>JAHLSL010000216.1:115479-134040 GCA_025920805.1 Petroica traversi | reverse complement strand
ACCCGCCGACGCCTCTCGGGGCCCCCCCGGCCCCTCCCCGGTGCGAGGGGAGCCTGAGGGGCGTTGGCGGGGGTGGGAAGGCCGTTACCTGTGGGGGCTCCTGGCCGGGCCCCCGGTACAGTGGAGTCGTGGAATGCGGGATGGCCATCAAGTTCCACCCCCTGCCATGGATAGGGACACCTTCCACTGTTCCAGGTAGATCCAAGCCCTGTCCAACCCGGCCTTGGGCACTTCCAAGGATGGGGCAGCCTCAGGTTCTCTGTGCCAAGGCCTCAGCACCCTGACAGAGAAGGATTTCTTCCCAGTATTCAATGTAGATTTCCCCTCTGTCAATTTGAATCCATTCCCCCTTGTCCTGTCACTATAATATCCCAATTGTGTGTTATATCCCGTGTGTGAATTACCTTGTATCCTTCAGTTTCCCGTGACAGCTCCTGCCTTCCATCTTGCCCAGCAGTCCCAGGGGTGGTACAGATCCTCTCCAGGGTCTTCCAGACCTTTCCAAGCCGCCTGTGGGAGTCCCGAGGGCAGGCTCTGGGGCACAGCCCAGCCCCAACATCAGGGGCCAGTTCAGAGGAGTTTTCCAGCTTTAATAACTCCATGATTCTGATTCATGTGACCACATAACTTTTTGTTAAAAGGGAGCACTGAAACCTTTGGTTCCTTCTAGGGGGTGTCCTGGGCCCTCGCTGCCATGGCCATGCAGATGCAGCTTGAGGCCAGCACAGACACATCGGCAGAGGAGGAGAGCTTTGGGCCACAGCTCATCTCCAGGTTGGAGGTAGGTGAGGAGTTACCTCTGGAGGAAGTTTTCCGTAGATGCACTGTTCTTTTTCCTAGAATGGAATCCCATGACGTTTTGGGTTGGAAGGAAACTTAAAAGCTCATCCCATTCCATCCCCTGCCATGGGCAGGGTCACCTTTCACTATCCTGGGTTGCTCCAAGCCCTGTCCATTCTGGACTTGAGCATTTCCAGGTTTTCCACCAGGGCCTGACCACCTTCACAGGGAAGAATTCCTTCCTAATATCCAACCTAAACATTTTTCTTTAAAAACAAGGTGAAACTGAAAACTCTGTTGCTAAACAAGTTCGGCTATGCTTGTGTTCCGTTAAAAAAAAAACAACTGAACAAACAAACAAAAAACCCAGCAATACCCAAAAATACCAACAGGTACAATTTTTCCTCATTCCCTCTCTCCCTCCCAGCAATGTGGCATAAATGCCAATGATGTGAAGAAGCTGGAAGAAGCTGGATTTCACACAGTGGAGGCCGTGGCTTATGCGCCAAAGAAGGAGCTGCTGAACATTAAAGGCATCAGCGAAGCCAAAGCTGACAAAATCTTGGTAAGGATGCCCTGGAACTTTAGCCCAAGATATTCCACAGGTTTATTTCTGCTGGCTGAAAGTGTTATGGCAAATTTGGAAGGTCTCCAAAGGGCAGTAAGGGTCATGAGAGGTGTGACATGTGATGGGAAAAGGCAAAATGCACCAGGACAGAACTGAACTGAACAGGTGAGGGACAAGGAGAGGATATTTCCATAAAATACACAGAAGGGAAGTTGGAGCTTTATCTCTGAACAGAATTTCAGTTCTGTTCAGAGGTACCAACTTGCCCAAGGTCTGTGAAATGTGCATGGCAGAGAGACCTCTCCACATTAATTACTGGGGGGTTAATGAACAGTGTAAACTGCACTGGCACTGCTCAATTGGATTTTCCCTCAGGCTGAGGCAGCTAAACTCGTTCCCATGGGCTTCACCACGGCCACAGAATTCCACCAGCGACGGTCGGAGATCATCCAGATCACCACTGGCTCCAAAGAGCTGGACAAGCTGCTTCAAGGTCAGTGAATTATTATTTCTCTTTCCTGCTTAAGCTCAGTTATTGGGGTGGGGTTTGCCATGAGTGGGATCCTTGCACAGAACCATGTCAGGCAAGTCCTGCATGAAT
Organism: Petroica traversi; assembly: GCA_025920805.1. Lineage (NCBI taxonomy): Eukaryota > Metazoa > Chordata > Aves > Passeriformes > Petroicidae > Petroica > Petroica traversi. The sequence goes on along the minus strand of JAHLSL010000216.1, from coordinate 132,091 downwards.
GAAAGGCCTCTAGAACTGCTCTTGAATTATTGCTTTCATTTTAAAAGCTGCAGAAATAGCTTTTAGTCCTTTTGGTCATGATGCAAGACCCAGAGCTGTCCATTTTTGGATATTTCTGGTTTATTTAAAACTGTGATGTGTTTAGGGAAAACAAAACCAGGCATCACCATCTCCCTATTCCTCTGGTAATCCAGAAATGAAAACAAGTAATTTCAGCTCTTCAGCATCTTCAGAAACTCCCTTGAACTTGTTCATCCAGAGTATGAACAAACCTCATGATGGCAAGCAGTTTTCCCTCGTAGCTCTGAAACTTTCACCCAAATTTAGTGTTTAACCGAGTCTCTGTAAATGCAGTATTTTATATGTGGGATAGATAGATCCATAGATCATACCTGTTTGTAGCATGTGACTTTTTCAGTTTTACTAATAATTATTATTGTTATTTTCCCTTCAGGAGGAATAGAAACAGGGTCCATAACAGAATTATTCGGGGAATTCCGTACTGGGAAGACGCAGCTGTGTCACACCCTGGCTGTCACCTGTCAGGTGGGAGGGGTTCACCTCATTACAATCCAACATTCAGACCCCCCAGCCTTGGGATATTTGCTAATTTGGGCACTTTCCTTGACTTTCCAAATGTTTATTACTATCTAGATATTGCTATTCCCTAGAATGTTGGAGGCTTGAACTTAATTTGATTGTTTAGTTGACTCTCTAAACTTCCCAGCTCAAAGCTGAGCACCTGTCATCTTGTGTAGAGTTGTGGAATGCTGGAATGGTTTGGGTGGGAAGGGACCTTAAAGCCCATCCTGTTTCATGGGCAGAGACACCTTCCACTGTCTCAGGGTGCTCCAAGACTTGTCCAGCCTGGCTTTGGACTCTTCCAGGGGCAGCCACAACTTCCCTAGGCAACTTGTGCCAAGGCCTCTCCACCCTCACAGGGAAGAATTTCTTCCCAAAATGCCATCTATCTCTACGCTGTATGAGTGGGAGGCCATTCCCCCTTGTCCTGGTGTTCCAGGCTGATAGGTTGTACAATAAAAAGGTGTCAGAGATGGGGGATCAGAATCTTTCCTCTCACTTTTCCCAGCTAAATGGGACTTTATTCACAATAACTTGGGATGTTATGAGCTTGTATTGTTATGAGCTTGTTGTATGAGCTTGGTGAGTGCATCTGGCAATATATGCTGTATTTATGGATGCTTTATTCCCTGTTCATTCCTTTCCTTCTCCTTTAGCTCCCAATAGATCGTGGTGGCGGCGAGGGCAAAGCCATGTACATTGACACAGAGGGGACCTTCCGTCCAGAGCGGCTCCTGGCTGTGGCTGAAAGGTCTGTGAGTGGACAACAGGAATAGATTGACTCCAAACTCAGTTGGAAAATGTTTTCCACGGGTCCTGGAGGTTGATTTGGCAGGTGTTCCCTTTGGAAACCTCTGGTGTTGCCTTTCCTCTTCTGTCCCTGCTACTGTCTCCCCACAGCTCTCATGCCATCGTCCCTCAGAGGTGACTTCCCTTTCTTTTGCTGCTGGAAGGGATTGGAAGCTTCCCAAGCAGCTGAGGACAGGACTGGCTGGATCCTGGTAGCTCTTTCTGAAGGGAATTTGATCTAAACCTGCCGGCTTCTGCTGCAAGGGCTGCTCCCATGTTCCCAGTCACCAGGGAATATTTGGCAGCCAAGCCAAGGAGAGGAAGTGAAATGATGTGCAGCAGGCACAGGTGTGTCTGTGCTGGCCCTGTACAGAGTGTCCTTGGAATCCTGGATTCGTTCAGGCTGGAGGAGCCCTGGGAGATCACGGTGCCCAATTGTTCCCCAGTGTTGCTGAGGCCACCACTGTCCCATGTCCCCAAGTGCCACATCCACACAGCTTTAAGTCCCTCCAGGCCTGGAGCCTCCACCACTACCCTGGGCAGCTGTGCCAGGGCTGGACAGCCTTTCCTCTAATAGACTTCCCAATATCCATCCTAAACCTCCTCTGGGATCACGTGAGGCCATTTCCCCTTACTCATTTCAGATGGTTCCAAGCATTCCATTCTCGTTTCATTACCACAGGTTGTGTTTATTCTGTCTGTTGGGGATGTGGTTTTTTCTTCCAGTCTTCTGGCAAAGCTCCTGGCTAGCTCCAGGTTCATCCCTTTCTTTCCCCTGATTTTGCAGGTATGGCCTGTCTGGCAGTGATGTCCTGGACAATGTGGCCTATGCCCGGGGCTTTAACACCGACCACCAGACCCAGCTGCTGTACCAGGCCTCAGCCATGATGGCTGAGTCACGGTAATCACACTGCCTTGATGGATTTTGTTCCCAAATAGGATTGGCCCTTGGCTTCTCAAGAGAGCCAGCGTGCCCCATGGGGAGTCAGGTGTCAGCAGCACATCTTGCTGCTGGAATTCTGGGTGCCAGCAACTGGCTCCAGCTGATGTGGCTGTACAAACACAAGGCATTCTTGGTTCCTCAGCGCCAGCCTGAGGAGCAACTTGGACACTCAGTTTAGAACTGCGGTTAGAAGCAGTGCTGATGATTTCTCTCCCAGGAGAGCTGTGCAGGCAGCTTGGGATTTGAACTGAGACTCACAGCCTGCCTGTCCTTTCCCAGGTATGCACTGCTGATTGTGGACAGTGCCACGGCCCTGTACCGCACGGATTACTCGGGAAGAGGGGAGCTCTCTGCCAGGCAGATGCACCTGGCCAGGTTCCTGCGGATGCTGCTGCGCCTGGCGGATGAGGTGAGCACTGACTGGGCTTTGTGTCCTGGGTTGATGCTGGCCAAACACCAGGCACTCAAAAAAGCCACTCACTCGCCCTCCTCTGCAGCTGGACAGAGGAGAGAACATTTAATGAAGGGTTTGTGAGTTGAGGTAAGGAGAAAACACTCAGCAATTACCATCAAGGGAAAAACGGGCTCAACTTAGAGATTTAAAGTGAATTTATTACTAACAAAATCAGAGCAGGATAATGAGAAGTAAAATAAGCTCTTAAAAACACCTTATCCCCATTTCTCCCTCCTTCCCACCTCTACCTCCTATGCCAGTGGCGCAGTGAGATGGGAATGGGGGTTTTGGTCAGTTCATCCACCCAAGGCTTCTCCCACTGCTGAGGGAGAAGAGTCTTTTCTCTGCTGCACCGTGGAGTCCCCCCCATAGGAGACAGCTCTTCATGAACTTCTCCGAGGTGCCTCCATCTCACAAGCAGCAGCTCCCTGTGAACAGCTGCAGTGAGTCCATCCCACATCCTTCAAACTGCTGCAGTGTGGGTCACCCTTCCATGTGGTCAGTCCTTCAAGAACAGGCTATTCCAGCCTGGAAGTAGGGCCCTCTCTCCACTGGATCTCCCACTAGATCACAGCCTCCTCCAGGCATCCACGGGCTGCAGGTGGATCTCTGCATCCCCTGTGAATCCCCATGGCTGCAGGGAGGATCACCATGGTCCTCACCACAGCCTGCAGAGGAATCTCAGCTCTGGCACCTAGAGCACCTCCTCCCCCTCCTTCACTGCCCTTGGTGTCTACATCTCCTTCTCCTCATATTCTCACTCTTCTCTAGCTGAATTGAAGCTGAACCACAAGTTTTGTTTTGATTTCTTCTTAAATCTGTCGCAGAGTCGTTACCACCATTTCTAATTGGCCCAGTCTTGGCCAGCAGCATGTCCCTCTTGGAGCCATCCTGGGATTGCCTCGGCCGGACATGGTGGAAGTTTCTATCAGCTTCTCATCTCTGTGGCCCCCCTGCTACAAATCCTGGCCATACAAATCGAATATGATTGCTGAAGTAAAACTCATCTATTTTCTTACAAACCCCAGCAATTTGGTCCCAAGGGCTTTGTCTCCACCTCACTTCCATTGGTTTGGAGGAGCTGAATCCCACAGTTAGGGACACTAGGAGTACCCCTGAGTCCTTTCCTATGCTTTTCTCTTCTGATAGTGGGAAATAATTGGGTTTTGGTTGTTCCCCTTGCAGTTCGGCGTGGCTGTCGTCATCACAAACCAGGTGGTGGCACAGGTAGATGGAGCTGCCATGTTCTCTGCAGATCCCAAAAAACCCATCGGAGGCAATATCATCGCTCATGCTTCCACCACCAGGTGAGGCAAGAGATGGTCATATCCCAGGAGCCTGGGTTGGGAATGTTTTATGGGATTGGCCAAGTAGCTTTTACTTCTGGGGTTTCCATAGTCTGTCCATGGCAGCCCAGCCTGTGCTTCAGCTCAGCACCACTCTGGGCCCTCAGTCCGCAAGGCAATGAATATCTCGGGCAGTTCATTCAGCCCTGTTTGCTCCTTGATGGATCAGGATGATTTTCTGGCAGCAGGCTCTCCATCCTGACCTCTTTCCTTCCCTCTCCCTGCCAGGCTGTACCTGCGGAAAGGCCGAGGTGAGACCAGGATCTGTAAAATCTATGACTCTCCGTGCCTTCCTGAGGCTGAAGCCATGTTTGCTATCAATGCTGATGGAGTGGGAGATGCTAAAGACTGAAATCTCCTTTTCTTCCCCTGAATCCCAAGACTGTAAGAGACTCCTTTCTGGTGGCACCTTAGGGACACTTCCCAAGGCAGCAGTTGGAGGAAGCTGTGGGGTGTCAGCGTGGGATCCATCGGGACACCCTGAGCACAGCCAGAGCTGTTGGGAAGGGATCTCCCTCTGGGCTACAGGCACAGATTGGATCCCTGAGCTTCCTGGGCAGCATTCCCAGAGCACCACACCCTGCGTGTTTCCCTGCATCCCACTGTGGGCACAGAGCAGCAGAATCTTGGTGGCCACAGCTGGGATCTTGGTGAATTGGAAGCAAAGCTGATGGGTTTGTACACTACCAGAAGTGGTGATTTATAAACCAAAGCAGAGTGGTATTCCACACGAGGGATTTGGGATTGGTGATGGTCCCAATCCATAATCTTTCTGTTCATTTTCTTTTGGATGCTGCAGCCTGCTGGGTTGGGAGAGTTGTTCCTTTACATTTCTGTTTAATTTTCTGTATTTTATTAATTCTCTGTGGAAATCTGCTTTTAATAAAAAGGCCCCTGAGGATATTGATGATGTCCCAGGTTCCTGGAATTCACAGGTGTGTGTTCAGACCAAGGATTGTTCTGGCTGGCAGAAGCTGCACCAGACTCCCAGGAATCTCAGTCTGGGTTTGTCTTTTCTCCCAATTCTCCTCGATTTGGGGGTGCAGTGCAGGCCTGCCCTGTGTATCTCCTAGAAGAGTTTTGGGGGTTAAAAAGATTCTTTTCTATTCTGCAGTTTTTCTCTAGAACTTGATTAAAAAGAATAATGTATTGATGTGATCTTAATTGGTTCATTTGCATTGGTTAATTAAAGCAAATCATTGAGATGGGTCTTGAGCACCCCTTGGCTGGAGCTGACAGCTCTTCTTTATTGTCTCTTCATTCTTTGAATTGCTTTTAATTATTTCTTAAGCAGTTACTGCTTAAGATGGGCTTTGCATCTTAAGATACACAGTGAGGAGAACAGCATTGCTGCCCTGCTGGATTGGGAAATCCAAGTGCAATTCCTTGGAGAGATTGAGGGCGTGGGGAGCTGAGAGTCTCAGGCTGGGTTTTTGCAGAAGGAATTGGGTGAGGAGGGGACAGGGGAGATCCCCCAAAATTGATTAAAGCCAATTCTGCTGGGTTTGGGTGCCCCCACCCCAAAAAAAGGATCCTGGTTAAAGGGGACTTGAGGAAGCAGCAGGATGTGCAGGGCCCCCCAGCACATCCCGCTCTCTTTCTGTCTCAGGCCTTGCAGGGACCAGGGCAAGGACAGCCTGAAACCAGGGCAGATCCCTCTGCATTTGGGGCACTCGGGACAACTGGGGACTCACCCCACACCACGGCAGGACCAGGAGCCCTCCAGTGCAGGCTGGTGGGGCTGGAGCCCGTTGGATTTGGTGCTCAAACACCGAAGCTTTTGGCAAAGATGAGACAAATTAAGTGTTTTTTTCTGTCCTGAAAGAGAAGAGGAAATGGAAGTCAAGTCCACTGTGGAAGCCAAAGGCACCTCACTTTCTTGCTTCTGCTCTGATTGCCCACTGTAGGGTTTTATCCACAAAAAATGAGAGGTGACACCAAATAAAAGTGCCTGTTTATTCCCTGTTTTTTTAATACATAAAAAGGATGCCCATTTTTCCTTATTGCATTCTTTGCCTGATTTTAACAAAACCATTTTCATTCCAGGCCCCACCCGTGAGCCTCCAGGGTTTGGGAAAATGGGCATTAAACCCCTTTCCACAGGGCTGGCTCTGAGCTCTGCCTGGGGAAAGTATTTGGCACCTCGGGCCTTTCAGTGAAATCAGTTTCTAGCATTTTGAAGATACACTGAATAAACCCAGGGCACATAAATAAACCTCTCTCCTTAAGGAGAGCCCAGGGAATATACAGTTATTCCGATGCTTGCTCAAACAAACCAGCAGCCAGTTTTACAGGAGAGACTCCAAACTCTTCTCTCCCTGTAAAAACACTCGCTGTAAAACACTTGCAGAGGCTTTGGGGTTCATACAAACTTGTCAGATTTGGATATTTCATTTAAACTCCATAGATAATAAGGAATTAAAAGTGTCCTAAAGGCATCTCCACCCCTACTTTAATTTTAAACCCTCTACCATCGATGAATTTGGAAGTTCTTTTGTTAGGAACATCTCACCTCTGCTTCTTTAGGCGACTCCATGTGGGAGCGAAAATAAATGTGGACAGAAGTTCAGAATGCAGCTTCCAAGTCAAGTTCCCTGCTAGGAAATTACTCCAGCTCTAGGAAGATACCGTGACACAGATGAATCAGAGGAACACCTTGAAAAGAAATGCACAGACAGCAGCAGCCAAACCAATCCCATTTCTGATTTTACCTGGTCTCCAGGTGCTCTGCCAGAGCTCCCAGCAGCCGTTCCCATTCCCAGACAAGCCCGAGCAGCATCAGGGAAGGCACTCACAATGTCCAAATGTCCGAGAAATCAGTTCTGCACGTGCTCATTGCTGCAGAATCGGAAAACAAGAACTTAGATGGGCTTTGCGGTCCTTTCTGAACCAAGTTCCGATTCAGAAACATCCTCCCGCTAATCCAGAACTTCCCCCTTGCTGTGTTTGCCCCGGGTCAGGGCGGTGTCGCCGGGAGTCACAGGGAGGGGACAGCTCGGCACTGCCCGGGGACGGGGCCTGCAGTGCCGGGCGCCCCCACAGGGCGGCAGCACTGAGCCCCCCGACCGGTCCGCTCATTGCGCATGCGCGCCCCTCTCTAGCCGCAATACCCCGCATTGCCCAGCAGAGGGCACCATCGAGTCGTGCACGGTACCGCGCATGCGCGGACCCCAATGGTGCAGTACCGCGCTCGGCCCGCAGGCGGCAGCACCCGGAGGAGCGCCTGGAAATTTGGGGGGAATTTTGGGGCATTAAAGGGGGAAATGCGCACCAGGGGCGATCGTGAGTGAATTTCGAGGCTTCTTCCCAATGCTCCTCCAAACATTCGTACACGGAAATCTACGATTTTCTCAGTACCTGCTGGAAAATTTAAAATATTCCTGAAAATATGCCCGTCTTCCGAGTGCTCCCAGTCCAGTCTGAGCACTTGAGGAATAAACACCTCCTGCCCATGTCCCAGGAGGAACTTTTCTAGTTGAAAACACCAGGAATAAGAGAGGAGCTTTTTCTCACCTCACTGTGCCTCAGATATGATGCTTCGTTTGGAGATAAAAGATAAATCCAGGCTCTGTCTTGCTGCTCACCAGGGAGAGATCAGCAGCTCCTAAAATCCCTCTCCGTGACAGAGAGAATATATAAACATCGATTTTTCTCCTGGATAACATTAATCATGGCTTGACAGAGGTACACCAGAGAGTAAACCAAATGTAGGCACTGCAGCCTCCTGACAAATGGATCCAAACCTAAAAATCATCATTATTGAATAAACCTTGGCTGAAGGGCTGAGTTTCATCCCCAGAACCTGACATCCCCACTTCAGCTGTCCCAGAAGCAGCGTGTCTGGTCTCCCGTGCTATAATGAGGATGTAGAGCTGCTTTTCATCACCCAGAAGGAGATGCCAGAGGCAAGGAGGCGGCTGGGACACCAGGACAGTGCTGGAGATGTTACAGATAATGAAAATCGAGCTGTTTGGGAGCTGAGCTCTCCCCGGGGGCAGCATCCACCTGCCCGGACCTGGAAATCTGCCCCTGTCAGAGAACTGACCTCGATTTCTTGATTGATCCAAGTCCAGCCCCACTTTTTCTTACTCAACAAACCATCTTTGCTTGGTGTGAAAGATCCGAGACATAGAATGGAAATTAATTCAGTTAAAAAACAGGAATTAGATTTCATCCCTACTGAGAGGCTGGTGCTTGGTCTGTGCTCTGTGTGGAATATTCATCCTGGCCTTCCTGGGGTAGGAGCTTTGTGGCACCTGCTCTCCTACTCAAATTCCATAAGATCCTTGTGCAAGGCACTAGGACACACCAAGATCAGCCCCTGTCCAGCCTGGCCTTGGACACTTCCAGGGGACAGCTGCTCTGGTTAACCTGTGCCAGGGCCTCAGCACCCTCACAGGGAAGGATTTCTTCCCAATATCCAATGCAAAGATACCTGAAGGAAGATTTTTGCCTCTTTCTTCCTCCGAGGGGCAGGTGAAGCTGGTTTTCATATCCTGTGATATCTCAGGTAGAACTGGATGGATCAACATGCTCAAAGTAGCCCAGAAGAGGATGTGTCGTGTTCAAATGAGACCCATGCATGGTCACACAGAATCCTGGAATTGCTTGGGAATTGCTGACTTTGGAAGCAGCTCCTTAGGAGGAGACCTGAGTTGATAAATAAACACAATTAGTTAAATAAACTCAATTGGTTTTAGAAAGTGAAATGGGTACTTGAGGATTGATTTCCTACTTCTATATAAATATATAAAAATACATAAAGTTTTACTACATTAATAAATTAATATGAAAATAATTTTAATATATTAATTTGTTTTAATAGATAAAGAAAATGTTTTTATGAAATTTCTTAATACATATAAAGCATTTTTTCTTATAAATACATAATTATATATCTACAAATTTATCTCTTGGAATATGTGACTGATCTTTTGGCATCACAGGGAACTAAAAAGAATTCGTGTAGGAAATCAAGATTTGGGAACTGGGAGACAGCACAGGATTTGAAGAAGTGTTCCAGCTGCAAACTAGGATAAAGGGAAAACCCTTCAGGAACTCTTCTGCTGCAAATTATTTTTACACTTCCTGGTGATGATTATGATCTGCATTTAAGCCCTTGAGGTTCAAATTGACTCTTCAGCCTGAGCCTGGAGTGTGCCTGCTCTGAATAAATCCTGCATTTCCCACGTGACTGTGTCACCCTGCCACCCTTCACCACCAGGCAGCAAGTGGAGAAATCCATGCCATTTTTCCATAAAAGAATGTTTAAAATAGATCAGATGAGTCAAAGCCCCCAAACACTTTGTTGTCTCCATCAGGGGAACCTGTGGTGACTCATCCAAAGCCCAAGAGGAGGGCGGATGAGTCCTGGGCTGATTCAAGTCCTGAAACCTGGAAGCAGGAAAAATCAGTAAACTGCAGCAGGGGTGGAAAATCAACCTCGCCTGGGTGGAAAGAGACACTCTGGGGAGGAGATGGGGCAGGAGGTTTGGACAAAATCAAGGGGTTTGGAGGCACTGAACGAGCCATGTGCATCTGAATGCAACACACAGAATTATGGAATCCTGGAATGGGCTGGGTGGGAAGGGATCCTAAAGCTGATCTTGGTCCAACCCCCTGCCACGGGCAGGGACACCTTCCACTGTCCCAGGCTGCTCCAAGCCCCATCCAACCTGGCCTTGGACACTGCCAGGGTCAGAGAAATTGTGGATGCCTCCTCCTGTCTGCAGGGGGGAGGGAGATGTTCTTGTTTAGGGACAAATAAATAGAATAACAAATACAATAACATAACGCCCTAATTTTCCACATTAATTAATCTTGCATTAAATTGACAACAGACACCGTTTAAGTGGTTTCAAATCAATTTGGGTCAATTAAAATGCGACCAGCATTCCTGATTGCAAGTTCATCCACAAGCAGCTTGAAAAGAAAACCACCCCCTCCTAATCCAATTTATGACTGTCCCCATCCAGCAAAAAATTGTCCCAAAACCACTTAGAGTTCAACCCTCCAGTGAATGGCAGCTGGAGCCAAGATACTCACAGGTCCTTGACCTGAAGTCCATAAGCCACATCAGTCTTGCCAAAACCACAAAGTTTTTCCTGTTCAATCCTCTAACGTGGCTGGAAGATTCTCCACATGAGCAGTTGCCAAAAAAGGTCTCTGAAGCACCTGAAAACAGAATGAGCCTTCCCCAGAGATCCTGGGATCCATCCCAAGGTTTCTCTCTTGAATTTTAGGGATGGGATCCCCATGGCACCTCAGAATGGATGCCTGCAGAGCCAGAGTGATGCTGCTCATGCACACAATGGTGCAGGAGGAGTGAAACAAAACCAAAGGGGTTTGTTGAAAACTTGAGTTTGAAAGATTTTAAAATTTCTTTTCTATTTCTATACTACCTTTTAATTATACATAATTATATTTGTATAATATATCTTTTATTTATTATATATGGGAGGGGGGAAAACTATTAACTTTAAGTAATGGACATAATTAAAGAAATTATTGTTTTATCTTTCCAATTATCAATTTTCTTTCGTACTACACATTCCCTAGAGCAGATCCTAGAACCTGGAATTGTTTGGATTGGAAGGGACCTTAAAGACTATCCAGTCCCACCTGCAGCCATGGGCATGGATACCTTTTACTAGACCAGAGTGCTCCAAGCTCTGGCCAACCTGGCCTTGGACACTTTGAGTACAACTCAACCTGCTCAAATTGTTTTCCTCTTTTCTCAATCAGGGTTTTAAAAAATAAAGAAAATAACTTAAAATTAATAAATAAAATAAATAGCCAGCTGCTGCTCAAATTACCCACCCTGACCTAACAGGTACGTGTATTTCTGGTTGAGAGACGAGTATTGCCACTTCCTGCTTTCTCACTTCCCTCTTGCCCCCAGCAATGCTGGTTGTTCACTATTCCCTGTGAAACAGGGTCAATTCCTCTTCTTCCCTCACCCAAGCAGCTTTTACTTCCCCATTCCAGCTGAGTCAGAGCACATTGCAGGGAGTCATCTGACCATCTGCCAATGCTCTTCTGCTTCATCTTTGTGGCCACCACAACCTCCACAGATCTCTCCAGCCTGTCCTGCTGTCTGGGGCAATTATTCTCCATGGGAAAAATTCACTGTTTTCAAGTTTTTTCCTGGTTCCCATTTGCCCATTTGAGACTAAAAACATCTATTTTGAAAAGCCATTTTGTATCTTGTGCTTCAAATTTGGTTCAGGAGACCAACCTGCAGTCATCCACACTGGCCAGAGAATCCTGGAATGGCTCAGTTTGGAAAGGACCTTAAAGCTCATCCAGTTCCACCCAGGAGCTGCAGATGAGCCCTGGCAGGGCTGATCCCCCTCCATTCTCCTGCCCGCTGTCAGCCCTGCCTCTCTCACACCTCCTCATCTGGTGCTCGATTCCGGCCCCGCGGCCAAGCCCGGCTGACAGCGGGAGATGGATGGGGCTGAGCCGGCTCTGCAGGGCACGGACACGTGTGGGGGATGTGGGGGGAACCTGGGGAGGAGGCTCCTCCTGCTTCACATCAGTCCTGGTCCGGGTCCCAAATGGTGGAGCTGCCCAGGCTGCCCTTGGCTGGCTCACAGTGCCAGGGGACACGGACACAGGAAGGATTCGAGTGCCGAAGCCAAGGCAGATCGGAAGGCTGAGCTCCAGTTGGGAGAAAATGTCCAGCTCTGTGCAGAGCAGGGAGGGAGTTCAGGCCAGGGCTGCCATCACCGGGGCACAAACAGGCACAGAAAGCCATCAGCATCCCCACGGGGACATCCCCTGGTCCTCCAGATCATCTCCCAGAGCCTCAGCATCCCTTATCCCTCTGGAATACACTCCATGGCGTGCTGTGAGATAATGTTCATGAGACAGCAGGTCAGAGGGGAGGGGGGGACTCTGGAGTAACCCCCCTACTTTTCCCTGTAATGCCCCACCCCGGTGTCTGTCACCTCCCACAAACAGCCCTCAGCCCCGCGGCACCCGCTTGTCCCCATCCATCTCCTGCTGTCACTGCAATGAGGGGCACAGGGGTCCCAGCAGCAGGGCAGAGACTGGACCCACCTTGGGGGGGTTACAGGGAGGGGGCAGCTCATTCCTCCCTCCAGAGCCGCAGAGGCTCTGCTGGAGCAGTGGATCTTTGCCAATGCCTCAACACCTCACCCTGGTTTTCAATATCAGGTGGTGACAGCCATGCACAGAGAGGGGCTTTGCCTGGGGGAGCCCCCACCTCAGATATGTGATATGAAGGGACAAGGAGACCCCAAGAAAAACGTCCCTGCCCAGCCCGGAGCATCCCAAGCTGTTTGGGGACTGGTGGTGGTCCCATCAGAGCCACCGTTCGCCTCCCGTCCATCATCACCACGTCAAGGTGCAAAGGCAGGCCGGGGAAGGGGGCTGTGCTCCAGCCCCCAAGGACCACCTCGGCTCCAGCCCCCGCCTCTCCATCCCCGAGCTGAGGCATAAAACCCCTGGCAGGCTGCAGGAACACTGCAGAGCCAGCGCTGCACTGGGAGGGGACTTCAGTAGGGTCCCACTGCCACCATGCCAGGGAACGGAGCCACGGACACCACCTGCCCTCCCACCACACCCATGGCAGGTAAAATCCACCCACAACAACGTTTTGGGATGTGGTGGGGATGGGAATAAAACCCCACTGTGGTGGGGCTCAGGACACCCTGATCCTGCCACCACCTCCGTGGTGGGGAGGCCATGCACGGGGTCTGTTCCCCCAGACCGACACCCCTTCACCCCTCTGCAGCCTTCCTGGGGGGCGCGAGTGAGGGGTCTCCATGTGCCCCCAGCCTCGGGTGGGCTGGTGAGGGGCCGGGGGCCAGTGGCAAGAACCGGCGCGTGTGCCACGCCGCGGCACGGCTGGAGATGGGAAGTCTCTGGGAGGAGTTCAACCGCCTGGGCACTGAGATGATCGTCACCAAGGCAGGCAGGTGGGTACCAGAGTGGCCTGGGGGGCTGCAAGGGTTGGGGGACACCCTCTTCCCATCCCCTCTCTGTGCAGGAGGATGTTCCCCACCTTTCAGGTGAAGTTGTCAGGGTTGGATCCGTTGGCTGACTATGTCCTGCTCATGGATTTCATCCCGCTAGACGACAAGAGATACAGGTGGGGATGGGGCGACGGGGGTAGATCTGGGGGTGCTGAGTCCCTCCCTGCCCTCCAGATATGCTTTCCACAGCTCCTCCTGGCTGGCAGCAGGCCGGGCTGAGCCAGCAGCTCCTGGCCGTGTCCACTTCCACCCCGACTCCCCGGCCAAGGGTGCCCAGTGGATGCGGCAGATCGTGTCCTTCGACAAGCTCAAGCTGACCAACAACCTCCTGGATGACAACGGCCACGTGAGGATCCCGCTGAGGGGTGGGCAATGGGGGGCACGCAATGCACCCCAGCCCGGGAGGTTCCTGCCACCTCCTCTTTGCCACCCCCAGATCATCCTCAACTCCATGCACCGCTACCAGCCCCGCTTCCACGTCGTCTTCGTGGACCCCCGGCGCGACAGCGAGCGCTTCGCCCACCAGAACTTCAAGTCCTTCAGCTTCCCCGAGACCCAGTTCATGGCAGTGACAGCCTACCAGAACCACCGGGTGAGCGACAGCCAGGGGGAAAATTGGGGCACCCTCCCAGGGACTCCCTGACCCCACTCCCCCCCGCAGATCACCCAGCTGAAGATCGCCAGCAACCCCTTTGCCAAGGGATTTCGGGATGGTGACCCCGAGCCATGGTAAGGCACCCCTGGACACCACCCCATGCCAGGGCGAGGACGTCGAGCCACCCCTCTGAGCCCCATCCCACGTTTCTTGCAGGTGTGGGGTGCCAGCAGGGTCCCTGCTGGGTGCCATGCCCCGTGCCCGGGCCACCCCACGGCCCCCCCCCCCCGAGAAGCCGGGGAAAGGGTGGGGGGGCGGCAGGGGGGGCTGAACCCCTGCTGCTGCCTCTCTCCCCCGCAGGGGCTCCACGCAGCCACGGGGCTCTGGCTGCTGCCCCCCCAACAATCAGCAGCAGCCCCCGGCTTCCCCGAGCTCTCTGCAGCCACCTTCCAGCCCCTCACCTGCCCCCCTGGTGTCTATGTGGGGGCCAAACCCTGCACCCTGCCCTACCCCCTGCCCGCCTTCCCCCCGCTCAGCACCTATGGCCCCACTGCAGCCCCTGCTTTTAGCTACAGCCAGCAGTGATGGGGGCACCCCCAAGGGCCCCCTGCATCTCCTACCCAAGCAACAGCAATGCAGAGCTGGGGAGAACCACAGGGATGGCTTTATTCACTTCCAAAGAGGCTCCAGGGGTCCAGTGGAGGGGAATTTGGGGCGCAGACGATGTTCCAAAGCCCTGGAATCCCTGTGGCATGGCTATTCCCAGGTGTCCGGGGCGAAGGCAAAGGGGCACAGCTTGTACCCAGCACCGACGTAGAACTTATTCTGGAACTCCACCCTGGCGAGGAGATGGGGGGTGAGGGGTGCTCTTGGGGGTCCATCATCCCCTTCCAGACCCAACCAGTAACCCCTCAGCTTTGGGGGCTCACCAATGCAGGCGCAGGGCGTGGAGGAAGGCAGAGAGCCCCTCCATCACCAGCAGGATGGCCACGGTCAGCACGGCAAAGGCAGCAAAGACGGGCACCAGCACCACACCACCCACGTAGCTCAGCCCCACGAAGCCATTCCGCATCACCATGGTCCACAGGACCTCCGAGAGCTCTGGAAATGGGGGGGGACAAGGACAGGAGGGAGGAGTGAGGATCTGCCTGCCTCTGAGGGGGACAAGGGGGGACCAAGAGGACTCACGGGCATGTGCCAGGCTGAGCGCCCAGAGCCGCAGGTAGGACGCTGTGTTGGAGACACAGCCCAGGCAGTACTCAATGGTGTGGATCGCCTGGTGCATGAAGATTTCGGCAAAGTCCAAGTGCTGCAGGGAGGGAGGGGACACAGGACATCAGCTGGGGGCACAGACACCCCCATCCCACCCCCAAGCCCACCTGGATGCCCCTCACCTTGGCATCAGGGCTGTGCCCCCCACTCTCCACATCCTCCTTGGTAGCGTTGACAGAGTTGCCGGCCTCCTGCCCCTCCAGCAGCGGCTCCTGCTCCCCTGTGGGCACCGGCTGCACCAGGACAGCACCAGCAGTGAGACCTCCCCGTGACCTCCACGGAGCCCCCCCACGCCTCCCCAACCCTTACCATCCTCGGGGCACGCTGCCGGCACCACTCGTACAGTGGTGTCCCCAGGAGCAGGACGGGCACCGACGCCAGCGCCAGCACCACCAGCACCGTCTGCACTGGCACCTGCAGCACAGACAGCATTTTGGGGTCTACCTGATCTGAGAACTGCCCCACTCCTGACACCCACTCTCCCAGCTGGGGTGGGGAGTAGGTGCCCACCAGGACCATGGGGTGGTACCTGCCCCGGGTAGAGAGGAAGGTTCTCGGCATTGGAGGTGAAGAGGAACATGTCAATGAAGTGGATAAGGATGCTGGGGGCCACCCGGGAGTTAGCAGCACTGAACTTGATCCACTTGTAGAAGATGAGGAAGACCAGGTAGCCAAAGAGAGCCAGGAGGAAAATCATCTCCGGGAGGAACTCCAGGACCAGCCGGTGCCGCTGCTGGAAGTGCCTAAGCGAGAGGACATCAGCCAGGCTCAGCCTGTCCCTCCTCACCCTCGCATGTCCTCAGCACCCACTGATGTGCAGGGCTTCGAGACCACAGCTGCCACCCCATTCCACCCAGGTGAGTGCAATCCCAGTCCCTTTGGCATGACCAGAGCCCGTGGGTGCAGCCCAAGGACTCACAGGTGGTTGAAGACCCCCAAAATGACGCCGAAGCCCATGTGCACGATGCCCAGCACCACCGACATCTTCATCTTGAAGGAGTTGAGGAAGTTGAGGTGGTTGGTGGCAAAGCTCCAGATCTGTCAGGAACAAGGTGGGTGAGACTCTGCACTACCCCAAAGAGGGTCCTGCCTCATTGTCATCCCCATGGACACTCACTGGGTCGATCCCGAATGGATATGGCCCTCGGAAGACACCGGTGACATTAGGATCCAGGGTGAGTGAGGGGTGGGTGGCGAGGTATGCAGAGCTGGGGGCAGAGCGAGGGGTGTCAGTGCCAGCAGGGAGATGGGGACCCGGGCAGGGGGCACAGGGGCAGGACCCCACCTCCAGGAGGAGTGGTTGGCCATGGTGGCCACACTCCAGGCCGAGGGGAAGATGGCAGTGGCTTTGCTGAAGCACTCATTGTAGATGAAGCCGGTGTAGACGGAGAAGGCACCCATGAGCAAGATGAGGTAGCGCCCCTCGAAGAACATCTGCCAGATCTGAAGGGAGCAAACACAGCTCCTATGTCCTACACCACCTCCCCTGGCCCACACCACCAGCCCTGACCCACACTGTCCCTGTCCCAAGCCACCAGCCCCATCCTGTATCATCCAACCCCATCCCACGTCCCCAACCATGTCCCACACCACCAACCCCACTCCATATCAACCCCATCCCCTGTCCCC
>JAHLSL010000216.1:82130-99022 GCA_025920805.1 Petroica traversi | reverse complement strand
AGCTGTCATTATGATCCGCCCCACTGGGGGGCTGCCTGTGGGCAGGGAAACATGGATTGAGGTGGGAATCTCACCAGCCATTCACAGGGCTCTGGGATGTGGCACTGGATTCCACCAGACCTCATATACACATCCCCCAGATCTTCCAACAGATCCTGGAACCATATCCAGGAAGTGCTCTGCTCTTGTCACATAGGACTTACCAGTGAAGAAGATGTAGTCGAACTTGTTCTCCAGCAGCCTGGTGGTCTCCGGCACTCCACCAGTCACCACAGCAAAGCAGTCCTGCAAGGACACAGAAAAATTCCCCTGTGTCTCCATCTGTCTCACTGACAACATCCCAAGAAGCTGGAACTAGCTGAGTGCAGAGGGAGGAGGTTCTGCATGTAGATGATGTGTGGGGATGTGGGTATGAGGCAGGATTGGGAACACTATGGCCCGGGAACAAGGGACAAGGACAAGAAGGGCTTCTCACATTGTCCAGGTAACAGCTCAGTGTTTCAGCCACAAGCCTCTCTGTGTTCTTGGAGATCTCTGAGGGTTTAATGATGGCGCAGTTCCCTGGGGGAAGATGAAAAGGACATCAGCACAGTGACATGGTGACAGCTAGCCCTTCTGGGGATGAGACCCCTGGCACTTCCAGGCCAGGGGACTGGAAGTTTGGCCTTACCAGCAGCGATGGCCCCGATGAGGGGCACCAGGAAGAGGTGGATGGGGTAATTCCAGGGTGCAATGATGAGCACCACCCCATAGGGATCCTTGCGGATGAAGGCAGAGTCCAGCTGCATCACCTTCAAGGAAGAACATGACCTCAGCACTGCCTTCGCCTCCAGCAATCCCTCTCCCCCACTTCCCTTTTCCCAGAGCTTCCTTCTTACCAGGTTCTTGTCCACGTGCTCATCCTTCATCCAGTGGCACAGGTTGTTGAGGGTGACGTTGAGCTCATTCTTGCAAAGAAGGATCTCACTGAAGAAAGCCTCAAAGGATGGCTGGGGACAGACATCATGGAAGTGTCACCCCAAAAAGAGTGACCCCATCACTGACCCTGTCACCCTAACACAGATCCCATCACCCCAATGCCAACCCCGCCACCCCAGGAGGCATCTCTCCCCTCTTCCAAGCATGAATAGCAGCAGCATCTCTTCAGCAGAGGTTTCCATCACCTCCTATAACTCCCAGGATGTATCAGTGTCCCAGAAATTTTATGAAAATGGGTTTTTGGCCAGAAAAAAAACCCAAACTTGAACATTTGCATGGTATTTAACAAATTTCAGAGCTCAGCGCTGTGAACTGGCAACAGAGCCCCCAGCCAAAGGGACACCAAGCATTGTCACCAGAGCTCCTGAAGAGATGGTCCTGGTGGAAGGCATCCTGACCACTTGGATATTCAGGCTGGAAGCAAAGCCCCGAGGTCCCTTCCACTGCCGTGGACAAAAGCTGCACCTCTTAATCTTAATTTTAGACAACATCTTAAGACCTTCACTAAAGTGAAGTAATAAGAGCCATGGCTTAATTAAATCCCTTGTGATGGAGAAGTGGGTCCTCTCCATAGAGGCAGAGCACAGACTGGGATCATATCATCCTTGCAGGAGAAGTGTGAAGACACCAGGGATAGCCCAGCAGGCCTAGTGGAGCCCCTTCATGTCTGTGGAGAGCAGGAGGAGCAAAGCTCCTGTGCTGTTACATCATATTTTGGACTTCTCCAATTCAAAAACATTCCTGGATTGGAGTCTTCCTCCCATCCCCACACCACTTTGGGGTTGGGAAGGCTGGTGGCTGATTCTCAGGATCTTCCACCACCAAGAGACTTTCAGGTCCCCAAAATGCAGCTGCCAGGAGGTGAGAGGACCCTCTTGGACGTGAGGGGACCCTCTTGGACGTGAGGGCTCAGCAGGCACATTACATAATCTGGTGAAGCAACGGAGCTGTTCTCAACCCAGGATGATGATGCCATCACCAGAATAAAGAAGATGATGGTTCATTAAGAATTTTGATGGGATACAAAGGTTGTGAGATAGGGCATTAAGTCTGAGGTCATCCAAGTGCCACCAATCATCAGCACCAGAGAGGAACCGGCACTGCTGGAGGTGAGACATCACCTCAGTTACGTATGAGCAGGTGAAGTGTCCATCTAGCTATGAGGGCCTGGCTACATAACAAGCTCATTACTGGACAACCGGATCTAATTAGGCATAATTAGGAAAGATGATGGACACAGAGTACGGATGCCTATCAAGGCTTGGTTGGAGAAGGCCTCGCCTCCAACAAATAAGGCAATTAGGAGCTATGGGAGATGGCAGGACGTGGAAAGACATGGCTGAGGGCATGGGCCACTGCACTGATGCTGAACAAAGAGGCAAGGATCAAATCATGGAATCCTGGAATGGTTTGGGTTGGAAGGGATGACCTTGAGGCTCATCCAATTCCACCCCATCATGGGCAGAGACCCCTTCCACTACCCCAGGTTGCTCCAAGCCCCATTCAACCTAGCCTTGAACATTTCCAGGGATGATGAGCTGAGACCACTGGAATTTTCCATGGTCTAGAAGCTCCTGCTTCACCAGCAGATCGTTCAGGACCTCCTGCCATGCCACAACACCCCCAGCCACATCCAGAGCCCTGCCCACGCCACTGTGCCAGTGAAGCCAGTCCCTTGGAGGAATGTGCAGTGCAAGCATGTTGCACAATGCCAGTAATCCCAGGCGTGCCGGCTGGCCAGGAGCACTCCAGGATGTCACCTTTGTGGAGGTTACATGGATCCCCAGGTTGCAGACCAGAATGTGGAATGCTCCCACCTCGGCCGGCCACCAACAGCCAGCAAGGCTTTTGCCTGGTTTCAAGGCACCAGGGATAGGATCAACAGCATGGTCCCTCCTCTATCCCTGGATCTGTAGGGATCCAGCACTTACAGATCAGCCTGGAAGCACATCAAGGGGGAAGCAGGACCCAAGGAAAGGACACCCCTGTGCCTAGACCACCACAAGGATGCAATACTCAGACAAAGGTATATGAAGACTTCAAAGTGGCCCCCAATTCCCAGCTCCTCTTACCTTGCCCATGTCCAATTCAGTGGCTTCCAGGATCTCCTGCTTCTTGTCATCCAGGAAGCGTCCCAGAGCCTCCAGCTGGGCGATGCGGTATTCCATGGGACGAGTCTTCCCAGAGAGCCAGGATGCCCGCAGGTGGCTCACCAGCCCTGCATAGGGGTTCCCACTGCAGGGACGAGGGTGTTAGAGGGGACCCAGCCCAATTTTACCTCCCCAGAGCTTCATGTCATCCCAGATCCACGTTATCCCATGCCAGCATCAAACTTGAGCCCCAGATTCCCAGCCATGCTGGGATGTGCTGGCTGACAGAATTCAGACCTTTCCCCCAGCACCAACCTGGGGTGCCCATTGCCCTGGCACTGCCACAGCTTCCCCTGCCCACCTCCCCATCTCCCTCCTGCCCCCAGTCCCTTGTTCTCACCACGGAGTGCTGCAGACAATTGGCACTGGCCCCTTCCCGATCCCACTGCACCCAGCAGCTTTCCCAGGATCTTTGCCATGATCACTGCCTGCAGTGCTGCACTTGCCACAGCCCGGGAGCTGCTGCTTGGGGGCCTCGAGGGACTGCTGCATGCCAAGCTGTTGGAAGGAGCTGCTGGTCTCCATGGAGAGCGTGGTGGCCCTGGGGAGAGACACTGCGTGGTTATGCCAGGATGGAAGTGCTGGAGATGCCGGTTTGATCCCAAGAGGCATCACCTGTGGCACCTTTGAAGGGCGGTTTAGTGCTCAGGGCTGTCCTGGTTGTGGGGTGACTCAGCCCACAGCTGCTGGAGGCCCTGGGAGATGCCTGGGATTCCCGGGATAATCGCCATCCTCTGGACACTGACCTGCCCAGGCTGCCCTGCTGATGCAGGGTCACTTATGGGGACCTCAGGGACAAGATTCCCCCAAATCTGGGGGGCACAGCTGCAGCCCCCCATCTGTCACCCTCTCCCTCTCCATGCCTAGACACCCACCCTTCCTCAAGGGAATCCCCCTGTGCCCCAGAGCCTCCACCAGCATGGGGGGAGTCAGAGAGGTGCCATGCAGGGAGTGCCAGTTTTGGGGACCCCGAGTGCTTACCTGGGGGCTTGTGTGGAAGCTGGAGGAGCGCGAGGCCAGGCAGGCACTGCCGAGGCTCGGGGTGGGGGTCCCTAAATGCTGTGGGGCTGGGCCCCTTGGCCAGGGGCAGGAAGGATTGGACCCCGCCTCCATGGGGCTGGCAGTGGGGACAAGGCCTGGGATGGGATAGGATAGAATGGGATGGAATGGGACCTCCCCCCCGGGACGGTGGAACTTGCACGGCCACCAAACCACCACCATGAACCTTGACCCAATTGGACCCAAAGACACCCTTCATCCTGCTTCCATGACCACTCTGACCCATGACATTCCCCCAGACACCCCTCTTCCTGCTCCTATGACTACCCTGATCCACGGCATTCCCACAAACACTCCTCTTCCTGCTCCCTTGACCACCCTGATCCATGGGACTCCCATAGACACTCCTCATCCTGCTTCCCAAGGGTTCCATCAATCAATAGAAACCCATTATCCTCCTCGCAGGATCACCTTGACTCATGGGGTTCCCACTGACATGCTTCATCCAGCTTCCCAAGGGTTCCATGACCAATAGACTCCCCTCATCCTGCTCCCAGGACCACCCCCAGGAAGGGCCCCTTGCCCCACCACTCCAGAGTGACTTCCATTACCCGGGGTGTGGGGGACACTCAGGATGGGTGTTGCCCCTGCCCCACTGCCATGACTCTTCTGGGGCTGTTCCCTACGTATCCCCCCTATCTTGCAGGAACCAGCACCCTCCCAAGAATCCCATCTCAAGAATCCTCCGCTACCGGCTGGGCCAGATCCTCCCCCGGAGATGTCACCCCATCTGCCCTGCCCAGCAGTCCCCCCACCCTGCCCCGGGGCACCCCGCCGTGCCACGCACCCGGACACACTCCCGGCCCCTTTGGGGTGACACCAGGGCAGGCATGTACTCCGCACCCCCAGACTGGGGTGTCCCCCCGTCCAGGCACCCTGGCACATCCCCCGGGCTGGGAAGGGGAAGCGAAAGCAGCAGGGCCCAGCACCCAGTGCTACGGGACACCCCGAGGAGGCAGCAGCCACCCCGAGGCCTGGTGGGAGCGATGAGGATGCTGGCGGGGCACAGGGAGGCTGGGGAGGGGAGTTTGGGTGCTGTGCAGTGGGGGAACGATGGGTGCTGTGCGGGGGGAGTCAGGGTGCAGTGCGGGTTGCGGTGTGATGAGTGCTGCGGGTGTCGGGGTGCTGAGAACGGGCGCGGGTGGGGGGCACTGAAGAGAGCGGGCAGGGACCGAGGGGTCCGGGAGCGGGGGCGGGGGGGTCCGGGAACGGCCCCTTTAACCGCGTCCGTCCCGCTCGCACGAACCGAAAGAGGAAGAGGCGCTCGCCCCGCCCCGAGAGGCTCCGGCACCCGCGTGTGGGGCTGGGGGTCGGGGGGTGCGGAGGCTGGGGGTGCTGAAGCCGGAGGTGCAGTTCTGGGGGGTGCAAAGCTGGGCAGGGGGCGCGGGGTTGAGGGGTGCAGGATCTAGAGGTGTAGGGGCACAGAACACAGGGGTGCAAACCATGAGTGCAGGAGCTGGGGGTGCAGATCACAGAGGTTTAGGGCTAGGGGTGCTGTGTACACAGTGGGTACACAGTGCTGGATGTAGGGGTGCAAGGGCTGGGGGTGCTGGGCATGCGGGTGCAGGGTCTGTGTGTGCAGGACACAGGGGTGCAAAACATACCGGTGCAAGACTTGGGGTGCCAACAGGGCCCTCCCCACCCTGACACCATCCAGGGCTCCCCCAGAAGCAGCAATGGAGAAGGACATTGACTGCTGCCAGGACGGGGCCAAGACAGTACCAAACGCTGGATTGAGCACCGAGGGGACAGAGACACAGGTGAGACCAGGGAGACTCATGCAGGGGGGAACCAGGCCCATGGTGACCATCCCCAAGGGCTGACAGCTGGAATCACCCACAGCTGGACGATTTTGTGGGTGCTCACCCTGACTACAATGAGGAGGAGGAGGAGCAGAAGTACTTTCGCCGCAAGCGCCTCGGTGTCATCAAGAACGTGGTGGCCGCCAGCCTGGCTGGCACCCTCACTTATGGCGTTTACCTGGGTATGGGACCTCCCAGGGACCCCCAAAACAACGTGGGGTGTTCAGGGCATGGGGTGACCACCCCTGAACTCCCCCAGGCCTGCTGCAGATGCAGCTGATCCTTCACTATGATGAGACCTACCGGGAGGTGAAGTACAGCACCATCCGGCTGGAGGACATCGACCGCAAGGTGCTGATGGGCATCAATGTCACGCCCGTGGCAGCTCTGCTCTACACACCCATCCTCATCAGGTATGGCCCCACCACACTCCTGACCCACACAGCTCGCTGGCACAGCCACCCACGCTTCCCATTCCTCACCTCGGCAGGTTCTTCGGCACCAAGTGGGCCATGTTCCTTGCAGTTGGCATCTACGCCCTCTTCGTCTCCAGCAACTACTGGGAGCGCTACTACACCCTGGTGCCGTCGGCGGTGGCCATTGGCATGGTCATTGTTCCCCTCTGGGCCTCCATGGGCACCTACATCACGCGGTAGGCATCGGGGGGCTGGTGGGGGGCACAGGCAGGGGGTGCTGGCTGACCCGCTGCTCCACGCAGGATGGCTCAGAAGTACTACGAGTACGTAAACTACAAGGAGGAGCAGGAGAGGCAGCGGGCGCCACGGGACGCCTGCAATGCCTACATCATCGTCTTCCAGACCATCTTCTACTCCTGCTTCCACGTGAGCACCAGTGGGGTGGCTGGGATGGGTGGGAGGCCGTGCTGGCAGCACTGAGTGTGCACCCTCCTACGTCCTGCAGTTGAGCTTCGTCTGTGCTCAGATGCCCATGGTCTTCTTCCTCAACAACTACCTCTACCAACTCAACCACACGCTCTTCGCGGTGAAGCACTGCGGTGAGGCTGCGGGTGGCGTGCGGGGCAGCACTGGGAGCCCCTCGGTTGGGATTAACCATGGCCTGTGCCTCTCTGGCAGGGACTCTGAGCCATGGCACGCTGCCTGGCTTCAACAAGACGGTGCTGCAGAGCCTTCCCCGCAGCGTCAACCTCATCATTGTGGAGAGCGTGTTGATGGCCGCCGCCTTCCTCGCCATGCTGGTGGTGAGCACCAGGGTGGGAGGGGACAGGGTTGGGCTGGATGATGGCAGGACCTCACCTGTGGACACTCCGCAGGTTCTGGTGCTGTGTGGTGCCGCGTACCGGCCCATGGAGGAGATCGACATGCGCAGCATCGGCTGGGGCAACATCTTCCAGCTGCCCTTCAAGCACATCCGGGACTATCGCCTGCGGCACCTCTTCCCATTGTTCATCTACAGCGGCTTCGAGGTGCTCTTTGTCTGCACTGGATTTTCCCTGGTAGGATCTGGGATGGGGTGGGAGGTGACGGAGCGGGGACCGGTGACGCTGAGCCTGTGCTCGCTGCAGAACTACGGCGTGTGCGCCCTGGGGCTGGAGAGGTTGGCGCATCTCCTCATGGCCTACGGCTTCTCCGCCTCGGCGTGCTCCAGCCTGGCCCTGTGCATGCTGCACCTGCGCCGGCACATCCCGATCCTGGCTGGAGCCTTCATCCACACCATACTCCTGGTGATACTCTTCTGCTGGGCTCCGGAGCCCCGGTGCCTGGCGCATGCACCGCTGCTCTACAGCATTGCTGTGTTCTGGGGCATGGGCAGCGCTCTCAACAAGACTGGAATCAGCAGTGAGTAGTGGGAAGGTCTCGGAACAGACTCAGTTATCCCCAAAATGCCTTGGTGGTCCCCAAAATAGCCTGGGTTGTCCCGAGTTTTTCCACACGTCCTCTCCTCGTGTCCCCCGGCACCGCAAATTTGTGGTCCCACTCCTCGGATCCGCTGTGACTGTCCCCGACGCCAAGGGGACATAGCACAGGAAGGGGACACTGATTCTGGTCTCTGCCACAGTCCTCCTGGGAATGTTGTACAAGAAAAAGGAGCGCCAAGACTTCATCTTCACCATCTACCACTGGTGGCAGGCCCTGGCCATCTTCACCGTCTACCTGTGGTCAGGACTGCCCATGAAGGTAAGTCTCAGCTATGCCCCAGACCTCTCTGACACAATCCAGACTTCTTGAGGACGCAGTGCCACGCCAATCCCAAAATTCCCTGTGCCTCAGGCCAAGCTGTCCATCATGCTGCTGACGCTGGTGGTGGCGGTGGGGACATACCTGTGGATGGAGAGGAAGGTGGCGCAGAACGTGGAGGTCCGGCTGCCCCGCATCCCACACCCACGCCACAAAACACGTGGATACCGCTACCTGGAGGACAACTCAGATGAGACTGGCTCTGATGGTGACGGGGACAAGGAGGACGATGACAGGCACTCAATTGAGACCACCAGCAAGGATGAGCTGCCAAAAGAGGACGGGGAGCTGCTGGGATAGGGCCAGCCCAGCCTATCCTGCCTTTGGAGCCTGAGGGAGTTCCACAGCTCCCCTCGCCAGTGGACCCAAAATTCTGCAAATCCCCTCAGGTCAGGCTTGCAGCTCCCTGAGCTAAGCCTAAAACCCCCAGGCAGCCCAGACTCCCCCACATTGGCTAACAGACCCCCAGATTGACCCATGGACCCCCCCAGGTCAGGTCCACAGCCTCCAGATTGAACTACAGCCCCCAAATTGTGGCATAGAGAGCCTCAAATTGTGGTGCAGCCCCCAGGCAAGCCCGTAGCCCCCCAAACTATGATGCAGTTGCTCAGATCAAACCTGCAGACCCCCAGACCAGCCCTAGAGCCCTCCCACACAAGCCCAGAGCCCCTCAGATACGGCTCACGCCCCCCGGGCAGATCTGCAGCTCCCCCAAATTTGGCCAAAGCCCCCACAGGTGAGGCCCACAGATCCCTAAGCAGATGCACAGACCCTCTGTCAAGGCCTACAGCCCCCCATCATGTCCCAGGAAGACCCACAGCACCCCACAGGGCTACCCTGGAGCCCCTAAAAGGATCAACAGCCTCCCAAACTGACCCATAGCCCTTCAGACCAGACCCACAGCGCCCCATGCAGAACCTGCAGCCCCTCCCTGGGTTGTCCCGGAGCCCCGCTAGCTAAGTCTGCAGCCCCCAAGCTTCCTGACCCTTCCCACCCGCATTTTTCCTCAATAAAGCCCCTCTCTCCATCTCCTTGGCCCTCACCTCCTCCATCCTCGGGCCACGCACCCTCAGCGCCCCCTTCCCGAAGCGGAGACTACAGCTCCCGGCGTGCCCCGCGCTGCCGCCGCGCGGTGTACGCCGGGAGTTGTAGTCCCCGCCACGTGGAAGATGCCTCCATCTCCCCACTCAAACCACAACTCCCGCAACCGTTCACGTCGCCCGGCGCCATCATTGCCCCCCCCGACTTCCGCGCATGCGCGGTGCGGGCTGTTGTTGTGGCGGCGCGGCCCGCGGCTTCACCCGGGCGGGAGCGATGAGCGACAACGATGACATCGAGGTGGAGAGCGACGTGAGTTGGGTCCCCAACCCCGGGACAATCCCCGGGATAGCCCCCCCGTGGCTCTTCCCCACCTTAGGAGCGCTGGGAATAGGGTAATGTTTGGTTTGTGTGTGTTCTTCCTTCATATGGCGGCGCCCCCCCCCACCACCTTCTTCCTCTTCCTCGTCGCCCGGGTCGGGGTTCCTCAGGAGGAGCAGCCGAGGTTTCAGTCCGCGGTAGGTCGCTGGGGGCCGCCCCGCAGCGCCCCCGGGATCGGGAGCACGTGGGCGGGGGTGTGAGGGGGGCGGGATTTGGGGAGGGGGTGACATGGAAGGGGACACGGGGAATGGGGGTCTGGAAGGGGGTGAGGGTGTTGGCCGTGTCCTGTGGGGATCGGGGGGTTGGGGGGACATCAGTGGAGTTGGGGGTGTTGAGGGGGGCACCGGTGGGGTTGGGGATCTTTTTGAGGGGAACAGACCTTTGGGGCTGGGATCTTCTGGGGGGGTTGTGACATGGAGAGGGATCTAGGGGGATGGGGGTCTTGGGGGAGAAATCAGGGCTTGGGGGTGTCCTGTGGGGATGGGAGTCTTGGAAGGGGGGGACACCAGTAAGGCTGGGAGTATTTTGAGGAGGAGAGTTGGACTGGGGGAGGGGTCACCTGTGGCGTTGGGAGTCTTGTTCGGGTTGGGGGCTGTGACACGGAAAGGGATCCATGGAGTCATGTCTTTTGTGGGGGGCCGCTGGATTTGGGGGTGTCCTGTGGGGCTGGGAATCTTATGGGGGGGCAGCTGGGTTTGGGGGTGTCCTGTGGGGCTGGGGGTCTTTTGGGGGGGACGACACACCAGTGGGGCTTGGGGTCTTGTGGAAGAGGATCCGGGGCTCTTTAGGGGAGAGGGGGTGGGGGACAGTTTGGGGTAAAGCACAGGTGTCAGGGGGGCGTTACGTGTGGGGCCGGGTCATTTGAGAGGGTGGGGCTATGTTTGGGGGGGCGCACGGGGAACACAGGGGGTTGACAGAGGGCAGAGGGGGGGCTTATGCCTGGTTGGTTGGGGGGCAGGGGAGGAGATGACCGTGTTCCAGGGGAAAAGTGCTGTGTCTCCCCCCGGGGCCTGGCGCTGCCCCAGCACCAGGAAGCCGGAGAAACCGAAAGCACCAGGAGCCGCCTCCTTCCCACGCCCTCTCGGCCCAGCCGGAGGCGTCACCGGCCACGGAGCCGACCTGGAGGCTCAGCCGAGCTCCCGCAGCCATTCCCAGAGGGAATTTTGGGGGTGCAGGTTGTGGCTTCCCTCCCAGTGCCACCCCTGTCCCCCTCTCTCAGGCCGACAAACGGGCTCATCACAACGCGCTGGAGCGCAAGCGCAGGGACCACATCAAGGATAGCTTCCACAGCCTGCGGGATTCCGTGCCGTCGCTCCAAGGAGAGAAGGTGAGTTTATGGAGCGTGCTGGGAGCACAGACAGCACCCACCCCTGAGTGTCCTCGATTTGGGATGTTCCTGAGGCTCTCTTGCACCACAGGAGTTCCCCGTGAGGACCAGAGCCGGGGGTTGATGAAGCAGGTGAAATCCCACAGTTTTCCCCCCTGAACTAGGTCTTTATCTTGCCTCTGGCTTTTACTACTATTGCAACAGGCATCCCGGGCCCAAATCCTGGACAAAGCCACAGAGTACATCCAGTACATGCGCCGGAAAAACCACACACACCAGCAGGACATCGACGACCTCAAGCGGCAGAACGCCCTGCTGGAGCAGCAAGGTGGGAGATGGGGTCTGGCAGGGTCTGAGATCCAGGAGCTGAGGTCTGGCAAGGTTTGGGAGCCGGATCTTTGGTCCGGTAGGGTTTGGGATCCAAGATCCAGTGGGAGCTGGGGTCTGGAAGGAGATGGGATCCAGGAGATGGGATCCAGGATCTGGTGGGAGTTGAGATCCAGTGGGATCTGGCAAGAGCTGAGGTTTGGCAGGACCATGGTCTGGCAGGGTCCAGAATTCAGTGGGAGCTGGGGTCCAGAAGAGTCCAGGATCCACGATCCGGTGGGAGCTGCAGCGGGGCTGGAGCCGGGGGTGACACGGTGCCATCCCTTGCAGTGCGTGCGCTGGAGAAGGCCCGATCCAGCGCCCAGCTCCAGGCCAGTTATCCCACGGACAACAGCCTCTACACCAACCCCAAGGGCAGCGCCATCTCCGCCTTCGACGGTGGCTCCGACTCCAGCTCTGACTCGGAGCCCGACGAGCCGCAGAACAGGAAGAAGCTGCGCATGGAGGCCAGTTAGGCCCCCCCGCCGCCCCCCGGCCTGCGGCAGGACTCGCTCCCTCCGCTCCTAGAAGCTCTTGGACTGCAGCTTCCCAGCCCTCCCCGGCCCCTTCCCTGCTCCCACCGCGCCGGCCCCGGGGGGAGCCGGCCAGGCCGAGCAGAAAGACTTGGGGGGGGTCAGGGAGACTCCCCAACCAACTCCTCTCCGCTAGTGACCCCCCTCCCCTTCCCTCCTGGTTTTATAGGAGTATTTCTATTTATACCCGGGGACCAGTGCAGTCCAGAGCGGGGAGGAGCCAGGCAGCCCCCCCAAAAAAGGAGCAAGCACTGGGGGGGATCTCCCTATTTATTTTCTCCGTGTGCAACTCCACCTGCCCGAGTCGGCGGAGCACAGAGCCAGGCTTGGGGGCTCCTTCCCTCTTCCTCCTTCCCTCCTTTGACCCTTCCCAACCTCCGTGGCATTTTCTGAACTCCAGTGGCCCGTCCCTGCCCCGTAGGTGCCCCCTTTTCCCCCCATTTTGATGCCATTCCATGGATCTAAGGTATGTTGTACATACTGCCCAGAGTTGTCTTGCAAGTTAAGGCTTCCCTTTACTATAAGACTATAAATAATAAACAAAAAAAGCCAAAATTCCACTTATTTTATCCTCCCCTGTGGTTACCGCGTGTTCTTGGAATGGGGGAAGCTGGTGCCACCAGATCCAGACGTGGCATCACCTCCTGCCCCGCATCCCCGGGGCCACCAGCACACGGCGGGTGTCACTTCTGGTTTATTGATGCCAAAATGCTCTGCCAGAGCTCGTGTCCGCCTGGGCTCCGGCCAGGATGGCAGCGGGACACCGGGCCTGGAGCAGGCTGGATTTTGGTATTGCTAGCACCCTGAGCACCTCGCTCTGCCTGGCCAGGCTGCCACGGGGATGGGCTGTGCTGCTCAGCACCCTGAGCCAGCACCAGGACCCCCCTACTCGGCAGCGGATGCTGGATCCAGGCTGGGCACAGGATACTGCAGGAAATGCATCACTGCCCTCGCCACCTTCTCCGGGGCAATGTTGTAGACAGGGTGTGTGGCCTGCTGTGGGAGAGAGAGGGATGGAGGGTGTTAGTTGCAGAGTCCTGGAATGGTTTGGGTGGGAAGGCACTTTAAGGATCACCTAGTCCAACCCACTGTGCACAGGGAATCTCCACTATCCCAGGTTGCTCCAAGCTCCGTCCAACCTGGCCTTGGACACTTCCAGGAATCCAGGGGAGCTACAGCTGCTCTACGCAAACTGTGCCAGGGCCTCAGCACCCTCACAGGGAAAAATTTCTTCCCCATATCCCATCAAAAATTCCCATTTTCTAGCTTAAAGCCATTCCCCCTTGTCCTGTCACTCCAAGCCCTTGTCCAAAGGCTGACTCCAGCACCCTTGTAGCTCTTTATGCCCTTGAAGCGGCTCTAAGCTCTACTCCAGGCTAACCCACAACTCTCTCTGCTGCCATTGGATCTGCCTTTCTCAGTGCTGTGTAGCCCTGGAAGCTCATCCTGCCCACCCCAACAATGCCCAACACTTACCAGGCAATTCTCAGGGATACCCAGGACCACCTCATTGTGGAGGTCTCCACTTCCAAAGTGCTGTGCAATGGCCAGCCCGCTCAGGCAGTAGCAGGTGTGGTAGAAATCCCGGGATCTGCATGCAGGGAGATACTGGGATGCTGAGGGGGAATCTGGGCATTGCTAATGCCAGGCAGCCCTGTGTTCCCCCTTGCACTCACTTTCCTGGCTTATCCAGCAGCCCGCCAGCTGGGCACTGGCAGCACAGGAGGATGTATTCCTGCAGTGCCAGCTGGTCAAACATCCAGTGTGCCATGCTCAGCGCTGGATCGCCTGGAAGGGAAACCAGAGGAGAAACACCAGACAAGGTGTCAAATCCCTGGAGATGCCATTCCAGGGACAGAGCAAGCCTGTGGCAACTCACCCCTGGCATGGAGTGCCCGATGGAGCAGGGGCAGGAGCCCAGCTTGCCAAAAGGAGTAGCACCCATCCACCAGCTTGTTGCAGCGGCCCTGGAATCCGCCCTCGAAGCGCATCTGCCGCCCGGTCACCCAGTGCTGCGGGGTGATGGGAGCCAGTGTGGGACTAGAAATCCCTGGCAGGATGAGATTCCCAGTATCTCAGCGAGGAGTCACTTACCAGCAGGCTCCGGAGGTTCAGCAGATGTTCCTGCTTGAGGATGACCAGTGCAGCCACACCACAGAAGGTGTAGCCGCCGTGCGCCTCCATGCCCGGCACGCCGCCGATCCCACCCTCCCAGTTCTGGCACCTGTGGGAGAGAGGTCAGGGCAGCAGGGATGGCAGGAATGCCATTCCCTGTCCCCAACCTGTCCCCAGATCTCACCTGACGATCCACTCGGCCGTCCCAGCGAAGAGTGTAGGTGTCAGGATGTTGGTCAGTGAGGCCACTGAGGCGGCACAGTAGGCGCTCCTGCAGGAAGAAAGCACCCAGAGATTTGGGATATGGGTGCTCAGGGATGTGGCAGTGGCACCCCAAAGTGGCACCAGCTCCCTGCCGCAGCTCCGGCTCCCCAGAATTACACTGGCTCCCCAAAATGGCATAAGGTCCCAGACCCAGCACTGGCTCGCCACAGCAGCACCCTGTCATGGCAGTAGCTTCTGTCACTGGTCCCCTGCCATGGCACCAGCACCCCAAAACAGCACTGGCTCCCCAAAACTACACTTCCCCATGGCACTGGTCCATGGCACCAGCTCTCCAAAACAGCATTGATTCTCCAGTGTGGCATCAACTCCCTGATATCCACTCCCCGAACAAAACCAGCTCCCTAAAACACAACTGGGTCCCCAAAACTGCAACCTGCCATGGCACTGGCTCCTCAGAATGGCACCAGCTCCCAGCACTTGCTCCCCTAAACAGCACCCCAAATTAGCAGTGCCTCCCCACCATAGTATCAGCTCCCCAAAACAACACTGGCTCCCAGAAACATCACCAGCTCCCAGCACTGAATCCCCAGAACAGCACCAGCTGCCCACCATAGCATCTGCTTCAAGCACTGACTCCCCAAAACGCCCAGGTCCTTCAAAACAGCCCCCCATGCAGCCCTCACCCACCTGACATCCACCTCTCCACCCACGTGCATGAGGAAGGAGCCATCTGGTTGCTTCAGCGAGTGCAGGTATTCCAAGAGCTTCTTCCTGCGGGAGCCAGTGGCTGTGAGAGGGGGGACATGCACCCCTTGTCCCACCCAGCTTCTCCCAGCTCCCCAGACCTGTCGATGACTCCAAAGGCCTCCTCGGTGCCAATGATGCAGAGCGCGTTGACAGCAGCGTAAGTGGGGGCGAGGTGGGGGTGCTGGCCAGGACCCCCCCCAAATCCACCCTGGGGGCTCTGGCAGCGCCTCAGGAATTGGCAGACACTGCAGAAAGGTGGGGAAGGGGCTCAGTGTCACCCTGCTGGGGTGATACGTCCCCTCCCAGCCTCGTGAATCCCCCCGAGGTCGAAGCCGGGGGTGTCCCCCTCCCATCTCTGTGGTCACGTGGAAGCTGCCGGAAGAATGGGCGGCATTGACGGTGGCAGGGAGACAAAGCACTCCTTTGCTCTGGGGACAGCGGGAGGTGGCACCTCCGGAGTCACGCGGTGCCCACAGTGGCCATGGTGGGGTCCCCACGGCTCTCCCCACTTACTCAGAGGCCACCGACTCCGGAATGGGCTCATCCAGCAGCTCCAGGCTGTGCAGGATCCAGTAGCAGAGCCAGGGGCGGCTGGCATCCAGACACTGCGGGGACAGAGGGCACAGTCAGGGAATGGCACTGGACACAGCAGGAGCAGGCAGGAGTGAGGAGACAGCCAGGAGAACCCCCAGAGCATCGCTGGGATGAGCGTGGGCACACAGGGAATGCTGTGTCCACCCTGAGGGTGGCAAAGCCCCTGTGACAAACAACCCTGGTGAGAGCCCCATGGTGGCTCCAGGTGGCATATCCAGCATTTCTGGTACCTCATAGGCTTCAGTGAGCTGCCGGAGCCCTCTCTTCAGATAATGGAAGTGCTTCTCCCGCTGCAGGACGTACCTGGAATACAGAGAAGACAGGATAAGCAGGCAGGCTGGTCTGAAAAAGCAGGGGGACAGTGACAGGAGAGGTAGAATCCTACTGCAGCAACCACTGGAGTGGATGGCTTTTTTGGGATGGGAGTTATTTGTGGTTGTTGGGAATTTTGAGACTCACTGTGAAGAGTGATGGTTTGTCTTGTAAGCGTCATAGACCTCCTGCACAATGTCCTCCACCTTGGACTTGTTGGGAAAAATAGGAATAAAGACTATGGTGAGCTCCGGGAAGAGGCTCCGCACATCCCAACATGATCCCCATTGACCCCGCAGCTTCTATCCATCCCAGGGGTTTATCCGACTCACAGCCCCACCTCATGCAGTAAAACCAAAGCAAGAATTCCCAGAAGCTTTGTGCCCCAAATTACGCCAGAATCCAGCACCATCCCATGCTGCTTTACAAATCCAGCTTGAGCTCGGTTCATCCTAAGACTGCCACGGAAAACACCCTCCTCCGGCTCACGCTGGGATAACCAGGGACTTGGACACTCTAAACCAGGGTAATCCTCAAGGAAATACCCTGTGATCAGCCTCAGGGATGAGGAGGGGCCATACGGGGACCTGCATTCATGGCACTGTGTCCTGAATTGAGCAAGAACCCCACGGATTGGGAAAGCAGGAGTCACTTTTTACCCCGTCCCAGCACCCAGGGGAGCTGCCGGGGAGTGGGTGAGGATAGAGGACGGAGGGGAGAGTCTGCCTGCCCCAGGAGCTCTCATCCTCCCCACCCTGGTTCTGAGGGACGTGTCCCGCGGGGGCAGCACCGCCGGGCCCCCCAAAGCACTGCTCGCTGCTGGGCTGTTGTCACAGGGGGTATGGGGACAGCAAGTGCTTGGGGACACCGGGACAGGGATCACCCAGTCCCATGGCAGCCCTGAGCCGCGTCTCAGAGCAGCCCAAAGCTCAGCCCCACGGCAGCCCACACCCAATTCCGTGGCACCCCAAAGCCCAGCACCACGGCAGCCTGGCACCCCAAACCCCAGTTCCGTGGCACCCCAAACCCCAGTTCCGTGGCACCCCAAA
>JAHLSL010000216.1:43486-67159 GCA_025920805.1 Petroica traversi | reverse complement strand
GCGCAGCTCGGGGCCGCCACCAGGAATCGCTGGGTGCGATGGTGAGTGCACGCCCCCGTCCGCCTTGCCGCGCTTGGACCTTTCTCATCCACACCTCTCCCGTCTCCCCCTTCTGAGACCCTCCTGTCCTTCACATCCTACTCATCCTCATCCCTGCCCTCTCTCTCCTCTCAGACCCTCCTCATCCTCACGTCTGCCCGTCTGTTCCCGCAGGAGCACGTCGGGGGACGCGGTGGAGCTGGTGGAGGAGTCGCTGGACGTGAACCTGCTGAACAACGCTGTGCGGCTGCGGGTCCAGGGCTGCCCGTTCCTGCCGGGAGGGATCCACCTGTGCGAGCTGCAGAGTCACCTGGTGGTGCTGCTCGTCACGGCGCAGACGGTGCACCGGCTGCTGCTCCCGCACCCCGCCCGCCTCTACCGCAGCGTGAGTGCCGGGAACGCCGCCGGGAGCCGCGGCAGGCGGCCCTGTCACCATGGGGAGGGGTTGGGAGGGGGCAGGTGACCCAAAATACATCGGGAACAAGAGAGAAAAGTGGAGGTGGTTTGAGGAATTTAGCCGTGTTTTGCTCAGGAACTCTGGGTGTCCAGCCTGTGTCATGTGGAGTGTGGTGATGCTGGAGTTGTGCTGCTGCTGGGAATGAACCTCGGCTTTTCCAGAGCCTTTCCTGGTTGGACTGTCTTTTTTTTTTTTTTTTTCCCGACTGAGAAGGCTGCAGGCTGTTTTGTCTGGGCTGGAATGTATATTTCTTGTGGAAGATGGATCCTAGGTGAGATTTATATCACATTTAGTATCTTTTCATGGATGTAGGTTGGAGCTGGATGGTTTTTAAGGTCCCTTCTGACTGAAACCATTCCTGGATTCCGTGATTCTCCCCATTTGCTTTGACTTTTCCTCTCGTGCCTGCTTCTTGCCAGGATCCTCTTCCCTCTTGGAGAGCTTCTCCTGCTTTTAGAGCTCCAGAGGGCTTTCGCAAGGGATGACCCTGTGCTGTGGCAGAATTGCTCTTCCTGTCACCAGCAGTTTTCTCTGAGTTATCCTAGAGGTTTTTTACTGGAAAAATCTTTTTTTATCAAGGAGACAGTTGCCATTTATCAGTATTTGATGGGGATGTTTTTCTGTGCCTTACATATGTGTGCTCAGAATTTGCTGTTTCATGGGATCCTCTAAGATCACAATGTCCAGGCAATTCCCCAGCACTGCCAAGGCCACCCATGTCCCCAAGTGCCACATCCACATGGGCTGGAAACTCCACCACTGGAGCCTGTTCCAATGCCTGATAACCCCTTCCCTGAAGGAATTTTCCCTGGTAACCAACGTAGACCTCCCTTGGCACAACTTGAGGCTGTTTTCTCCTGTTTCCCCTCAGGAGCTGATAACGGAGAGCCAAGTGCAGTCCGTGTTTACAGATATCAGCAAGATCCACATCAGGGATCCCTCCAATTACTACATGATTCCCAGCGTGCCAGGGCTGGCTCCCAACTCTGTGGCCTCTGCAGCCTGGCTGAGCAGTGAGGGGGAGGCTCTCTTTGCCCTTCCCTCTGCCTCAGGAGGGATCTTTGTCCTTAAGCTGCCTCCTCCTGATGCTCCAGGTAAGAATTGGGCACTATAACCCCTCTCCCATCTTGGAATTTTGTATAATCTTCAGTTTTGCTTTTCCTTTTGTTTTTTGAAGGAAGTGTTTCTGTCGTGGAATTGAAGCAGAGCTCGGTGGTGCAGCGTTTTCTCACGGGCTGGATGCCAACTGCCATCAGGTGAATGCCTGGAGATGCATTAACGGAGCTAATTTTGGCTTTTTGATCCCCTCACCTGGAATTTTAGCTCGAGTCACACAGGCACCTATAAATACTTCATCCAAAAAAGTTAACGGGGTCACAGGAGCTATCAGAATACGGAAGCTGGGAGTGGAATGCTGGATTAGCAGGGTCCTGCTGATTCCGTGTGTCTGCGAATATATTCTCTAGTAATTGGCCTCCAAGGATTTGCCCAGGATGTGGCTCGCAGCCAGCAGGGATTAGGGATTACTCTGCCCTGGTGCTGAGGACCCAGGCATGTTCCTGACGAGCAGAGGTTACGTGGGGATCACACGGATGCTCCACAGTGGGTTGGGATTGTTAGGGTTGAGATTGTTAGGGTGGCACAGAGCACACAGCCAAATCCTAGGGCCTGTTCCTTGGGAGTGGGAGTGAGTCCCTTGATGCCCTGAGTGACTTTGACCATCCAGGGGTGTTGCCTGAGGGCTGTTAGGATCCTTGCTCATGGCTTCCTGGATCCTTGTCAGGGGCTTGCAGGAGCCATGCTGGGGGCTGCTCGAATCCTTTTTTCCCTCTGGATCCTTCACCTGTGTTTTGCAAGTATCAGACTGGAAATGCGGAATGTGAATGTGCTTCAGCTCCACTAAAGCAAGTGAATACCTGGGTGTCACTGGTGTGGTGGGATGCTCTGCTTTGGGAATGCTGAAACATTCCCTTCTTCTGGTTTCACCCCACTGGTTTATTTGGACTTAAGCACAGTGGTGGAACTCCAGTGCCTTGGATCTGTGCACCTGCCTTAATTTTGGAACCGTGAAATCCTGGAATGGTTTGAGTTGGAAGGGGCCTTAAAGCTCATCTAGCCCCACCCCTGCCTAGGACAGGGACACCTTCCACTAGACCAGTGTCCAGACCGAGTTTGGACACTTCCAGGGATGGGGAATTTTCTTTGAAGGTGTTGATGTAAGCTCTGGTTTTCCAGAGGTGATGGTGGCCCCTCGGATGTGCCTGTCAGCCTCTCCGTGCACTGCCTGGATCACGACGCCTTCCTCTTCGCCCTCTGCCAGGACCATAAGCTCCGGATGTGGTCCTACAAGGTGAGCAGGACCTAGGTTTGGGGGAGCAAATGAAGCCAAAGGAATCACGGGTGAGTGCTTGGCATGGATCTGTCTCCCATTAAATTGTGGCTGTGGCTTCTCTGCGCTGGGATTTGGGACAGTATGGTGTGTGGTGTGTGCTTGTAACAGTGTCTGGGAAGCGAGGGGTTTCCTGCACAGCCTCATTCCTGGGATAAGGGTTGTTTCCAGGCCTACTGGAGCGTTCGGGGAGGCAGGCAGGAGTGCTTTGAGGCCCAAGGAGCCATCCCAAATGGATTTTCTTCTGCTTTCACCAGTAATGAAAGTGTCTTTGTCAACAAGAAGTTAATAAAAGCCTCTTGCTCCAGATATTGAGTGCCAGAGCTAATGGAGCAGCACAGCGCTTTCACGGCTCAGTGGCACTGGAATGTGCCATGGAAGGGAGGGGAAGCTTTATCCTACGTGCCTGGGCTCCGGTGGGATTGGCAGGAAGGGGGCCTAGGTGAGCTGGGAGAAGCCAAGGAGTGGTTCAGTTAAACGTATGGAGCATTATTTGCATTCTTCATGAAAAACTCCGGGCAGATGTTGACTGGAAGGGGAAGGAGAGGAGGGAGACAAGCAGTTTCTCAGTCCCGAGTATGTCCTAAGCCTCTCTCCTGATACTTTTGT
The DNA here is from genome assembly GCA_025920805.1 of Petroica traversi. Taxonomy (NCBI): domain Eukaryota; kingdom Metazoa; phylum Chordata; class Aves; order Passeriformes; family Petroicidae; genus Petroica; species Petroica traversi. The sequence continues at coordinate 63,665 of JAHLSL010000216.1, read as the reverse complement.
CTTTTGCAGGATCAGATGTGCCTGATGGTGGCGGATCTGCTGGAATTCATGCCGGTCAGCAGGGACCTGCGGCTGGCGGCGGGCACCGGGCACCGGCTGCGCCTGGCATTCTCCGAGTCCCTGGGCCTTTACCTGGGAGTCTACATGCACGCTCCCAAGCGAGGGCAGGTATGGAGCCACAGGCTCTTCAGGCCCCGGGGAGGTATTCCCCGAGGACTTGGGTTTGGAAGGCAAGAAGTAGGGGAAAGTTCCACGTGTGACCCCCTAGAGGGATCAGTGCTTTCTAAATAAACATTTTTTCCTCACAACGGTTATGCGTGCCCGAGCCCTGGGAGTGGAATTCCCTGTGTGACTAAGCTGATCCATGAGGGCTGGTTCACTTGTTTACCTCCTGCTCCAAAAGCGTGGATGTGCCGTGGGAAAAGGAAAGGTCCAGAAGGAGCTAAAAGCGTGGAAATGCTGATGGTGTGTTTACGCCGGGCTCCTGGGAGTGTGTGGATGCTTCTGCAGCTTGGGGAGAGCTTTTTGTGGAGAACGATAAATTTAGCAGGAGGGGAATGATAGCACAAAGCAGGCTCATCTGTTGGACAGCTTATCCCATTCTCCAGGGAATTCCCACACAGGAACAAGAGTGTGTAACATGAGTCCTGCTGTCCCACGAGGACTCTGCTCTGGGAAGAACACGCAGAGCTAGACCTGCAGCTGAGGAATTTGGGGTTTCCCACCTTAGTCTCCTTCTTTTCCCACATCTTGTGGTCACCGGCAGTGCCAGGTGTGGTGGTCTTAAAGCTTTTCAGGTTTAGTGTTTGGGAAGAGCTGAGAGTACTTAGGGTCCAGGCAGGGATGAGTGTCCCTGGGGAGAAGGGTGAAGCCAGGACGGTCGTGCAGAGGGTCCAGTGGTGTGCTCAGCTCTTGTTCTCTGGGTTCTGTTAAGCACCAGGCAGGGAGAAGGACTGGAATGATGAGATTCCATAGATGTGTTTGCTTAGTCCTTCAGGAAATGATTTATGAGGTGTGTTTGTAGTTTTGTGTCTTCCAGCTGGTGAGTACTGAGAGCAACCGCTACAGCCTTGACCACATCTCCTCCCTGTTCTCGTCGCAGGTGAGAGCTGGGGCCTGGCCCCCAGGAGGGAGAGGCCTGGACTTTGGGATTTAAATCACAGAGTCACAGAATGGTTGGGTTGGAAGGGACCCCTTAAAGCTCATCTTATTCCAACCTCTTGCCATGGACAGAGACACACCTGCCACTAGACCAGATTGCTCCAAGCCCCGTCTTGGAGCACTTTAAGGGATGGGGCAGCCACAACTTCCCTGGGCAACCTCAACACCCTCACAGGGAGCAGTTGCTTCCCAATATCCCATCTGAATCTCCTCTTTTTCAGTTTAGAGCCATTCCCCCTTGTCCAAGCCCTTATCCAAAGTTCCTCTCAATTTGTATTGCAGGTTTCCTTCAGGTACTGGAAGGAACCATTAGCTCACCCCAAAGCCTTCTCTTTTCCTGGCTGAACAATTCTCAAAGGAATTGTTATATTCCATAAGGAAATGTTTTGCTGTTGTTAAGTACCCACCTTTCTCTGCTGTACTGGGGATAAGAAAGGAAATTTGGTCTTCCCTTCTTTCCTAGGAGACTCTGGTTGACTTTGCCTTAACCTCAGCTGAGATCTGGGCACTGTGGCACAACGAGGAGAACCAAACTGTTGTGAAATACATCAACTTTGAACAGTGAGTTTTGGGCATGGATCACTGGGATAACTGCAGGAAAACCCTGAGAGAGGTCCTCAACCTAGAGGTTTATCCTCAAGCTGCCAGAACATGGAAAATGTAAAAATTCAGGCAGCAGGATTGCTGCAAGTGGAGTTTGAACGTGGTAGAGGGACCATGTGCTTCTCTACAGCTCCTTCAAAACAACCAGGTGGTCCCTTCCAGAACAAAACATGTTTTGGGAAGATGGTGATAGGAAAGGATCATCTGTGAATATAAAGCTGAGAGGGTGGGTTGGTGCAGAGCCAGGGAGTTGAACAGTGGATAAAAAATGCTGTGAGTATGCAAATTTTGGGAGGAGAAGCTACTGGTTAGTCTGAGAGTTGCATGTGAGTTCATGGGGTGGGGAGAATGTTGATTTACATGAAGGATTCCAACCCCTTTTATCAGCTTATGGCTAGGAATACCACAGTTAACCTCTCCTGCCAAAGTCTGTCCCTTGTCACTGCACAAACCTCCTGTTTCCACACTCAGAGGGCTGTTTTTGGTGATGAAAGCCAGAGGTTTGGTTCAGGTGGATGCCAAGCTGATTCCAGGTTTGTTTCCTTCCAGGAATGTCGCAGGCCAGTGGAACCAAGTGTTTGTGCAGCCTCTCCCTGAGGAGGAGGTGACAGTCCGACAGGATCAGGACCCCAGGGTGAGCCAGCTGTAAAACAGCACCAAAAAATAGTGAGGTCACTCAGAAGAGAAAATGGGAATAAACAAAGTCAGGAGTGTGCAGGAGGCCATTTTTGATCCCAGGTTGGAGCAGGGTGTGTACAGAAACACAGATCCAGGGTATGATGTTGAGAATGGGAGGAAAGACCAGAAACAGTGGCTTAAATGTTCTCCTCATCTTTGAGCTTCCTTAAGTCATGATCTTTTTGCAGGAAACCTACCTGGAATATCTTTTTATGCCAGGCCGCTTCACTAATGCAGCTATCCAGAAGGCTTTGCAGGTGAGAGGGGATTTGGGATGCTCTCTGTTCATCTTCTTCCTGGCTCTTTAAATGTGAGGCAGCAGGATTCCTTGGAGCTCTTGCCAGGTGTGTTTTCATGGGGAATCCCTGCAGCGAGTTGGTGGCTGCTAGGCCACACTGCAGCTGCTGTGTGCCCGCAGCCAGAGGCAGAACCTGGAATCCAGGTGATTGGTGTTTTTCCCCTTGGATGGCACAGCAAGTTGCAGAGCTTGTTTTTCATTTCTGCTGATTTAGCCAGGAGAATGGGGACTCAGCACCCCGTGGTGCTGTTTGTCAGGATATGTCATGGAATGGTGGAATTACTAAGGTTGGAAAAGCTCTCTGAGAGGGTGGAATCCAGCCATTCCCTCCAGCACTGCCAAGGCTGCAACTAACCCATGTCCCCAAGTGCCACATCACATGGCTTTTAAATCCCTTGAGATGTGGTGGCTGCACACTGCCATGCATCCATGTATCCCAAATTTAGCATCCAGACCTTTCTTTTAACACCTCCATCCCACAAAAGTGCTGGCTTATGCTCTTATCCTGCTTTACCTCATTCAGGGCTGCTTGAACCCTTGGTGAGACCTTTATTCTGCCTTAAAATCCAAGTTTCCTGTGGTGCTTTGCAGATCTTTTCTCAAGGAACTGAGAGGCACATGGATCTGACGTGGGATGAGTTAAGGAAAGAGGTCACTTTAGCTGTGGAAAACGAGGTGAGATGGATTTTCCTTGCAGGGTATTGTGTTGTACATGGTGCTGTGATGTTTTAGGTGCCAAGTGACCCTGCGCCTTGGTTTATCCTTCATTTCTCCAAAGGGAATGATATATCTTTTTAAAAAGTATGAGTCTTCATCTTTCCTGCCTAGGGTCTCCTTTCCCTCTTGGGTTTTTGGAATCCTTCTGGGTGTTCTGTCTCTGCTCCCTGCATGCACTTCTGTCACCCATCACACGGTGCCCAGGCCACCATCATGCAGAGCTGTTGCTTATCTTTTTGAAAGAGAATCCAAAATAGAGGGATAAATTCCAAATAGTCCAAATCAGCATTACTGGAGGACCTACCTGAGAGATGCCTAAGTTCTTTTGGATCTGAATTTCCCTTGTTTCATCCTGTTTGTCCTTATTTCACTCGGCTATTCCTGATTCGCTTGTTTTGCCCTTGCTAGTTCCAGGGCAGTGTGACAGAATACGAGTGCTCTCCGGAGGAGTTTTGGCAGCTGCAGGTGGAATTCTGGTCCAAGTTCTATGCCTGCTGCCTGCAGTACCAGGAAGCTCTTTCCCGGCCCCTGGCCTTGCACCTGAACCCCTACACAAGCATGGTGTGCCTGCTGAAAAAGGTGAGGCTGGGTGATGGTGAGATTCCCTGGACGAGTTTCTCCAGAGGATTTGAGAAGCTCAAGGATTTTCTCCTCACCTTTCAGGGCTCCATGTCCTTCCTTGTGCCCTGCTCCTTGGTGGATCATCTCTATCTCCTCTCCAATGAGCACCTCTTGACTGAGGATGATGCTGCCATCTTTGAAGGTGAGGACACATGGGGTTTTTCCCCTCCTGCCAGGGATGTGGGAGCTTCCATAGAGATCCCTTGAAGAGCTCCTGATCCACAGTTGCATGGAGATAGTTGTACTTTGGCTTTGCAGGGATACTTACTTTGTGAAACTTGCCATCATACTCACACCAGCAATTAGAAAATAGTATCAAGGCTGCCAATAGAATGATGGAATCATGGAATTGTTTGGGTTGGGTGAAATTCTTCCCGGTGAGGGTGGGGACGTCTTGGCAGGGGTTGCCCAGAGAAACTGGCTGCCCCATCCCTGGAAGTGTCCAGTGCCAGGTTGGACAGGGCTTGGAGCAATCTGGGATAGTGGAAGGTGTCCTTGCCCACAGCAGGGGGTGGGACTGAATGGGCGTCAAGGTCCCTTTCAACCCAAACTGTTCCAGGATTTATGAAATGTTTTCACATTGGCTGTGGGGAGGGACCGTGCTGTTCCTTGTCTCTGGGAAGTGTATGGGAAACATGTCATTATTGTTGTCACCACAGTGCCCTCTGTGCTTTGCTGGCCCTGGAATGCCATTTCACTAGGAAAAAGGCAATGGAAAATGTTACCTAAGCTCCACTTTCATGCTCGAGTGATTTTTATATATTTTTATAAAGCGGGATCGTCATCGTTTGGTTGAGCTTTTTGTGGAGCAGAGGGAAGGAAAGCTTGAGACCTAGGCTGGATTTGGGAGCAGCAGTAGTTCCTGCCCTGGCTGTTTTAAACAGTCACAGTCTCAAAAAATGGGATTTAATTTAAAATCTCATCCATAAAGGATTGCAGAGCTGAACTGAGCCATTTTCTCCAGGATATATTTTTTTGCACTAATTATTTCCTTTCAACCTGTGGCTGGAAAAGATCCCTTGGAGGGAAATTAATTTTTTTGTTGTTGCATATTTTTTTATTTTCTCAATAATAAAGCCCAAATCTTTCCCTTGTCAACTTCTGAGCTTTAATTTAGCCTCAATATTACTGGGAAGGGTTTGGCACAGGGAACTGGGACCAGTGTGCTGTTATGGTGATAGGAGCTGAGCTAACTGGCTTTTGCATGGTCTTCCCACCTTGCCTTGGAAATCTCTTGGAAAATACACAGTTAGATTCTTTCATTGCAGATTTGGAGATGTCTCGTGATGTTGTCTGTCTTGTCCAGTGCCTTCGCCTGATTGGAGAATCAATTTCCATGGAAATGGCATTCATCATGGAAATGGCTTGCTCCCGCCTCCAGCCTCCAGAAAAGGCTGCAGAGCAGATTCTGGAGGACTTGATAGCTAATGACATGTAAGGAGATGTGTTTTCCAGAAGCATCTCAGGATGGCTGAGCTGGGATTGTCCAGAGCTGTCCTTGCTTGACATCCAAGGGCATTTGTGTGGGCTCTTTGGGGACTGTGGTTTGGTGTCCGTTAGCAGGTTCTGCCATCCACATCATAGAGAGCAGGAGAGAGACAAATTCCTGTTAGGTGTGGAAACAAGTGCCCTGGAGACAGTAGGGAGAGGTCAGAGCCTTGGTCAAACCGTGTAGTTCTTGTGCTAACCCGAAATCATTGCCTCCTGGAATGCCAACTATCTGGCTGTTATTTCCTGGTAGCCTGAGGGAGTGGAATAAATAGACTGGTCCCTGCAGGCGCTGTAATAAAACTGACAAGCCAGCCAAGGATTCCAGTTAGGAATGTCCAGGCTGATCAGATATGATCCTCACTGGAAGGGAGCGTGAGGGAGCCCTCTTCAGTTGAAACCTCAAGCTGCCGTTCGAGATGATGAGGATCTTTCTGATTTTGCAGGGAAAATGTTATGGAGGATATCCACAGCAAACTGCAGGAGATCAGGAACCCCATCCACGCCATTGGATTGCTCATCCGAGAGATGGACTACGAGACAGACACCGACATGGAAAGAGGTGAAAGCTCTTTCACGACCCTCTGGGAAACACTGGGAAGTGTCCTTATCCTGGGAAATGTTCCTGCCTGTGTGGCTCCTGCCTCACCTGGGTGGTTCTCCCTGCAGCCCCTCACCTGGCGCTGCGCATGAGCCTGTCCCAGCTGTTCGGCAGCAGCACCGCGGCGCACGTGGTGTGCGGGGGGGTGGCCAAGATCTGCACCGTCCGCTTCCTCCTCTGCCGGGACCTGCTCATCCTCCAGCAGCTCCTGCTTCGCCTCGGAGATCCCGTGAGTACAGCCCCTGGCGCTACTGCCACGCTCCTCCTGGGACTTGGGAGTCCTCTGGGCGGAGCTCTGTCTCTTCCCACAAGGCTGCTGGAATAGCCCGAGGCTTGGGCAGGTCCTGCTCTCTCCTCCAGCTGCTTTTGTCTTGCTAAGCAAAGCAGCCCAATTCCCTTTATTCCACGATGAGCAACCAGAAAGCAGGAAGCCAAGCTGTACTTGTGGGAGGAGGGCATGGATTCCAGCCTCCTGTGTGAATCAGCACACATGCAGTTCTCCCAGCTATCCCCTGTCCCTCTCCCAGCATCGATGGCAGCTCCATTCTCTGGCAGCACACTCCAAGGCTGCAGTTTCACCCCCTTGGAAGCTGCTCCAGCCAGAGCAAACAGCCCTCACGGTGGCAGCTGTGTTTGGAGTGCTGGGAGCGACTGGTCTGGGTCTGTCCCATCAGTCTGAGACCACGTGAGGCATGGTGGTGCTGCTTTGGGTGGACATAGGGATACAGAAAAGTCCCCGGACAAGAGCAGCATTGTTTAAACCAATATTATTTACTTAGAAATAGCCAGGAGTTTCCTGGTTAAAAATAAATCCCTTTTTACTGGATAAGGTTGTCCTGGTGCAATGCAATGTTTAAGGTGCATTGCAAGGTGCCCTCTGGAGCTGGGCTCTCCCAGACCTGCTGCTTTCCCACTTTGACATATCTGTGTCCTTCAGAAGCTCAGATTGTTTCTTCTCCTGTGATTCCTGCTATTTGCTGGAGCTTATGAATTCCCTGAGGTGATCTCTGTAGCAAAGCCATGATTTCAGTTTAAGAGACAACAATCCTGGAATGCTTCGGGTTGGAAGGGACCTTAAAGACTGTTTAATTTCAAGTCCCTGACATGGGCAGGGGCATTTCCCACTAGGCCAGGTTTCTCCAAGCACCTTCCAACCTGGCCTTGAACACTTCCAGAGGTAGGGCAAGAACTCTGCTGGTTCCCGGGGTGAGTTCCTGCCAGGCTGTTGAGCACCTTGGTGTTCACAGGAGGGGTGAGCTGGGCCTGACACAAACGTCTCTGGTTGCTCTTGTGCCATTGCTCCAAGTGTGCCAAGCTCTGTGCTTTCCTTACAGATGGTTTTGGGAGGGGGACAGCTCTTCCAGTCGCAGCAGGACCTGCTGCACCGCACCTCTCCCCTGCTGCTGTCCTACTTCCTGATCCGGTGGGCGAGCCAGTGCCTGGCCTCTGATGTCCCTGTGGACACACTGTAAGTCTCTACCTGGCCTGGCTTTGATTGCTCCTAAATCCACCTAAAATGCTCTTCCTGGTGTGGAAAGCAGGTGGTTGCTGTGGGAATATCACTCCAGGAGCACTGGGAAGGGTTTTTTTCCCTTCCGTGTTCTGAGCTGACTCTGCCTTGTGCTAAATCTGCCCTGCGAGGCCTCGCTGTTCTGTGCTCTGTGGGAGTTGAACAATGAGCACAATTAAAGCAGGAGGCGTTTTGTTGTCTCTTCACTGATGGCTCCTTTCTTCCCTAGGGAATCTAATCTGCAGCATCTCTCCGTGTTGGAGTTAGCAGACACCACGGCTCTGACACCACACAAGCTGGGTAAGGTGTCCACGGATCATCAACTCACCCTTTCTGTTATTTAAACCTGTCTCTGCCACCTGAGGGAAGTGTTTTATGCAGTGAGCTAATGGACTGTGTGGTTGAATGACCCTGATTTAAGTGGGGATGTTTGTCAGGCTGTCTACAAAAAAAAAAAACCACACCAGCAACAAAGGATCTTGCAGCGTTGGACTCGGATCTTACTCCCAGCCTGAGAAGGATAGGAATGACTCACTCAGCCAGTCAGCATCAGCCAAACTCAGCTCTCTTGTACTTTACAGTGGCCCTAGTAGCTCAGACCAGGTCTGTCACAGAATCCTGGAATGGTTTGGGTTGGAAGGACCTAAAGCTCGTCCAGTTCCACCCCCTGCCATGGCAGGGACACCTTCCACTAGCTGGAGTTGCTCAGAGAAATTTGCTCCATCCAGCCTGTCCTGCTCTCCAGCCTTTACCTTGCAGCAACCAGCAGCTCAGGGAAGAGTGAAAATGAAGAAGTACTTCCTCAAAACATGTTTGAAAATATGGAAATAACTCCCCAAAACATTGCTGCTGATATTTGGTTCTTATTTTTGAAGTTTTGCTGCAGAGATGTAAGTTTTGGGTTAGTTTTTTATTGGGAGAATATAAGGCACCTTAATTAGGGAAATGTGGGCCTTGAAGTGGTTCCAGAGGGAGGAGGTGAACAGGGATGGGAAGGAAGCATGCAGGTAGGAGCCTGCTGTGGCTAGTCAGCACTTGGAGGCTGAGATACTTCAGAGGGAGCTGGGAAAATCTGGGACAAACAGGCAGCAATGCCACGTGTGAGCTGGGAAAGAGATTTCTCCACTTTGTGACACTGGTGATCCTCAGAGCCTGAGCTCTCCCTGTTGGAGAATCTGGGTGCAGGAGGCAGCTGGAAATGTCAGAGAAGTTGAAAACATCCTTTGTGCATGCTGGTATCGTGGGTTATTTCTTGGCTGGCTCCTGAGGAAGGTCCTGTTTGGCCACTGTTCTCTGGGGAAAAATATGTGAAATGTGGAGAAGGAGGTGGCAGCTCAAGGAGAGGCGTTAGGAACAGTCACTAAGGGGGGATTTTTGGGATGCTGGAATGAGGAGGGAGGGACTGGAACAGCCAGCTCAGCACTCCCTGAGCCCTGTCATGCTGGAAAGCTGCAGCTGGGCTGGGAATAACAAGTGGAGAGGGAGCAGAGCCGTTTTTTTGTGTGTTTTAATAGAGCTGTGGTTAATAAACACTGCGGGATGGGGCACTTTGATCTCCTGCTGCTCCCTCTGACTTAACCAGACAGCAGGAGAAATCCAAAACCAACAAGCTGGAGTGTGGAACGTACTTTTGGTTTGTCCTGACTTAATCTGTACTGCTTGGGCTGATGAGCACAGGACAGGGTAGAAAACCTGGGATCTCTACTGCAGGCCCTCTACTCACTGTTCCTTTAATTTGTACTTTCAGTATCCAGCCCTCAAACGATCGTGGAGCTCTTCTTCCAGGAAGTGGCCAGAAAACACATCATATCCCGACTCTTCCTGCAACCAAACACCTCTTTGGCTGAGACAAGTTTGAACTGGCCCCACCTCATCACCTCAATAGTGGCTGATTTTCTGCCTCTCTTGTATCCTTGGCTGTGAATCCGTTGCCACTGAGCCTCCTGCTGTTCCAAAATCAGTTTTCCACTCCCAAATTTCCAAGACAAGCCTCCTGAAGGAGTGAGGTTGTTGGCATTAATGGGATTTGTGGGTATTTTAAGATTTCACAGATTTCATCCTGTTTAGGTGCACGATAAAGGATTTGAGTTTTTGACTTTAAGCCCCTGAGCTCTCACTACTTGACTTGGTGGGGAGGGATGCTGGGGGATTTGGAAGGGTAACAGGAGTTCGGGATTAGATGAACTGGTGATTTTGTTCTAATATGGATAAATCTTATTACAAAATAATGACTTGCATAAAGAGCAGCTTAATCTTCTCTCATTTCCCCCCACAAACAGAGCATGAGAAGCATGTTGGTTTCCAAGCTAGTTCTCCAAGCTCTCCAGACTGGATTCTCCTGTGTTCCTTAACCTCTGCTCAGATGGCCAAGCAATCCCAGCTTCCTCTTCCCAGAGTGCCTGATGGGGAGTTGTCAGTACACCCAGCTCCAGGTGAGTGCATCACATCAGCCCTCTCACAAGTGCTGGAAAACTCCCCAAAACATCATCTTTCCATGTGCTGGAGTTCTGCTTTCCCCTGCTGGGGATGGTTTGGGTTGGAAGGGATTTCAGAGCTCATTAAGTTCCATCCCCTGCCATGGGCAGGGATACTGTCAACTATCCGAGGTTGCTCCAAGCCCTGTCTAACCTGGCCTTGGACATTTCCAGGGATGGGGCAGCCACAACTTCTCTGGGCAACCTGTGCCAGGGTGTCCCCACCCTCACAGGGAAGAATTTCTTCCCAATATCCAATGTAAATTTCCCCTGTTTGAGTTTAAAACCACTACCCCTAATCACTGCACTCTGAGCTGAGACAATGCCACAGAGTGTTTGATGGGGAGTGATTTAAGATCATGGAATCCCAGAATAGTTTGGGTTGGAAAGGACCTTAAAGCTCATCTCATTCCACTCCCCTGCCATGGGGGAATCATCTTCTACATTTTCTCTTTCATCTGTTTTCAAGAGCATCCAGATACTCAGGTTTATGCTATTCCCTTTCCATGGAGGAGTTTATTCTCCCAGGGCTTGTCTGACTCCGTGACACTGCACTCCTAAAACATCTTTGCAGAGCCTTTTTAAATATCTCAGCAATCACAGAGCTTCTTGGCTGCTGGTGTGCCCACAGCCTTTCCTGTACCACCTTTGCCCACGATTGCCCATGGGACCTGGGATCAGAAGGATTTCTTCAGCCCAGAAAGGGCCCATCCGTTTTTTAAATGTCCTTATTAGTAAAAAACACTGTGAGAAACACCTGTTGTCATTCCATCTCTGGCTGCTCCTGGCATCCCAGTAGCAGGAATGGTGAACTCCTGACTTCCAGGAGTTTTAGACTGCTGTATTTCAGATCACTGTTCCTCCTCCTCTCTCCCTAAGGTCTTGGCAGCTGGAGTTGATTGTGCTTGAGTTCTAACCCGCACAATTCCTTGTCTACAGCTCCACGTGATGCATCATCCCTGTCTGGGCATTCCTGGAGGCACCAGGCCAGACAGGCTGTTAGTGACGACCTGTTTTTCAGCAGAACCTTTCATCCTCTCAGCCCCTCATACCTGGGGGCTGAATTGCTTCCTTTTGTGTTGCTGCTGAGAAGAATTGAGAGAAGAATTCCAATTCTTCAGAGCTTTTGAGCCAGGAAATGCCAAGATTGGAGCAGCATCGTTCTCCCTCCTGGCATATGTGCAGCTTTGAATCTCATCGCATTTCTTTCGCCTCGCTGGTGTCTCCTCCAGGCTTTTATCTCCACAGAATCCAGCTCCTCCTCCTCCCTGCTGCCTTCTGTTCCTCTCCCTGATCCCAGTCGGTCACGGAAACTTGGATTAAGTGCCTTGACCTCGGGGAGGTAACAGCAGCTTTGCTGTGAGCACGGTGTCCCGAATTGTGGGGGGGGACAGGAAGCTCCTTGCAAGGAGCAGGCAGGCACAGGAACGGTCTGGTGACAAAGCAGAGGCCTGGGACATGGGCCAGTCCTCTCCGTGTTGCTCATTGTATGTGACAAGCTGGAGCAGGATTTATCTCTTGTAGCTGCTAATCCAGGCAGTGAATCCGGGCTCTGGGTGCATCACCACGTGGTTTTGAGAGGGCTCATGGCCAGGAAAGGTGAGGCAAGAGGCGCTGGTGGTTTGTGCACCTGTAGAGGTGACTTGACTTCCAAGTCCTGGTTTCTCCTCCCAATTCCTGCTGAGTCCCACAGGCCTGCTAGCAGGACATGGCTGCTTCACCAAGGATGATGAGGATGCTCTGCTGGCACAGGCCCAGGCTGGGTCATCTCATTTTATCTGTGCCCTCAGTGCCGTTGGTGCTCCCTCCCACATGCTGCAATCCATGTGTTTCCTTGGCTGATGGCCCTCTCCTGCACAGGTATTCCCCTTCTAGCACCTGCCTTGCCCATTATCCTGCAGCCTTTGCTCTGCCATCCATGTTCTGTCCACATTACCTCTGCAGTTCCGTGCAACAGGAGGTAGGAAGAATCCTGTCTGATTTTTGGGCATGTTGAGAGCTGTTTCTGAAGTGCTTCATACAGACACTGGAGCTGTTTAGGGCAGTTTTTTTCCCAGGAGCTTGTGGGGGATATCTCCCTCTTACAGGGCTAGAGCAGCTCTGCTCTGGAGAGCTGAGAGAACTGGGAATGTTTGGCTTGGAGAAAGGAAGGCCCCAAGGTCTCCTGGAAGCCTCTTCCCATGCCAGAAGGGGCTCTAAGGCAGCTGGAGAGGGACTTTGGACAGGACCTATACTGACAGGACAAGAGGGGAATAGGCTTCATACTGACAGAGGCAGGGCTAGATGGGATATTGGGAAGAAATTCTTTTTGTAGGGATGCTGAGGCTGTGGCACAGGTTTCCCAAAAAAACATCGGCTGCCTCATCTCTGGAAGGATCTAAGGCCAGGCTGGACAGGGCTTGGAGCAACCTGGGATAGTGAAGGTATCCCTGACTTTCACATGGGTCTGGATGGGCTTTAAGGGGTCCCTTCCAACTCAAACCATTCCAGGATTTCATGATCAGTGCAGCCAAGGCACTTTGGGACTGGAAAGACCAACCCCCGAGCTGGAGAAGCAGGATATATCTGAGCACAGCAGCTAAAGGGGCCACCAAAAACTTACTGGTCCTGGGTGCCTGCAGATCACAAGCAAGCACTGACCCAAATCCAAACTCCCATTCCTTCTCTCCTGCAGGAATACATCCGCCTGCTGCAGCCATGGTGCCACGTCAACATGGGTTCCTGCTGCTTCATGATGGGCAGGTGCTACCTCGTCATGGGTGAAGGGCACAAGGTGAGACCTTCCCTCATCTCCTTCCTGGGGTCTGGGAACTTCTCCCTCACTGGAAGCATCCTTCCCAAGCTCTGCCTCCTTTGGGAAAGGTTCACCTGAAGGGACAGGGAGCTGATTCCAGGTCTGCTTTCAGGCTTTGGATTGCTTCTGCCAAGCTGCCTCTGAGGTGGGAAGAGAGGAGTTCCTGGACAGGCTGATCCAGCCCGAGGAGGGTGAGGTTGTCTCCACGCCACGCCTGCAGTACTACAACAAGGTATGGCCCTGAGCAGGTAAACTGGCACTGAGTCCTTCCACACTGGAGAGGGAATTCCTGCTCAATCCCTGGCTTTGGGGAGCCTCAGAAAACAGCTTTTGGAATGTGAAACATGCTACTTCCTTTACTTTGTTTGGGGATAACAACAAGCTGAGTTTGTAAAATTTAGGTACTTTCCACCTATGGGTTTCCTAATAGCCAAGGGCTTTGTTATCCAGCAGACAAAGGCAGGATGACATCCAGCTGCTGAAAGCAGAAGCCAGACGTGTCCAGGCTCGATGCTGCCTAAGGCCAAAGTTACTAAGCTCTGAGGCATATCAAAATTAATTTGTTTAAATTGAGATAGGATCTTTCTTCTGCATGATGCTGTGGTTCAGGCAGGCTGCAAGCCTGGAGCTGAGCTTTTGGTGAGGGATTCCCTGGATTTAGGATCCAGAAAACTAATCATTAATGCTGAAATGCTTCAAAAATCCCCCATGTACAGAGGTGAATTCTCCAGAGAGGCCATAACCATGTTCTGTTTGTGCTGGGATTTACCCAGATCTTCCCTTTTGAAGTCTAATACTTTAAAAATCTTTTAGGACAGGAGCAGTTCCTAAAAAAAACAAACAAAAAACCCCCTCTTGCCAGCTCTTTACTGGAGTATTTTCCCCCCAGGTCCTTCGCTTGTTGGAGATGCTGGGTTTGCCAGAGCTGGTCATCGAGCTGGCCACCCTGGCCATCATGGAATCAGCAGATGATTGGAGAAGCCAGGTACAGCCACTTCTTTCCCAGCAAGCTGTTTCTTCAGGAACCTCTTCCACAGGATTTTCTTGCTGGTTTCATAACTCATTTGTGCTGTTTCCAGGCTACTTTGAGGACCTGCATCTTCAAACATCACTTGGATTTGGGGCACAATAGTGAAGCATATGTAGCCTTAACGCAAAATCCAGATCCAGGCAGGTAGGTGACAGGCTTATGCCTTCGTTTGAGGTCCACAGTCCCATTTTTCCTTGGAACAGAAAGGAAAAAACTCTTTAGGGGAGGGTGTGGCTACTGTGTTAAGTTAATGTGTAGAGGTGGGTTTAAAAATGTAGAGTTCATTTTTGGATGTTCATCTGAAAGACACCTGGGATTGGCACCCTCTCAAAAGAGGAAAATGGGAGGAAAAAAACCAGAGTAGAGGCTGAAGGAACATTCTGTCTTTAAGCAGCATTCTATGTTTTAAAGTTTTAGGAGCCAAGTTGATTTAATTTAATAAAGAAAAGATTTGGGGTTGAGTTTTCAATTTGGAAAGAAATGGGTAGAGAAAGCTTTATCCTAGCAGAGAAAAATATTGGAATAACAGGGAAGAAATAGGAGTGCTTTTTAACTGATTGAGAGAGGGAGACTGCCCTTCTGAGAGACATTTCCAGAGGATCTCTGTTTCCAGCACAGGGGAAACTTGAAAGTTTAAGTTGGTTCTAAGCCAGGAAAAAACCTGCGGAGCTCATCCAGAAGCAGGAGCTTGTCACAAAGCTGTTGTTTGTGGTTTGAATCCTGGGTTTGTTCCTGCTCCTGGGTTTATTCCTGCTCCTCCAAAGGGTTGTGCTTCCCTCTGCAGGCAGCTGGACTGCCTACGCCAGCTAGTGGTGGTTCTCTGTGAGCGCTCCCAGCTCCAGGACCTGGTGGAATTCCCTTACGTGAACCTGCACAATGAGGTAATCCTGCGCTGGGATCACGGCTTGGGGGTGGGCACAACCCTCCCTTTAAAGGGATTATGGACCCACTGGAGCCTCTGTGTGCTGCAGGTCGTTGGGATCATCGAGTCCCATGCTCGGGCCGTGGATCTGATGACTCACAATTACTACGAGCTGCTCTACGCCTTCCACGTGTACCGGCACAACTACCGGAAAGGTAAAGCTTGGGATGGTACCTTGTACCTGCCCACCTACCTGGGACACCCCTGCCCTGCCCCTGCCAGGTGTGAGGCCTCTCCAGGCTGTTGGCTGATGCACTTTTCCCTGTTTTCAGCTGGAACAGTGATGTTTGAGTACGGCATGAGACTGGGCAGGGAGGTGCGGACACTCCGAGGGCTCCAGAAACAGGGAAATTGTTTCCTGGCTGCCATTAACTGCCTGCGGCTGATCCGCCCGGAATACGCCTGGATAGTGCAGCCAGCCTCTGGAGCTGTGGTAGGAATGCTCAGCTTCCTCAGAGCAGCTTCCAAAATCCTTTCTGATGGGAACAGAGGAATTTGGCTTCTTAATCTGCTGCTCCTGGCCAGCTGTCTTGCCCTGCTCATCAACTCTATTTTTCACTCTTGTGCCATTCCCTCCTTTTTGGGGCGGGGGGGAAGCAGGATAACTTTTGGGAATAGGCTGGTGGATAGATAAGGGAATATATCACCCTGTGTTGAAGACAGCAAATGTTTTAGGGAGTGTGAGCAACTGGAATACCAATCCAGAGGAGAGTTAGAGTAACAGAGGGGTTGTGTTTCAAATCCCAGTCAGGACTCAGGGAGGTGGTGGCTGCATCCTGGTCACCTGATCGTGATGTTTCTGATAGCCAGGGATAAAGTAACCTGAGTTCCCAAGGGACTGCACAGCTTCTCTGGTCCAAATCAAGGCTTGAAATGGAGAGATCTTGTTGGGATTTATCCTGATTTATCCTATCAGTGATTTATCCTTCAGAAACCAGGTGGGTATAAATCCTCTTTCTGCTTTTTCCTGCAAGTATGAGCGCCCAGGAGCATCCCCGAAGAGGAGCCACGATGGGGAGTACATGGCTGTTCCCAGTAAGTGTCCAGTCCTGTTCCTTATGCCTCTGGAGTTTCCACAGCCTCTCTTCAACTCCCATGTGAGCTGGGAGTTGACTCAGGGCAGCTCCTGTCTCCACCAGATCAATAATTTGAGGGATTTTAAGGTCATTACCTCTCCCAGTGTCTCCCAGTTGCAATACACTGCCACTATTCCCCAAGGAGTACAGCAATTTCCCCAAGGGAACAGCTATTCCCCAAGGAGCTCCTGTACCTGCTCCTAACAGCTTGGTGTCTTGACAGCACTTTTTTTTTCAGTGGAAGTAACTTGTAATTTAAAACAAAACCAGCTTTTTGAGGCAATTTCTAGTTGTTCGAGGCTATTTGTGCCCTTGGAAATCCTGTCAGGAATAAGCTCTGTGTCTGCCATAGCCCAGGATGTAGGATCAGGTTATCCTCAGTGTTCCCATAGGAAAATTTAAGGTCAGGTATTTTTAAACCTGCTCTTTCTGAAGAGTTTTTGTTGGTTTTTTTTTTTTTTTTGTGGCATGTGCCTGGCAGGCAAAGCAGCAACTGTTCCCAAATATTATCTAACATCTGGAGAAGGAAGAACAGGAGGATGGTATCAAGGACATAAGCATAGTCAAGGGAGCAGGGAAGGGACAGCAAATCTTGATCTTTCCTTTGGTGTTTTTTGAGGTACAAATCTCTTAGGATGGGAGAGGGATGTAGAGATGCTTTTACGGCAGCTCCAGGGAGACCTCAGAGCCTCTTCAGTACCTAAAGGGACTCCAAGAGAGCTGGAGAGGGGCTTTGGACAAGGGATTGAGTGCCAGAACAAGGGGGAATGGCTTCACACTGACAGAGGGCAGGACTAGGTGGAATGTTGGGAAGAAATGCTTTCCTCTGAGGTTGCTGCGGCCCCGGCACAGGTCGCCCACAGAAGCCATCCCAAGGTCAGGTCAGACAGGACTTGGAGCAATCTGGGATAGTGGAAGGTGTCCCTGCCCATGAAAGTGGATGAGTTTTAAGGTCCCTTCCAGCCCAAACCATTCCATGATTTCATGGAACTGCCTTTTTGAAATACTGAGAGCCTGGTATCCATCTGTTCCAGCTACTCGCCAGATCGAGATCCTGGAGCTGGAGGATTTGGAGAGGGAATGTTTGCTGGCGCGGATCCGGCTGACCCTGGTGGAACACGATGGGTCAGCAGCAGCTGTGGCAGGTGAGGGGGTTCAGCCACTCTGTCCTGCTTCAGAGGCAAACCCAGAAGTTGCCAGAGACCATCAAATTCCCATCTCTACCATGAAATCCAGCCACTGACTACAGCAGGTTCTGAGATGCACATCAGGAGAGCCAATTTTAAGTTTTCTACCTTTTTTGGGCTTTTCCAAGCTCTGGTGGTCTGCAGTGGGGTGGGATGATCTTCTGAGCAGGGACAAAAAAAGGCATTTTGGAAATCATGGAAGCATAGAATTATTAAGGCTGGAAAAGACCTCCAAGATCATCAAATCCAACCTTTTTAATAGATTAATAATTTATTTTCCTGGACAATCCTGCGTCATGGAATGGTGTTAAAAAGTTGTCAAAGTTGTTCTTTTTTAGGGAGCAGGAAGGTACAGCTCTCCCATCCGGAGCCTTTTAGTATCTCTGGTACAAGTTACACAACATGTCCACATCTTTCCCCTCTAAATGTCAGGAGGAGGTGACTTCCCAGCAAGGGATTGCAGGGAAAGGATGGAACAGCTGCTTTGAGGGCAGAGTGGTGACGCAAGGAGCCGAGTGCCACAGTTTCTCTGCTGGCAGAGCTGAACTGATGTGTTGTTTGCTTGGATACAGACCTGTGCTGCATCTTTCCCCTCCCTAACCTCAATGATCTTGGGGATCTTTTTCCAACCTTAACAATTCCATTATTCTAAACAGCAGCACCTTTTGCCTGTCATGTATTGCTACCTGTATCCCTCTCCGGTCCCTCTGCAGCTGGTGCCCCATCAGGGACAGCTCTGTGGGTCAAAGCTTCTCTGTCCAGGCCCTTCAGGGATAACTCCTGGGCTCACAGGATGCTCTGGAGGCTGGAAAGCCTCCAGCTATGGATTGAGTACTGCTGCGGGGTGCTGGAGGCTGTTGTCTCCCTGCTGCCACATCTCTCAATGAGTAACACAGGGCGAGGCCCCTGTGAGCACTGGGGTGTTACTGGGGAAGGCTTTACCTGCTCTTCCTCCCCTTCAGGCAACTCCACTCCTGAGGAAACAGTGTCTCTGCTGGTCCGGGCCGGGCTCTTCGACTCGGCCATCACCCTGTGCCAAACCTTCAAGCTGCCCTTGACGCCCATCTTTGAGGGCCTCACCTTCAAGTACGTCCAGGTGCCCTCCCAGCTCAGGGAACGCAGGGCTGGAGGGATACAGGGGCTCGGCAGTGGCACTTGCCCAAGAGCCTTCTTTTCCTGCCAGTCCAGCCGGGTTGTTCCTTGGGAATAGTCCTGCAAGGGGTGACTTTGATGTCCATGGGAAGGGGCTGTGCTCCGGAGGGAGCCACCTTCCCATGGTTTTTGGTCGTGCAGGTGCATCAAGCTCCAGCTGGGAGGGGAAGCGGCGCAGGCAAAGGCCTGGGACTGGCTGGCAGCCAACCAGCTCTCGACTCTGGTCACCACCAAGGAGTCCAGGTTGGTCCACAGTGGGAGGAGGAGGATCTGGAGTCAGGAGCTCTGTGGTAATGCAGAGGGTCATAAGTCCTTAAAACCCCTAAGGCCAGATCTGAGTGCCTGGATGTGGGGAGAGCTGTGCTTCCACTGTGTCCCCACGTCACCTGGAGCACACCATAGCCTCACAGATGGGCAGGAGCTGCTGTCACGTTTTCCATGGGGAATTGTCTCCTCGCAGTGCCACAGATGAAGCCTGGAGGCTGCTGTCATCTTACTTGGAGCGTTACCCATCCCAGAACAGCCTGTACCATCGCTGCGTCATCAACAAGCTCCTGGCACATGGGATACCTCTGCCCAACTGGCTCATTAACAGCTACAAGGTGAGAACAGGGAGACAGCTGTCCCCAAAAACCCCAAAATTCCATCTGTCCCAGAGCTACCCGATCACCCTCACTTCCAGTGGACACCAGCCAGGTGCCCTGTGCTCCGAACCAAGGCTCAGAGCAGGTTCTTCTCAGCGTGGTGCCAGTCCTGGTCACATTCCCTGGCTGAGTTTCCCTCTTTCTGGCAGGAAGTGGATGCTGCCGAGCTGCTGCGCCTGTACCTGAACTACGATCTGCTGGAGGAGGCTGTGGATCTGGTCCTGGAGTACGTGGACGCTGTGCTGGGCAAAGGGCACCAGTATTTCGGGATCGAGGTGAGCTCACTTTCTGTTGGGATGTGGCGGGATGTTCCTTGGAGACGAAATGCGAGGGTTCCCATCCCTTCCAGGTCCCTCTGTCGCCAGCGTCCCCCACGATGTGGCTTCCCTACACTGCCATTGACCAGCTGCTGCAGGCACTGCGGGAGAGCAGCGCCAGCGAGAACAGCGTCGTGGTGTGTACTGAGCTCATCCCAGAGCTCCCAACCACCGGGATGGGACACAGGGTGGGATGGGGGGCAGGGTGGGATCCCTTGTGACTCCTGCCTCTCCTAGCTCTATGAGAAGCTGAACGACAGGATGGAGGACTACCAGCAGAAGGTCAGCGTGGCCACCATGGAGCGCCTGTACTGCCGTCCCTAGCCCAGGTGACGTCCATCCCCAGGAGCGTCACCATCCCACCCCCGTGGTGCTGGTTTTACCCATTGTTTTTCCATAAGGATCTGGTTCAGGGAGGTGGAGTGCTGATGGGCGTGCCCCCTCACTCTCCCTTTTGCAGACAGTGGGTGAGCAACAGAGCTGGGGTGTGTGGCCATGACACCCCCTTGCTCTCCGCCTCCTCCAGACATGGAACTGTTGGGAATTTCTTTTATTTATTGGTATGTTTTTGCATCAACTTTAATAAAAAGGAAGCGTTATTTGAGGTGTGCATATTATGTGGTGGGAAAGTGGGGACTGTGGGGCTTCTCTCCCAGGATCATCCCCATAGCGCCCTTGCCCTAGGGCTGGGATATAGAGCAGGATGGAGCTCTAGGGCCCCGAGGAAGGATGGAGCTGTATCGCCAATGGTTGCAGCTCAAGGGAGGTTCAAGGGACGAGGTTTATAATAAGGGGCTATAGCCCCGAGGAGGAACTATAGGATTGTATAGGATATCAGGGCACCACGACCCTGGAGGGGCTCAGGGATGGGATGGGGCTGTCGGATCAAGGGCCAGGACCGTGCTA
>JAHLSL010000216.1:27860-43086 GCA_025920805.1 Petroica traversi | reverse complement strand
GAAGCGGCAGGACCCGCAGGCGAGGGGGGCGAGTCGGGCTCCGAACCGGGTAAGGCGACGGAGGCGGGTGGAAGCGGGGGATGCTTTGTTGGCGGGGCGCGGCCTAGTGCGGCCTAGCGCGGCCTAGCGAGACCTGGGGACCCCGATCCGCCCTCCCCCTGAGCCCCCCGTAATTGACGCTTCTGCCCCGCAGATGAGCCTGAGACGATGGCAGAGCCGCCCCACAACCCGCCCAATCCGCCGCCTCCCGCTCCGGCCGCGGTTAAGGCCACAGGTAAGGAAGCGCCCTGGGGTGAGACGCGGCATTACATCCTCCCTAAAAAAACAGGGGGAGAACCTCAGCATTTAGGGATGGAGCGGCCCCCGATGCACAATAATGATAAAAAAATGAGGGAGTTCTGGTTCTAAATGGGTCTTTTTGTCTTAAGTTTGGGGGGTGTTGATTCTCAGGGGTCATTTTTTGGGTCCAAAACAAG
This sequence comes from Petroica traversi, assembly GCA_025920805.1. Taxonomy (NCBI): domain Eukaryota; kingdom Metazoa; phylum Chordata; class Aves; order Passeriformes; family Petroicidae; genus Petroica; species Petroica traversi. Next base: position 42,610 of record JAHLSL010000216.1, on the reverse strand, counting down.
ATCTTTTTTAAGTTCAAAATGTGAGGGATTTGATCCTAAAAGTGGGCTTTTGTTTTAAATGTAGACGCTTTAGATCCTAAATGTGGGGGCTTGGGACTTCTAAATGTAGGCATTTGGTCGTTTGTGTAACTTTTTTTTATCATATATGTAGGATTTTGGTCCTAAAAGTGGAGTCCTGCGAGGTTCCAAATAGTTTTTGGCGTTTTGTAGAGTGTGGATTTTCTGGTTCTGAGTGTGGTGGGTTCTGTGCTAAACGTAGGATTTTTTGTGGGACTGTGTTTGTTCCCCTCTCGATAACCCCTTATTTTTAACACAGGGTAATTATCCACGCTTAACTATTATTTTTAAGGGAAGACAGTTAACTTTTTCCTAAGGGATTACTTTGAGCCTGGAGTTGTTTCCATTTTAATTGCTTTAGTTGTGCTGTTATTTCTCAAGAAGCGATCACTCATCCTTAAATGCATTTTCTTATTCGTTCTTGTACTGATTCTCCCCAAGCTGACCCTGGCACTTGTACAGGGGAGGTTCTCCCTGTGGTGACAAAGACACCAGTGGAGGGTGGGGGTTGGATCCAGTGTCCTCTGGCAGCAGGAGAATTCCCCTGAGGATTTGCTCTCCCTTCTCCAGGAGGTTTGTGCCTGCTGGGTGCCTATGCTGACAGTGATGATGAGGAGGGTGAGACCCCAGAAAAGCCGGCCCGTTCCACGGATGCCAACGGCAGCAATTCCTCTGACATCGACAGCACCCTGGCAAATTTCCTGGCTGTGAGTGCTGCTCCGGCAAGGGGAGGGAGGGGCAGTGGGAAGAGGGGAGTTTCATGGTCCGAGACATTGTCCTCATCCGCTGAGTGCTTTGGGATTTGAAGCTCACATTGGGATGGTGTTTTTACAGGAGATTGATGCCATCACAGCCCCTCCACAGCCTGCTGAGCCCACCACTGCCTCCTCTTCCTCCTCTGTGCCACCCCCCACGCCTCCCCGCCCGGAGCCCAGGGATTCAGGCACAGGCCCATCATCAGGCACTGCCAATGGCTCAGGGTCAGCCCCAGAGTGGCAGTATGACACCCAGTGCTCACTGGCTGGAGGTGAGTGCCATTCCTGTCTCCAGAGGGAGTGCAGGCTAACGGGCGTCACTGGGGAGAGGGGAGTGACAGGCTCTTCTTGTCCCCCTGGCAGTGGGAGAGCTGGAGATGGGCGACTGGCAGGAGGTGTGGGATGAGAACACCGGCTGCTACTACTATTGGAACACCCAGAGCAACGAGGTGACCTGGGAGCTGCCACAGTACCTGGCAACGCAGGTCCAGGGCCTGCAGCACTACCAGCACAGGTGGGCAAGACCTCCAGGATGTTGCCTTGTGGGATATTGTCCCAATCCCACCATTTATTCCTGCTCCTCTTCCTCAGCAGCACTGTGACAGGCACCAACGGCAGCTTCATGGCGACCACAGAGCCATTCCCTCAGGAGAAGGGGACCCCAGGCAGTGCTGCTCGTGGGACCAGCCTCAGCAAACGGGAGGTGAAGAAGGTCAGTCATGTGGGTTCTGGCTCACGTGGGACTTGCACATGGCTCCTTGGGCTTCCTCAGAAGCAGGTGGGATGCTCTGCTCCATCTGCAGCCCTAGGAGGGGCCTGGTAGCATGGGCTCTTTCCCTGGCAGCTGCCAGAAAGCTCACATGGCGCTCATCCCACAGGAAGTGAATGAAGGCGTGCAGGCCCTCTCCAACAGCGAGGAAGAGAGGAAAGGAGTGGCCGCAGCCCTCCTGGCCCCACTCCTGCCTGATGTGGTGAAGGAGGAAGAGGAGCGCTGGAGGAGGAAAGTGATCTGCAAGGAGGAGGTTGAGCCACCTCTGGAAGAGGAGGCGAAAGCAGAAGAGGCGCCGGCCGCCCCTGAAGAGCCAGAGCCCAGCAGAGATCCCTTGGAAGACACAGGGCAGGAGGATCTTTGCAGTGTGGTGCAGTCTGGGGAGAGCGCAGAGGAGGAGGAGGAGCAGGACACGCTCGAGCTGGAGATGGTGCTGGAAAGGAAAAAGGTAAAGGGAGACATTTGTCCTGAAAACAGGGCCACACATGCACCTGTGGGTTGCTGGGAATAAACTGGAATGTGGTGTCTCGGCAGGCAGAGCTGCGTGCCCTGGAGGAAGGCGACGGCAGCGTTTCAGGCTCCAGCCCGCTCTCCGATGGGAGCCAGTCAGCCTCACAGGATGTGTCCCGCAGGCTGGCCTCCAAGAGAGGAAAATGGAAACTGTTTGTGGGAGCTGCCAGCCCTGAGTCTGCCAGTCGAGGCTCCAGCAAAACGGGCCGGGAGAGCCCAGAAGCAGGAGAAGCAGGTAATTAGAGAGGCTTCCTTAGGAGGGAGGAGCAGGGGGTCTCCTTTCCCTGAAGACCCACAGAGAGGAGCCAGGAAGGGCTGTGAGGTACGTGTGCCAGGTGGGGACAGGCTGAGGGGTGGCTGTGTCACAGCCCAGCCTCACTGGGATAAGGTGCTCCTCTACCACAGTCTCTCTATCCTTATTACCCACATAAGGAACAGAGTGCCATGTTCAGTGGTTCCTTGAGAGAAGGGACACATAAAGCAGCTGCCTCACATCCCATTGCCTTCCCATTCCTCACAACATCACAAGTACAGCCTGTGGCACACTGGGAACTGTCGCCTTCCACTTTTAAAGTTCAGTTTTTTAGCTGCCTGGTACCAAATTCCAGATCACTGAAGTGTCCCCGGAGCCACTCCAGGGCTTCACACTCAGTGTGTAGGGAATGTAATTCCAGCCCGTGGGGCAAGGAGTGATTCAGCTCCAGGTATGTGTGGATCTGTCAGTCATACACAACTACCCCTGGTGTTCCTGTTGGGTCCTCCAGGGCTGTGCTTCCTGAAATCCACCAGCTGTTGCATTTTAAGGAACACTGTGCCCAGCAGCTCTGGGACTGTCAGATGTAGAATCATGGAATCATTCAGGTTTGAAATGCCCTCTGAAGTAATGGAGTCCAGTTGTTCCCCCAGCACTGCCAAGGACACTACTAACCCATATCCCCAAGTGCCACATCCACATAGCTTTTACATCCCTCCAGGGATGGGGACTCCACCACTGCCCTGGGCAGCTGTACCAGGACTGGGCATCCCTTTCCAATAAGAAATTTTCCCCAATATTCTACTTCAATCTCCCTGGCACAACTTAAGGCTATTTCTTGTCCTGTCTCTTATTCCTGGAGCAGAGCCTGACTCTACCCTTCTCTCAGGGCATTGTGGGGTGTAAGAAGATCCCCCCTGAGTCTCCTTTTCTCTAGATTTGCCAGTTCCTCCCAGCACAAGCTTTGTGTGCTTGCAGCACAGAAAGCTGAATGAAACTGCTTTTCCAAGGAAAAACTGATACAAAAGTGCCTGGAGCAGGCTGTATCCTGCTGGAGTGGGAGTCAGTGCCTGCCCCTCCCAGGGATCTTGTGGCCCTGAGGCGCCTCTGCTTCAGGCAGGGGCATGAGCTGGGTGACAACTCTGGCATTAAATCAGTGATGTCATTTTTGCTTAGGAAAATGAATGGTTTTGCCAGAGGGCTTTCCAGGTAGCCGTGAAGCCAGCTCTTCCCTGCAGCACCAGATGCCATCTTAACCTGGGGAACAGTGAGCTGTCACTCCAAATTGACCTGTTTAAATTGAGCACCCCAACACTGGAGGGTGATTTAGGGAAGTGTCCTACCTTCCAGCATCAGGACATGCTGGGAATTGGGGTTTCTTTCAGCAGTGGGCTGTGGGATTCTGTCACAAACTTCCCTCCTTGGAATTGGTTGCTTTGATAGTGAATTCATCATCTGGAGGCAAAACCTATGGGTATTAGCAGCTTTTAGGGTCTTTGGTAATTAACTTATTTAATACTTAGTATGTGTTATTGACAGATTATTAAAATGACACATTTTGGGGGTAAGTCTCTTCCTGCTTACCTGATGCCTGATATTCCAGGCCTCATTGCTGCTTTGCACTGTAGCAATTCCAATCCTCCTCTTCCCATGTTATCCTTGTGGAAGGATCTCCAGGACCAAAACACAGAGCAGTGACCATCTCTTCTTTTTAATTTCAGGCTCTTGTCACTGGCTCTGGTGGGTCCTAGCTCTTTCCCCACTGTTGCCCACATTGGCTTTTGCTTTGGGCACAGTGTCCAGCCAGCTGCTGGCACTGCTGTGGTGGTGGAACAAGGACTGACCTGTCCTTCCTTCTCCTGCAGCCCCAAGCACGGAAGCGACTGATCCGAGCTCAGACAAAGAGACAGAATCTGAGGAGCCCCAGGAAAAAGCAAAATCACAAGGGGCTCCAAAAATGGAAGAGGAGGAGCAGGATCTAAAGGTATGGAGAGGCAGAGGTACATGTCCCTGAGATAAGGGATGTGATGGGTGCTCCAGCTGCCAGGAAGGATAGGGGACACGCTGGCTTCCCCAGTCACCTCTTCCCTGGGAGCACCAGAGCTTTGGGCTCTGGATTTGGCCCATCTGAAGCTTTTAAAGCTCAGCTGTGGCTGCGGGAACAGCTTGTGAAGGAAGGGCCTTGCAGGATTGGGACAATATCCTGTCTCCAGTAGGATTCAGCAGCAAAAACTTGGATGAAAGGAGGGTGTGGGGGGGCAAAGACTGAGCCCTGGGTGTTGTTGTGACAGAGAACAACCAGTTTGATCTTGACTTTGTTTTCACCAATAACGATATTCCAGTCTCTGGCCCGGTCAGTCGTCCCGTTTCCAGGCTGAAGACTCCTCGTCCGTAATCTCTCCGTTTCTTGAGGCTGACGGTACCGCTCTGCCCTTCGCCCGGCATTACCTTTAGATGCAAGCTGGGGGAGCCCTGGGGATTTCTGCACCATGCTGCTGATAGCTCTTCTCTGAGCCTTGGTTTGCTCCTTGGGCTGCACTGGATCAATTTCCTGATCTATAGCAGAGCTCCAGGCTCTAGGGCAGTATGACGCAGCAGTAGGGGAGATCTTTCCTGTTTGTCCTTTAGTCCCCATGTCACTTACTACCTTGAGAACTCCTGCAGCATAAAATCTGGCTCTGGAGTAATCCTGTGACGTTGGGAAGTGTTGTCACCTCCCTGTGGCAGATGGGGAATCACCAGCTCCTGGTGGAGCCCGGGTGGAACCTGCAGTGAGAGTTGCCCATCCCTGTCCTCATTTCCCACCACTTAAATAATTTTTCTGGTGTGAGAGGGAAGGGCTTTGGTGCTGTACTTGTGAAAAATCCCACATCTTTCCCATAAAACAACTCCTTAAAGGATTTTGAGATGTGACATTCCCAGATCAAAACTGAGCCTCCCTCAGTGCAGCATCCATTTGAGACCTGATTTTTAAATGAATTTATTTAAATTAAAAGAATAAAAGCCTGTGGCAGGGCTGGACTCACTGGTCCCCTGTGCTGTCCCACCTCCTCTGGTCCCAGTGAGTGCTGTGATGGACCGTGTGGTGCTTTTCCATGCAGGATTCCCTTAGAGCTGTTGGAGGAATGCCGGCTCCCTGGGTAATCGGTACCGTTTACTCATCAGGTTGGGATCTCTCTGGTTACAGGAGCTGCGCTGGGGCCACTGCTGCCAAGTCACCCTCTGCTCCAGGATGTTCCCTGGCTTCTCCGGAGCCACATTAACATGGGGATTCATATGCCTGCCTTGGTCTTCTCTAGGGCTTGTCTGGCCCATTCCCTCTCTGGAGACAGATGCTGCTTTGGTGGCTTTGATGGACATTCTAAAGCGTCGTCTGAGGAGTGAAGTTAAAAATAGATGTTTTTAGAGCCCTCCTTAAAGCAGTGGTGATACCACTTGCAGATATCCCTGCTCCTGATTCCTTTCTGGCTTATGGCTGCTTCCATGCAGTGTCCCCAGTCCGGGGCATGGATACGGGGATCCCTGTGTCCCCAGATTGGAGGTTTTGCTCCCAGTGGGACGCTGGGGTTAAGTAGCCATGGTCGCCATGGGCTGACCTGAGTTTTGATGCAGCTGCTGCCTCTGCTTTGGAGTAAATCCGGAGCTGTTATCCCTTTCTGGTGGTTTCCAGCTGGTTCCTCTGGAAAGTGGTTACTTGCAGAACTGAAATGACATCCTGGCCCATTTATTGGGAAACATTGTTAGATATCTTCTGTGGCTATGGTTTTGCTGAAATTCCAAAGTCCTGGAACGACCTGAACCTGTGCTGTCCTTCTGCACAGAGTGAAGCGTAGTCTGTGGAGGAGCTGTCACCCAGCCACCCTCACTGTCCTGTCCCTGGGGTGCAGGATGTAGTGGGACTTAACAAAGGGGGTGACAGGCACACAGGGCCAGGGTGGCACGTCCCGGTCTCGCCAGGCTGAGGGGCTGCGGGCGGTCCCAAGCAGTGTTCCCGAGAGCCACAGGGCCACAGTGGCCCAATGCTGCTCCCAGAGGGCAGCTCTTGACTCTGACCTTTCTCCTGGCAGTTTCAGATTGGAGAGCTGGCAAATACTCTGACTAGTAAATTGGAGTTCCTGGGCATCAACAGACAATCTATCTCCAACTTCCACATGTTGCTGTTGCAGACAGAGGTAACCAAGCCTTCGCCCCTCGCTCCGGCTTTGTGTTCCGGAGCGGATCGGATGCAATCCGCCGTCCGAGCGCTGGTGCTGCGTGAGCCTCGTGGCGCTTCGCCGCACAGGGCCCTCCCTTCCTCGGCGGGGGGAGAGCGTGGCTTGGCGCGGAGGTGGGGTGTCCTCCTCCTGGTCCCCCGCGTCCCGTGCCGGAAGGGAGCCTCCCGATCCTCGAGTCCTGTCCCCCCCGGGGCCGCTGGCAGCCCACCTCACCGGCTTCCCCCGGTTCTTGCCCTCTAGACCCGCATTGCAGACTGGCGAGAAGGTGCTCTCAATGGAAACTACCTCAAACGCAAACTCCAAGATGCAGCCGAACAGCTTAAACAATACGAAATAAACGCCACCCCTAAAGGCTGGTCCTGCCACTGGGACAGGTACGCGCTCTCCTCCTTTCTCACCTTTCATCTCTGACATCTCAGACATGATTTGTGACCATCAACCACCCGACGACGCTGGCGCCGTCCCTCTGGCAGACTGAGAGTGGCTTCTGTTAGTGCTGGGCAGGCAGAGAAACGTCCGGCACTCACAGAGTTTGGGCCGGCCAACCAAACTGGAGGATCCAAACGGAGTGCCCAATACTTTGCGACGGAGCCGATTCCCTGACGGACAGAGCTGGTTGTCCCTCTCGCGAGTGTCCAGCACTGTGGAGGGCGGGCCTGGGGGGTCGCGCATGCGAGAGCTCTGTGAACTTTGCAGGATCTCTGGATCAACTCTTCTGACCAACAGCTCTTCCAAAGGACAAACTTCAACTCACCGACGGAATGAAGAACAAGATTTCTGTCTCCTGCCAGCAGGTCAGACCCAAACATTTCTTTGTCTATTTGGCTTTCTTGATTAATTTTCCTTTGTTTGAAATCTTTGCTCTTTTGTTTTTCAGCTCCCAGATCCGCTCCCTCTCTCTAGCATTCACTGTGTGTTTGACACCAAGAGTATCATAAAAAACTGCGCACCACGGGGTAGGGGGGCAGCCGCTTCCCTCCATTGGGCTGTTCCCCGGTGCCTCTTCTCGGAGGGCGACTTTCGGCCAAGGCCGTGCTGAAAGTCCCGATGTTAGCGAGACGTCGCCAGCGTTCCCGGCCCTCCCCTCCCTTGGAGCGGGGGGCTCAGGGCGACATTCCCGCAGCCAGCGATAGCAAATAGCTTTGACCGAGTCGGCTCGGGCCTCTCCTGCCTCTGTCCTCAAAGTTGTTTGTTGCGTGTGGGAGAGCGGCAGCCCTGCTGCACGAGGGTCTCCCCTGCGAGAGCGCACTGCTGTCGTGGGCAGGCCCGCCTCGGAGTGTCAGGGGCGGAGAAGGGAAGCTGAAGCCTCCTTCTCTTTCTTGTGATCTAGGGAGCATAGACGCTATTTCTATGTTAACGAGCGCTCGGGAGAGTCGCAATGGGAGTTCCCCGATGGGGAGGACGAAGAGGAGGGACAGCGAAGCGCCGACAGAAAACCTGAGGGTCCTCCAAAGCCGCCTCCCAAAGACAAAGGAGAGCATACCGAGGAGCCTGCTGAGCGCCCCGCAGGTACGCCTCGCTGCCAGTGGGAGTTCTGGCCCCAGAGCGGAGGGTGGGGGCACAGGGCAGTCCATGGTGGCAGTGTCTCCAAGCAGGACTGCGGGCAGGAGCAGGGGCACAGACTGCAGACCAGATGTTCAAGCCCATGTCACTGTATATTCTCCAGGCTCCCTTTGTAAAGAATCCTTCTCGGGCCAAGCTCCTGCTACGTCTCTCATGCCGCTCACTCCATTTTGGACTATGCTTCAGTCCTCCGTCCCCGTCCTCCAACCACCCTTGCCTTTGGAAATGCCCCCGCCACCTCCGCCCCCCCCCAGACTCGCCCCCACCACCTCCACCACCGCCCCCACCGCCTGGAGAAGACGGGGAGATCCAGGAAGTAGAGATGGAAGATGAGGGAGGCGAGGAGCCACCTGCCCCAGGAACAGAGGAAGATGCTCCCCTGAAGTCCCTGGTGCGTCCTGCTGCCAGCAGCAGCCAGGTGAGCAGTGAAGCCAGGGCTCCACTGATTCCAGAGTGTGAGAATCTGGGAAATGGGTGTGTAGTGGTGCTCCTGGCTCAGCACTCACCTTGGCACTCTTCTTCCAGGCCACCGTCGATCCAAGCCCAGCCCCACTGCTCTCAGCCAAGCCACAAAAGAGAAAAGCCGTGGAGATGAGCCCGGGGCTGATGCAGCGCACGGCCACCATTGGCAGCTGCCCTGTCATCTACAGCCAGCCCCTGATGGCCACGGGCAAGTACCAGCCATCAGCCATGCCCTTGGCCTCCCTGAGGCCACGCCAGCGCCTCCAGAGCGAGATCCAGGGACGCCCCAATCTCCGCATGACTCCGAGCCATGCTGGCCCTCAGCCCACGGCGCTGGGGCTGCAGTCCAGCTACCTGGGTGTGACGGGACCTGCCACACCTTCCGTGATGGGATACTCAGAGTGCACCACGCCCGTCAGCTTGGCCACCACGACCACGGCACAGCCAGTGCCAGCACGGGGAACCCTGCCCGCCACAGGCACTGCAGCCGAGCAGCCACCACCCCCACCACCCCCACAGACGCCCCCACCACCCACCCCCAAGGCGCCACCGCCACCGGAGAAGGAAAAGCCGAGGAAGGGGCGCAAAGACAAGGTGGGCCGGATGGGTGGTCCCTCACCAGCACTGTTCCTCCCCTCTTCCTTTTCCAGCTACACTCACCACTGTTATTTTTCGGCACAGGGCAAGAAGGGTAAGACGAAGATGCCGTCACTAGTGAAGAAGTGGCAGAGTATCCAGCGGGAGCTGGATGAGGAAGAGAATTCCAGCTCCAGTGAGGAGGACCGGGAGACCACAGCCCAGCGGCGCATTGAGGAGTGGAAGCAGCAGCAGCTGATGAGGTACAGACCCTGGGGGCCAGCACCAGGACATTTCCTTGTCCCTTGTAAAGGTGGGGGATCCATGGGAGGGCCAGCTGGGTGCTGATATCATGTTTTATCCCTGCAGTGGCATGGCCGAGAGGAACGCAAACTTCGAGGCACTGCCAGAGGACTGGCGCTCACGGCTGAAGCGAAGGAAAACGGCCTCGAGCACATGAGGTGCACAGTGCCGTGCCCAGCACTTGGGGGGTTTTTTGTTTTTGTTCTTTTTTACAGATGTACAGTTCCTTTGACCATTGTCCAATAAATCGTAGCAGTTTGGGAAGTGCCATCTCATTGATTCTGCTGAGGGCAGGTGGTAGATGGGGATAGGGAGCAGAACAGACCCCCGTAATCCACGATACAAGTTGGGTGGGCAGGGAGTCTGGGCAGAGGAAACTGAACAGGCTGGAATGAAGGGCCAAGGCTAAAGGTGTGACAGTAAAGGCCAAGTGTCAGGTCCTACACTTGTGTCACACAAATCCTGTGGAATATTCCAGGCTGGGGGAAGAGAGACTGGAAAGCTGGAAAAGGCTGTGGAGGTGCCTGGTGAGAGCAGCTGCACAGGACCCCAGGTGGGCAAAAGACTGATGGCACCTGGGCTGTCCCATCATTGATGTGGCCACAGGCTTGTCCCCTGTTCTGGCACTGCTGGGCCACCTCCAGTCCTGGGGACAGATCTGGACCCTGCATGGCAAGAGAGACACTGAGAGGCTCTCCAAAGAAGGGAAAAGAGCAGGGGAAGGATGTGGAGTGCCAGGAGGAGCTGAGGTGGCTCAGCCTGGGAAAGGAGGCTCTGAGGAACCTTCTGGCTCTGCACAGCTCCCTGACGGCAGGGTGCAGCCAGGGAGGGGGTGTGTCAGGCTCTGCTGCCAGGGAACAAGGAATGGGACAAGAGAAAACATCATCAAACTCTGCCGGGTGAAGTTGAGGTTGGACACGAGGAGGAATTTCTTCATGGAAAGTGGTGTCAAGCATCAGAAGGGGCTGCTCAGGAGTCCCCAGCTCTGGAAGTGTCCAAGGAACTACTGGACACTCAGTGATCTGGTCTTGGGTGACAAGGTGGGGATTGGACAGAGTTGAGCTCGATGATCCTGGAGGTCTTTTCCAACCTTAATGATTCTGTGAAATCCCTCTGGCTCCTTTCCCAGCTCTGCTCCAGGACCGCCCTGTTCCTCCCCGTAGCTCAGCAACGGCGTCCCAGCCCAGCCCTGACACTGCCACTGCTGTTCTGGGTCTCCCAGAGCTCACAGCCATGGAGCTTGCAGGGCGCCGTGCTGCTCAGGGAGGGGAGGGGACTCCGGGGGGATTTGTTGAGGGACAGGCCCTGAAGCCCTATGACAGCTTCATCCGTGCCCACCTGCGCTTCTATGGCTACTTCCAAGGTGAGCCCTGGCCGCGGTGGGGTGTCTCCCCATGTCCCTGGGCCATATCCTGCCCTCTGGCTGCAGCACTGTTCTCCCCAAGATGAGAAGATGGGCAGGGAAGAGACTGCTGTGTCCCCAGGGGACCCCTCCGGGCAGCATCCTAAGGCATCCACCATGGGCAACACTGGCCCTGGCTGGCAGCAAGGTCCTGGGCGCAAGCCAAACCGTGAGTGAGACCCTGCAGCCCCTCACAGCCCCCAGGACAGTGTACTCCCAGCACTGCAACTGTGATGGGGGGGCCTGTCCATGTCCCTGCCTTGGGTTTGGGGGGATGCCCCCACCCCAACCACACCAGAGACCCCCAGCCCTTCCCGGTGCTTATGCAGCCCCTGGGGTGGTGGAGCAGACCCCCCTACCAGGGCAGGCCGGCCCCCTCAATGCAGCCCTGGATATCTCCAGGAGAACCACAGGCTCTGTTGTTCCTCCCTGCTCCCCGCTGGCCTGTGGAGTGTGAAGTTATCCAGGAGACGATTGAGCACATCGGTGAGGGCATGCTCCAGCTGTCCCCCCACCTCACCCCTGTGCCAGACCCCTGCTGTGTCTGTGGCATTTGTCTCTGTGTCCCCACCTCTCCCAGAGTGGGTTCCCCCCAAGCCGGAGCCTTTCTGCCCACCCATGGGCCCAGAGCAGGCCCTGTACACCCTCGGTGAGGACGAGGGCACCGTTGTCTACAACTCCAACCCAGGTACCAGAGCGTGGGCAGCACCCCTGGGTGCCCCTGCTCTCCCCAGACCCCCACCACTGTCCCTGCTCCCCCCACAGTGCTCCAAGGCTCCTGCTTTACCCGTGCTCGAGTCGGGGGGGCCCCAGGGCCCCTCTCCTCACCAGCAGCCCCCTTAGAGGGTCCCCAGGATACAACACTGCTCTTCGAGTCCCGCTTTGAGAGCGGGAACCTCCAGCAGGCCATCAAGGTGTAAGAGAGAGGCTGGGGGGCACGGGGCCTCCTCATGTCAGGCCCGGATCCAAAGTGCAGCCCTTCCCTCCACACAGGGGTCCCTACGAGTACGTGCTGATGCTGCGGCCGGACCTGTACACAGCCAAGCATACTCAGTGGTTCTATTTCCGTGTCCAAAACACGCGTCAGGAGCCACTCTACCGCTTCACCATCGCCAACATGGCCAAGCCCAAGAGCCTCTACAGCCAGGGCCTGCAGCCACTGCTGTACTCCCAGCGGGATGCCCAGAGCCGTGGCATTGGCTGGCGCCGGGCCGGGACCGACATCTGCTACTACCGTGGCAGTACGGGGGAGCCGCCAGCGTTCCGGCTCAGCTGGACGGTGCGCTTCCCGCACGATGGTGACACGTGTTTCTTTGCTGCCTGCTACCCCTACACCTACTCACACCTGCAGCGCTACCTGCGAGCGCTATCAGCCGACCCGGCGCGCTCGCGGTACTGCTCGGTGCGCGCGCTGTGCCGCAGCCTGGCCGGCAATACCGTGTACCTGCTGACCATCACCAGCCCCGGCAGCGTGGCTGGCAAGCGTGTGGTGGTGGCGAGCGCCCGCGTGCACCCCGGCGAGAGTGGCGGCTCCTGGGCCATGAAGGGATTCCTCGATTTCCTGCTGAGCCCCCACGCAGATGCGCAGCTCCTGCGCCGCCTCTTTGTCTTCAAGGTGGTGCCGATGCTCAACCCCGATGGGGTGGTGGTGGGCAACTCCCGCTGCTCCCTGGCGGGACGGGATCCCAACAGGGCCTACGAGACAGCGCTTCCCGACTCCTTTCCTGCTGTGTGGCACCTGCGGGCCTTGGTCCAAAGGTGAGGCGGCTGTGGGGAGCCGGTGGGACGGGGCTGCCCCTGTGGCAGTGCTGGTGGCCATATCCTGTGTGCGTGCAGGGAGCTGGCGGAGAGGGAGGTGGTGCTGTACTGTGACTTCCATGGGCACAGCCGGAAGAACAACGTCTTCATGTACGGCTGCGATGCCGGCAGGGATGGCGCCGGGACACGGCTGCGCCAGCGCGTGTTTCCTCTGATGCTGAGCAAAAATGGCCCTGACAAGGTGGGACTCGGATGCCTCAGAGCCACGTGTTGTGGTGGCAGTGGGAATGTAGCCACAATGCCACTTCCCAAGCTGTCCCTGTGGGGTTGGGACCCTGCTGACCCTGGGCCCCCCCAGTTCTCTTTCGCCAGCTGCAAGTTCCAGATGCAGAAGAGTAAAGAAGGGACAGGCCGGGTCTCCATGTGGCGCCTGGGTGTCTCCCACAGCTACACCCTAGAGGTGGCTTTCAGTGGCTCCACACTGGGTGAGGGGCTGCCACGGCTGCAGAGATGGTGCCAGGGGGGTGGTTCCAGGTTGGGGAACTGCCCTTGACTCCTTTTCCCTGTCCCCTCCAGGCGGGAGAAGCTCCCACTTCAGCGTGGAGGACCTCAAGTCCCTGGGCCACCTCCTCTGTGACACCCTGCTTGACTTCTGCGACCCTGCGCCTGCCAAGGTGGGCTTGGACCCGGCCCAGGGTGCACTGGTGCCACAGGGCTGTGGTGACACTGTGACACTGGCACTGTCTCACAGCTCCAGCAGTGCCTGGTGGAGGCGGATGTGCTGCTGCAGCGGCAGATGGGTCGTGAGCCGGGCTCTGGAGGCAGCTGGAGCGATGTGTCCCCCTCAGAGCTTGAGTCCAGGTACGTCACCCACTCTCACCCATGTCACCCCTGATGCTACTGTGGGGGCTGCAGATGGTTCTTTCCCCCCGCAGTACCAGCGGCTCTGACAGCTCCGTGTCCGACGGGATCCCAGATGACTTCCACAGCCCCGACCAGCCGGTGAGTCCCGCCACCTGTTTTGAGGTGGAAGAGATGCAGAGCCAGGGTGGAACAAGGTGACAGAGGTCCGAATGTCCCAGTGCCACTTTACCACCTGGCACAGATGGAGCCACAAAGGAGGAAGCAGCTGCAGAGACGGAGAGTGAGGAATGCCCTGCACTGGACAAACCGGAGCCGCACCAGCATTCTGGTGATCCTAGAGCCACCTCAGCCCATCTGGGCCCTGAGGGGACAGTCCTGCACGGATCCTTGTCCCCAGTGCTGTCCCACTCCTCAAGTGGATCTGATCCCTCTCCTGTATCCCCCAGGCTGGGACCCGCAGGCATCCAGTTCTTCCTGGTGTCCGGAGTGGAGGCGTCAGTATGAGAGAGAAGCCCAGAGCAAGCTCCAGTGTCACTCTTCCTAGGGCAGCTGGAGCAGGGAATGGTCACTGTGCCATCAGGGGAGAGGTGCCTGGAGCTGACTCTGGAGTGGCCCTTCCCAGGGCAGCTGGAGCAGGGAATGGCTGCTGTGCCACCATGGGAAGCTGTCAGCATGGCAGTGGCACAAGAGTTGTGTCACACCACAAGCCACCACTGAGCCCCTGCCACCATGGTGCCACCAGTGACTCCTGGAATCAAGCCATGGGAGTGATCCCGGGGCCATCCAGGCAGCGGAGAGGGCGCAGGCCGAGGGGCAGGGCACATCCCCGCACTGTCCTTGCAGTGGCCTCACGCTGCTGCGCCTGTGCTCGGCAGTAAAGATGCTGCCACCTCCATGTCCCTGACTGGGGCTGCCTGTTCTCATTGTGATGTCCCCTTGGGGGTCCTCTTGTCCCCCAGCCAGGCCTGAGTCTGCTGGCACGCAGCCCGAGGCCACCATGGTGTCGCCCTCTGCCTGTGCTGTTACCTTGGGCCCTGACACCATGGTGTCACATCTATTGCCTGGTGTCACCTCAGCCCTACCACCACGGTGTCACCCTGGGCTCTGGGGATGTGGTGTCCCTTTAACCCTGGTGTCCCCTCAGCCCTGTCCCCGCGGTGTCCCCTCAGGGCCCGTGGGTGCCCCAGTCCCGCAGGCCCCGTTGCCATGGCAACACCCCCGCGGCCGTTTCCATGGCAGCCGCTGCGCTCCCAGGGCGCCCCCC
>JAHLSL010000216.1:0-12860 GCA_025920805.1 Petroica traversi | reverse complement strand
GGGGCCGAGCCGGGCCGAACCCGGGGCCGAGGGTTGCCGAGAGGTACCGGACTCAGCCGAACCTGGGGCCGAGTCGGACCGAACCTGGGGCCGAGCGGTGTCGGGCGGTACTGGACTCAGCCGAACCCGGGGCCGAGCCGAGTCGAACCCGAGACCGAGCGCAGCCGAGTGGTACCGAACCGAACCCGGAGCCGAGCGGTCCCTGAGTCAGCCGAACCCGGGGGCGGAGCGGTTCCGAGACGGGCAGAACCCGGACCGAGCGGTACCGGGCTGAGCTGAGTGCGCCCCGAGCGGTTGCTAAAGGGTGCCGAACCGGTCCGAGCTGTCCCGGAGCCGGCCCGGTCCGGTGTAACGGAAGCCCTCTCAGGAGCTGCCCCCGCCGTGCCCCGCCGCCGCCATGCTGATCAAGGAGTACCACATCCTGCTGCCCATGAGCCTGGAGGAGTACCAGGTGGCCCAGCTCTACATGATCCAGGTGGGGCTGAGCCTGGGGGGCCTGGGGAAGCTGAGGGGCTGGGCAGGGCCGGCTGAGGGTTGCAGGGGTCTGGGCTGTGAGGGGCTGAGCCTGAGGGGTGTGAGGGGGTGCACAGGGCTGTGGGGCTGGGCATGGGGAGCTGGAGGGGTGCAGGGGTCTGGTGACTGAGACTGAGGGGGTGCAGGGGCTGAGAGAGGCTGGAGATTGTAACCTGGGGGGTGCAGTGGGCTGTGGGGGAGCATGGAGGGTGCAGGGGCTGAGCCTGGGGGTGCATAGGGGGCTTTGAGATTGAGCGTGGGGTGATGGAGGGTGTAGGGGAGGCTGTGGGGAACTGGGGAACTGTAGGGCTGAGCACGGAGCCGGGAGGGGCACAGGGGTGCTGAGGGATTGGTAGGTTGCAGGGGTGTCACTGAGGCTTTGGGTGAGTTTGGACCTACTGAGTCAAGCAGGGGGTCCTGTGAGCAGGTATGGGGCTGGTGGATGCCAGCTCATGGGGACAGGAGTGTACAGGGACTCTGGGTTTGGAAGGGCTGCACTGAGCTGTGGTTTCCGTGCAGAAAAAGAGCCGGGAGGAGTCGAGTGGTGAGGGCAGCGGTGTGGAGATCCTGGCCAACCGACCCTACAGTGATGGCCCCGGGGGCAGTGGCCAGTACACTCACAAGATCTACCACGTCGGCTCCCACATCCCCAGCTGGTTCCGGGCGCTGCTCCCCAAAGCCGCGCTCCAGGTGGAGGAGGAGTCCTGGAATGCTTATCCCTACACACGCACCAGGTGGGAGCTGGGAGGCGGCAGGGTGGGCTGTGGGGCTGGCTGTGCTCCCAGGCTCAGTGCTGTGCCCCTCCAGGTACACATGTCCCTTCGTGGAGAAGTTTTCCATTGAGATCGAGACGTACTATCGCCCGGATGCGGGGCAGCAAACCAACATCTTCAACCTGAGCGCGGCAGAGAAGAGGCAGAGGATTTTGGGTGGGTATGGCTGGCCTGGGGAGCTGGGCAGGGCACTGTGGCTGCTGGGATTCCCACACAGTGCTTCCAGGATGGGTGTGTGGATGTGATGGGGCCTTAGGTGCTCAACTTCACTCTCCTTGCTGGTCCTCATGTTTCAGGGATGCTGGAAGGGAAGAGCTCCCTGGATCCTGAGCTCCCTGCCCCAAGCTCCCTGTGCTCCAGGCTTCCTGCTCCAAACTCCCTGCCTGCTCTCAGTGCTGCTGAATTAAGTTCCACATTAAAGATATTTTCAGGGACAGTTTTGTCCTCTGCCTCTTCCCTTGCTTCTATTTCTGTTTGCAGCTTCTCCTTCCTAGTGCCAGCTTGCTTCCCTCTCCTTCCGTGTCCCAGCCTTGTTCTGACATGGATTTGCCTTCTCAGTCTCTCCTGGTGTACATGGGACCCCACACCTGGGTCCTGTGGGGTTTTTTGGATCAGCTGGAGCAGGGAGAGCTGGAAAAGCATATCCCCATTTTCGTACTCTCTGCCCTGCTTCCCTTTTCCCCAGGGCTTTGCTCCAGATCGCCCTCTGGCTCCTTTCTGCGGGGGACTGGTGGGCAAAAATGGGAGCTTGGGGTGGGATTCTTCCCTCTCTGATGGGTTCCTGTTCCCAGGGGTGTGGACATGGTCAGTTCAGGAGCCAGAGTGCAGAGTGTGACGCGCTGCCTCTTAAAATGGAGGCCTAAAATAGGCACTGGGAGGAAATGATTCATCTGACCTATTTCTCTCCCCGGCTCTTGCAGCACTGGGGATGTCCGGCTGGGATACCGATGGCTCGGGCCTAAGGGCAGGAATTCTGCCCCTACTGCCCCTGGGAAGCAATCAGGGAATGGCCCCATGCCCACTGCCTGGTTTTCCACTCTAGTGCCCATCCCGTGGGCATTCCACAGGGCACTCAGCATCTCCAGTGTCTGCTGCCTTCCACAGGGAGCAGGGTTGAAGTGGGACCAGCCCCAGTGTGGATCCCGCTGGGATTTTCTCTGGTGTCCTGTAGTATTGAGAGATTTAAACCCCTCTCATGTTTCAAAGGGTGATGGAAAAACATGGTCTGGGTGATCCGCAGGGATAACTGTTTCCTTGGCAGCTTTCTCCCAGTGGCAAAAGCAAAGGGAGTTGGATTGTGATGTGAATGATACTGCCAGGAGCTGCTTGGGGACAGCAGGTCCTGTCCCAGCTCTTTGCTGCTGTTATCCGAGATGCTTGGCATCATGCTGTGCATTGCATCATTTTTGTGGATTCAGGGCATCTCTAGTTTTCTTTTTCTCCATTTTTCAGTCCAAGCTGGAGGAAGAGAGGCTGACAGCACCTTGGGGACATCAAGGGGGGCAAATAAATGCAGGGTTTGGCACAGCCTGGGAATGGGGACAGTGATGCGAGACAGTACTGGGAGCCAGTGGAGTGCTCTGGGATCCCCCAGACCCTGCTGGAAGAGCCTGACCTGGAGACAGGGCTGGAAAAGCCAGATTCTAGGAGATTTTATGCTGGATTGAGCCTGAATGACTGTTGGATCATGTTTTCCTGGGTGTCATTCAGGAGCCTCTCTCCAGTCTTGGGAGGTCATCCTCATTTGTGGGGAGCTCACCCTCGTTTTAGGAGAGGTCACCTTTGTTTAGGGGTAGGGGTCATTGCCCTTCCCCCCCAGCTCTCCAGAGGCTCCTGCCTGCATGGTAGTTTTGCTGTGCCCTGTTTTTGGAGGATCCTTGGGCTTTTTGGGGGAGGAGCTGGGAGCTGAGCCAAGCTGCCCCATGCACTCTCCCTGTCCTCAAGCCCCAGTCCACTGGGGTGGCCGAGGTCACTCTGCAGCTGCCACATCTGCCATCCAATACACATATGTGTGTCAGCCCTGGCTCTGCACACTCCCAGCCCCTCCCTCCCTGGGGTGCTTGATTGGGATCCCACACAGGGACGGGGATGTCTCTGACTGCACCAAGGGTATCTGTGATGTTCTAGCTGTGGGATTTTATGTGTTTTATTAGGAAATTCTTCCCTGTGAGGGTGGTGAGTCCTTGGCACAGGTTGCCCAGAGAAACTGCAGATGCTCCATCCCTGGAAGTATCGGAGGCCAGGTTGGATGGGGCTTGGAGCAACCTGGGATAGTGGAAGGTGTCTCTGCCCACGGCAGGGGGTGGAATGAGATGGTCCTTAAGGTCTCTTCCAGCTGAAGCCATTGCAGGATTCTATGATTCTAGAACTCCAAGATTCTAGAATTCTAGGACAGAGAGTGTTTTCTGCCAGCTGTGCTGGGTACTTGGCTCATGGGAATAATTTGACCTGATTTTTGATCCTTTTTCCTTGTTTTCCTACCTGTGCCCCCTTGCCAAGCGCTGCGGGGTGACAACTGCCATTCTCCCCACAGACACCATTGACATCGTGCGTGATCCCATCTCCCCCGGGGAGTACAAGCCTGAGGAGGATCCCAAACTCTACCACTCATCCAAGACGGGCCGGGGGCCCCTGGGGGATGACTGGCTGGAGGCAGCAGCAGCCAGCGGGCCCCTCATGTGCGCCTACAAGCTCTGCAAAGTGGAATTCCGGTACTGGGGGATGCAGTCCAAGATTGAGCAGTTCATCCATGATGTGGGTGAGTTCAGAGCCGTGGGTTGCTGGAGGGTCTTTTGGGAAGTTGTGTGATTGCATTGGACTCGATTGTCCTCTTCTCCCTCCAGGTCTGAGGAAGGTGATGCTGCGTGCCCACCGCCAAGCCTGGTGCTGGCAGGATGAGTGGACGAATCTGACGATGGAGGATATCCGGCAGCTGGAGGAGGAGACAGCACGAATGCTGGCACAGAAGATGGCCAAGTGTGGCGAGGGCGAGGAGCCACCTGCGGCTGGGATCAGCCCTGAGGGGCAGCCAGAGCCAGATGGTCCTGGTGGGCAGGAGGAGGCTGAGCTGCAGGCGGGGACTGATACCCCCTCTGATGATGCCTTTGCCAAGCAGTGGTCCACCTCTTCCAGGTCTTCCTACTCTTCGCAGCATGGAGGTGAGAGACCAGGGCCTTTGTGGTTATGCCCTGGATGCTGCAGTTCTCCATAGGAGATGTGTCAGGGGACTGTTTTGCCTGGCTTGGGTGTCCTGGGCTGGGGCTCTGGGTGTCCTAGATCTGGTCCTAGGTTTCTTGAAGGGGCCCTGGGTGACCCAGGAATGGTCATGGATCTCCCAAGGGAGACTCTGGGTAACCCAGGGGGGGCCCTAGATCTCCCTGGGAGGTCTGGGTCCAAGACCAGGGAGAGATGTGGGGTAGGAGCAGGATCTCCCTGCAGGGGGCTGTGGGTGCTGACCCACCTTGGGTGGCAGGGGGCATGTCTCCTCAGAGCCTGTCGGAGTGGCGGATGCAGAACATTGCCCGGGACTCGGAGAACAGCTCTGAAGAGGAATTTTTCGATGCCCATGGTATTGGCACAATCTTGGGACGGGCTGGATGGGGGAGCAGGCACAGGGGTGCTTCCTCACCCACTTCTGTCCTGCCTCTGCAGAGGATCTGTCTGACAGTGATGAGGTCTTTGCCAAGGAGATGACCAAGTGGAGCTCCAATGACTTCTTGGACACACTTGAGCGTCCGGCAGAGCTGGACGAGGCGCTGGGTGAGCGCTGGGGTGCTCCGGCCCCAAATCCTGGGGTGGGTGTCCTGGGAGGGACCTGATTCCCTCCTGGCGTCCCCAGCTGGCTCACCAGGGCTGTGTGCTTGTAGGGGATGGAGCCAGTGCCATCAAGGGGGATGGTGAAGGATTTGGAACATCCAGCTTCCCTGAGGTGCGTGTCCCCTCCCTCAGGCCATGCCACCCTAGAGTGCCCCCTGACTTGACTGCTCTCCTTCCTGCAGGGTGGCGCGGCAGAGAGCACGGAGCAGATGTGCCGGATCCACGTGCTCTTCCTCATCCTCCACAGTGGGAACATCCTGGATCAGGGAGTGGGCGAGCCAGGCTCCAAGCAGGCTGATGTACAGACACTGGCAGCCACCTTTGATGCTGTCACCCGCGTCCACTTTCCCGAGGCACTGGGACATGTGGCCCTGCGCCTGGTGCCCTGCCCGCCCATCTGTGCTGCAGCCTATGCCCTTGTCTCCAAGTATGGATTCCCACTGGGAAAGCAGGGGACTGGGGAGCTGGTATCCTTGGAGAGGGGACTTTATTTCTGGTGGGATATTAAGGACTGGAGATGGGATGTGGGTTAGTTCCTGGTGGAGCATCTTGGGGCAAGCAAGTGTTGTGTGGTGAAATGGGGTGGGATATGGATAATTCCTGGTGTGGTATCTCAGGGAGCACAGGTATTTTGTTGTGGGATGAGGACAGTGGGGTGGGATGGAACAGGATGGGGATAACTCCTTGTGCAGCATCCTGAGGTGAACAAGCATTGTGCAGAGAAGGGGGCATCAGGGCAGCATAGAATTGTATGGGATGGGGATAACTCCAGCAGCATCCTGGGTGAGCAGATGTCATGATGTGGGATGGAATGGAAATTAATCTTGGTGTGGCATCCTGGGGTTAATCAGTACCATGCAGTGGGGTGATGGCATCAGGACAGTACCGTTCATCCCTTGCCATGTCCCCCTCAGGCTCAGCCCCTACAGTCATGACAGGGACAGCCTGTCCAGCAGCCAGGACCACATCCCACTGGCAGCACTCCCGCTGCTGGCCACCTCCTCAGGCACCTACCAGCAAGCCGTGGGCACTGTCATCACCCGTGCCAATCAGGCCTACGCAGCTTTCCTGCACTCTGGAGAGGGCACCGGCTTCTGTGGCCAGGTGAGGTGGAATCTGGGGGGAAGTTTGGCTCTGGGGGTCCTGCTGTGACCTGCATGGAGAGTTTGGGGGTGTCACCCTCCTCGTGGGCCTGTGGTCTCTGCAGGTGGTGCTGCTGGGGGACTGCGTGGGTGGCATCCTGGGATTCGATGCCCTGTGCCAGAGCCGGGTGGGCTCAGGGGGCAGCCGGAGCAGCAGCCGCCGTGGCAGCCTGGTGAGTGCCTGCACTCCAACACCCCCTGCAAAAGGTTTGGGGGTGCACTGGGGGCTACATGGGGTCTGGGTGTTTGTTACGTCTCCCTGCAGAGCACGGAGCCCATCTCCCCGGAGCAATGCAGTGGCCCAGACCCTCTGGCTGATGGGACAGAGGGAGCACCAGTATTGGGCCAGGCCGGCCCTGAGCCCCCAGGGACGCAGGGGGCCAGCCAGCAACACAGCTCCACGTGCAGGTGAGCCCAAGGTGGATGGTTGACCATCTTGTGCTTTATGAAAAAAGTGCAATTCCCATCTGCTCCATGGTGGGAAGGAGCGTTTCATGGAGGCTGTCTGCCCTGGGAGGATCTTGCTGGAGCTCCTCTGGAATAACGGGGCCACACTAGGCACAGCTCTGCCTTCAGGGTGTTGGAGCATAATGTTGCCATCCCTTCCCATGCCCACTGTCTCTGCTGTCCCAGCCTGCAGGCCAACGAGGCCCTGCTGGAGGCAGAGGCACCCCGGAGCAGTGCCATGGTGCTGGATGGAGCAGAGGGTGCCAGCACCCGCCTCGAATTTAAGGTATCCGGCTTCTTCCTCTTCGGTTCCCCCCTGGGGCTGGTGCTCGCGCTGCGCAAGACCGTCATGCCTGCTCTGGATGGTGAGGATCCCTGCCTGCTATGGTGCCAGCCCCTGACCATCCCTGCAGGGCTCAAGTCCCTGAGTTGTACTCACTCCATAAGCCTGAGCTCCTCAGGACCACCCCAGAGAGCCCTGCTTGGGTTTGAGCCCTTTGCATGCCCAGTCCTTGTGGTGTGGGTGTTGGTGGGTGACTGAGTGTTCCTGCTCTGTGCCAGCCTCAGCCTGTTCCTGGTGCCCCAAATTTCCCTCTCCAGCCTTTCCTCTTGCTGTGTCCTGCTTTACCCTTCCTGGGTGTTTTGCTCCTGGTGTCACCTAGCCCTCGTGGGCACTCCTGACCCTGCTCTGTGCTGCAGTGGCCCAGCTGCGTCCTGCCTGTGAGCAGATCTACAACCTCTTCCACGCCGCTGATCCCTGCGCCTCTCGCCTGGAGCCCCTCCTGGCCAAGGCCTTCCATGCTGTGCCCCCACTCAGCGTGCCCCGATACCAGAAGTACCCCCTGGGTGATGGCACCTCATCCCTGTTGGGTAAGCAGGTTCCCACCAGGCTGGTGCCAGGCACCCTGGGGCTACATCAGGGTATCCAGAGCACCCCCAGCTGGCTGGGTGGGGGGAGAAGGATGTGCAAGCCCTTCCCGCTGCTGTGGGGCTCTACTGGAGGGGTGTCCTGGGGGTGGTGGGTGTTCCTGGGGGCTCTGGGTGTGCTCACCCAGCTCTCTCTTCAGCGGAGGCCCTGCAGACACACTCTGCGCTGTTCCTGCCCAAAGTGGACCTGGCTGCCCCCCCTACCCCCACTGGCAGCTTCGGGGGCTTCTGGAAGGGCAATGAGCTGGCAGAGCCCCCCACTCTCGCCAGCACCAGCGAGGTTGTTAAGAGTAAGTGTCATCCCCACCCACCCCATCCCATGCAGGCACTTCAGGCTGCACAACACGGGATGAGGTCTGGAAAAGGCTTCATTCCAGCTCTCCCTGCAGTCCTGGAGCGCTGGTGGGGCCCAAAGCGCATCGACTACTCTCTGTACTGCCCCGACGCCCTGACTGCCTTCCCCACCATCACCCTGCCCCACCTCTTCCATGCCAGCTACTGGGAATCCTCTGACGTAGTGGCCTTCATCCTGCGCCAGGTATGGTGGGCATGGTGGGCATGGTGGGGTGAGTGGCAAGCTGGGGCCGGTGGAGACTGAGCCGGCACCGTGCTGTCGGCAGGTGATGGAGAAAGAGGGGCCACAGCCGGCGGAGAGCGAGGAGAGCTCCATCTACAGCCCCGCCATCCCTCGGGAGAAGTGGCAGCGCAAGCGCACCCAAGTGAAGATCCGGGTACGTGGGAGGCCACCTGGGGCATCCTGGGGTGTGTGGCTTCTGGGACAATCCCACAGCCCAGCGGTGTCCCGATGGCACCTCAGGAGCTCCCCCTGGAGTTGCTGAACACCCCGTGTGCCTGCAGAATGTGACGGCCAACCACCGGGCCTGCGATGTGATCGTGTGTGAGGGCAAAGCGCAGGTCCTCAGCGGGCGCTTCATGTACGGACCCCTGGACGTGGTGACACTGACTGGAGAGAAGGTACTGAGCTCAGGTGGCCACCAGGGCCCTTCAAACGGGGGGGAGGGTGTCCAGACCAGGCAGGGGGCTGGTGTCACCCGCAGTAAGGGAAGGATGTGGTTAACAGGACCATGTGTGAAATGGCAGGAGAAGGTTGTAAGGACTAGCAGGTGGGGACACAACAGGATGTGGAGGTCCAGCCTTTGCCCAGCCCATTTCCCTCTCTCAGGTGGACATCTACATCATGACACAGCCGCTGTCAGGGAAGTGGCTGTACTATGGCACCGAGGTGACGAGTGGCAGTGGGCGCCTGACCTTCACCATCCCTCCAGACAAGGCTCTGGCCATCGGGATCTACCCTGTGCGCATGGTGGTCAGGTGAGGTGTCACCTCAGTTCCTTCTCCAGCCCTTTTGGCAGAGCTACACCTGCTGTCTTGGCAGCAGAGCCAGTGCCAAGCCACTACCTTTGCCTTTGCAGAGGGGACCACAGCTATGCCGAGGCGTACCTGACGGTGGTGGCCCGTGGCACCGAGTCCGTTGTGTTCAGCATTGATGGCTCCTTCACCGCCAGCGTCTCCATCATGGGCAGTGACCCCAAAGTGCGGGCGGGGGCTGTGGACGTTGTAAGGTGGGTGCCCTTCAGTCAGGGAGTTGGTTTCCCCATCGTGCAGGTGTCAGAGCAGGGACAAGGGGGAGGGTATTCCACCACTCCCTTGCCTCCAGCACATTATCTCTATGCTGGTGCCCTGTTGTGGAAAATAATCCTCTCTGAGTCTGGATGTGGTCACCACAGCTCTGATGTTCCTTCTCCTTGATAAAATCCCTGGGAGCAGGGAGATTTTGGAGGCAGCACCCACACATGCTGTGTTGGGAAATCTCTGCTTCCCATAGCAGGACTATCTCCCACTCAGGCTCCTGGCAGCCACCCATGTCTCCTCCTAGGCACTGGCAGGACTCGGGCTACATGATCATCTATGTGACTGGGCGCCCTGACATGCAGAAGCATCGTGTGGTGGCCTGGCTCTCCCAGCACAACTTCCCCCACGGAGCTGTCTCCTTCTGTGACGGGCTCACTCACGACCCACTGCGCCAGAAAGCTGCTTTCCTGCAGAGCCTGCGCACTGAGGTGGCCATGGGGACATTGCTGGGAGGACACAGGGCTGGTGATGGGGTGGCGTGGGCTGTGTTGAATCCTGTGCACCTCTGCATCCTGGGCAGCTCCCAGCCATCCCTCTTAATATGAGGGTGTCCCAGCCCCTGGGGCTGGCTGTCCCTGTGGGAAGCGTTGTTCCCTGCCCTAATGCTCTTGTCCCTGGGCAGGCAGAGATCTCCATAGTTGCTGGCTATGGCTCCACCAAGGATGTCTCCGTCTACAGCTCACTGGGACTCACGCCAGCACACATCTACATTGTGGGACGGGCTGTCAAGAAGTTCCACAACCAGTGCCAGGTATGGTGGTGGCAGGGCTGATGCAGGGGACAAGAGCTGACCCCACCAGCTGGCCTTGGCCACTGGCTCAGACTGCCTGTGTTTCCTGCAGTTCCTCTCCGAGGGCTATGTTGCCCACCTGGCCCAGTTGGAAGCCACAGCCCTGGCCCACTCCCCCAAGGGCCCCCCACGACCCGTGCTGGGCAAAGGCACCTATGGCTGCCCGGCACCTGTTGACTTCCTGCGGAAGCAGAGCCAGCTCCTGCGCTCCCGGGGCTCCAGCCAGGCAGAGCGGGATGGGGGGCCCCCTTCAGCACCCCCTGGCTTGTCCCGGACCAAGCCCCGCAGTGTCAGCCTCAAGCTGGAGGGTGAGGAGTGAGGGTGGCACAGCCATGTCCCCCCTCTGCCACATCCATGATTTCCCAGCAAGGAGCACCTGGGGACGAAGCCGGTGCTGGGCCACGAGCCCATAGGAAGGAGATGAGAGCACTGGGTCCCCTGAGACCAGGGGGTGCTGGGAGATGGCTCCGAGTCCCCCTGAGGGCCAGAGTGATCCCCTCAGGGCTGAGCCACCCTCGGTCCTCCCTGCTGCCCCCAGCCCCATCCCCTCTGGTCCTTTGGGGCCGTTGGGCAGGGCCCAGTGGGGGTCTGCACCCCAGGGTCATTATCCCTGTGCAGAACTGGGGGGCTGTGGCTGTGCCCCAGAGCGAGTGGCGCCTCCCCACCTATTTATTTCCGTCCGGTGTCATAGGGCAGGGCTGGGTTGGGGTTCCAGAGTGGTTCCTCTGTTCCCCCCCTTTCGTTTTGGTGTTGAATAAAGAGATGTTATGACAAGGCGCCAGCACCCACGAGTCTGCTCTGTGCCCTGTGGTGGCAGGGTTCCCACCCACTGGGAAAGCCCTAGGGAGCCTCCAGGGACACCATGTCCCACGGGGAGGTGGCCGTGGGGCACAGCAGTTTGGTCACAAGCAATTTAGGAGAGGAAAAAGAGCCTGGGGCACGTGGGCTGTGCCGATGCCGATACCCTCCCGCTCTCTGACTTGGTTTTAGCTCATTTATTGTCTAGCAGCAATGTTTGTAGTGACCAGGGGCTTTGACTGGTTTTACTTAGAGTTTATCTTGGTATAGCATGACCGGAGGTTTATAGAGATAGCAGGTACAAGCTGTTATTCTATATAAAATATTCCCGACACTGACATGACAAGAGGAGACACTGGTTTGAGATGATAGCAGCAGCCTGGAGAAGTGACAGTGGTGTGGCACAGAGAACAGGTGGGAAGGGGTTGGAGCTGGGGCTGAGGCTCGGCACTGCCCCTCCATGACCACCATAAAGTATAAAAACATCAAATAAGTGATAAAAGTTGGCAGGGAGCAGCAGGCTCTTGTCACTCATGCATCCCTGGCGTGATGATGAGCAGAGTCTAGAGCCCAGCAAAGAGCTTCAGCTGTGTGCTGCAATGCTTTATGCTGCCACTTAAGTGCCCGGCTGTGTCCCCGTGGCGAGCTCCAGGGCCATTTCCACTGACTTCAAATAAGTAAATTCTGTATTAAACATTAATAAACATCCATGACCATTCCACATGTGGAATATCTAAAAGAACCTGTCCCCAGAGTGCTGGGCTCTCCCTTGCAGCCACGGACTCTACTGGGAAAAGATGCCCTTGAAGCGGATCTTGTCCTCGGCGTCCTTTTCCCGCAGCCGCGCTTCCAGGCTCCGCAGCTCCTTGGAGACCACGGGGCGCAGCGAGGGGTCAAGAGCCAGAACTTTGGCGAAGTCTGCCTGTGCCTCGGCCACGTTCCACACAGCTGCATGGGCCTTGCCCCGCTTGAAGTAGGCCTTGACATTGTCTGTGTGGAGAGAGCCAGGGTCAGCAGAGTGTGGGGGGGCTCCTGGTGCCTGCCACAGCCACTGGGGATGGCCTGTGGCTCCTTACCCTCATACTTGTTGAGGATGGAGGAGCAGTGGTCCAGCACCTCGTAGTACTCCTCAGACTGCAGCTTGCATTGACAGTAGTTTAAAAGCAGGGGTGTGATCTTCTGGTCGAGCTCAATCCAGTCTGGAGAGCCTGGCTGCTCCTGTGGCAGACAGAGCAGGGAGAGTGAGGGGCAGCTCTCCAGCCCTGCATTCCCAGGGATGCCTGTGTGCATCCGAGGACACCCACCTTCATCTGCAGGTTCTTGAGACAGGCAATGGCATCGTAGTATTTGGCAGCTGCCTCAGGCACCTTGCCCTGCCGGTACAGCTCGTTGCCTTCCTTGTGGATCTGGGGCACAGCCTGGAGCTTCTCCTCATCTGTCATGGCCCATGGGTCCTGCTGGTAGGAGCCAGGTGGCTCCACCTGCCAGCACCGCATCATGGAATCAGAAAACAGGATTATGGAATTGTTTAGGTTGGAGAGGAACTCTAGGATCATTGAGTCCTGCACTGCCAAGGCCACTACTAAACCACGTCCCACACACCTCTAAAAACCTCTCTGTGTTTTTTAGACACTTCCCTCCCTGAGCTCCCCATGCTGGCACCTCACCTTCAGCACCTCGATGTCGAAGATGAGGGGCTGGGGGTTCTTCTGGAGCTCATCGAGGTCGGGGTACCCCAAGGAGTAGTGCTCATGCATCTGGGCGATGCTGCAGCAGTGCCGCTGCCCCTCCAGCGGGTCCTTCCCTGCTGCGATGTTCCGGAGGCTCTTGGACACTAGCGGGTAAAGCACCACGTGCTGCGGGAGGGAAGGGAGCAGGAATTTGGGGAGGGAGAGGGGGACAATATCAGGACGCCACGGGGGCGCCCGCAAGCCACGCCCACAACAAAAGAGCACCGCCCACTCGCTCAGGCCCCGCCCCGAACAATAAGCCCCGCCCCCC
>JAHLSL010000215.1:468276-507888 GCA_025920805.1 Petroica traversi | reverse complement strand
GCCATCCTCCAGGCCTTTCTGGAAACCTCTTCAAAGCCAAGGCTACTTGTAGGGTTTAACTCTGTGGAATGTGGTTATATGCTTAAAATAGAAGCGAGAGATCTCTAAAGAGGGGTTTAGAGCATGGGAATTTATTCTGAAAGAGCATGGGTGTGAGAGGCTTGCTGGGCTGCAAGACGCAGTTCAAAGCAGGCCAGAGAAAGAGAGAGAAAGAGGCAAAAAGAGAGAGCAAAAAAGAGAGCGATATGCCGTTTGCAATACAATAAATCATCTTCTCTGTTGAATATTCTAAGTCTTTTTAACCAACCTGAAAGAAGCTACCAAGTCTATAATATTTGCACGCAAACTATGAGAATCGTTACATTACCATATGGGGTTATATTTTAAACCTTAAAAAAACTGCTTTTTGGAATCTCCTACCAGGCAGGTATGGTTTGTTCTGAGCTTTGGACCTACCTAGGTCAAAATTGAGATGAAGACAAGGTTTGAGTTGAAGAGTAACTAAGAAACAATGGTATAGCTGACTGAAGGTAATCATCCTTCTCAATAGAACAATACCCTCTGCCTAGGCAGGTCCAAAGGTCAGAACAAACCCTGCCTGCCTGATAGGAGATTCCAAAAAGCAGTTTTTTAAGGTTTAAAATATAATCCTGTACGGTAATGCGATGATTCTTATAGTTTGCATGTAAATGTTGTAAAGAGTTTGTAACTTGTCTCAGATTGGTTAAAAAGAATTAGAATATTCAACAGAGAAGATGATTTATTGCATTGTAAATGGCAAATCGGCCCTCTTTTTGGTCTCTCTTTTTGCCTCTTTCTCTCTCTTTCTCTGGCCTGCTTTAAGCTGCATCTTGCAGCTCAGCAGGCCTCTCATACCCCTGCTCTTTCACAATAAATTCCCATGCTCTAAACCGATCTTTAGAGATCTCTCGTTTCTATTTTACCCTCCTAACCAAATCCCACAGAGTTAAATCCTACATCCCTTTCTGTGTTTTTGGCCCTGAACACATTTCTGTCATTCCTGAATATCTTAAGCTTTCTGAATGAACTGTCTTCATGATTTTAGACCGTTGCTAGTGGTACCTGGTTCTTCCCAAAGTCCTCCATTTGCATGATCTTTAAAGTATTTAATATGGCAATCAAGAAAAAACATGAAGAGTCAGTACCTTAAAGATCCATCCAGAGACCTTCTGGTGATAGTCTGAAGGCATGCTGGCAAGATCTCAAATGCCTACTTTGTGAATTATGCTCCACTTTACAAAATGCAGTCAAAGCCTGCTCTAAACTGTCAATCCAAATGCCTGGTGATATGGCTCCCGTTTATGCCTTTGAAAATTGGACCAAAGATTTTGCAAGGATGTTAGGAGTATGGAGCATTGTAATATGATACCAGTTATGTATACCCCAAATATAGCAAAAATAGTACAACAAAAACTTCTCTTATAGACCTTTTTTTTCTCTGCATTTTTCTCATTTTATTCTGGAAATGCAAGACCTCTTTTGTAGATGTCTGCTTGTCTGCTGCTCATCTGAAGCACTTCCCACAATGGCATAGAAACTGAGTTTAAAACAGAGGTGAAAAACTAAGTGATATGAATTCAAAACCGAAGTATTCAATACTGAATCAGCTCCAGCAAAGTCAAGCTTTCTATCCTGGAGAAACAAGTCAAGCAAGCAGAACAAAAGAAAACTCTTGTAGCAGTGCATCACAGCTGGGAAATATCACAGAGAAAACACTATCGTTCTTGTATTGTGAAAGGTTTGATTTGCACCCACCTCCCTGACTGTGCCCCAGGCAGGTCTGATGCTGCTTCTGCTCTGCTGCCTCTGAGTTCTGGCTTTCTCATTTGTGTGAATTCTCTCATTTGTGTAAATTCTTTCATTCCTGTGGATGCAAATGTATAGTGGGCTGGCTTTGCCAGCTGCCAGGCTCTCACCCAGCACTCTCACTCCAGCTCCTCAGGAGGACAGGACATGGGGAGAAAATGACGTGAAAACTCTCATGAGTCAACGTAAAGACAGGGAGATCATTGACTGATTACCATGTGGGCAAAGCAGACTGATTTGGGGAAATTTTATCTTACTTTCTTGCCAATCAAAATAGATTGGACAGTGAGAAATAAAGGCACAGCTAAAACCTCCTTATTCTTCCCAGGCACTCCTTCAGTCCCAAATCTTCTACCTCCTCCCAGCTACAGGCTGTGCAGGGGGTAGGAGGAATGGGGGGTTGCAGTAGTTCGTAACTATTTGGCTCTGCAGCTCCTTCCTCTCCACACTTTTTGCCTCCTCCTCCACTATGTGAGTCTCCTATGGAGGCTCAAATACCTTAATCTCAGAATCTACCTGTGATGCAGGTAAAAGCTGTAACTTTTATTATGTAGTGACCTACAGCAGTGACAAAGCATTGCAAGAGAAAAAAGTGACCCCAGCAGAGACAGGCTCAAACTATACCCTGAGGCCAAGACCTACTTAAACAGCATGAATAGTTTCTCCAGGTTAAACAGGATCAGCATAGCAAGTGTTCCAAGGAATCCACACCCTGCTTTTCTCCAGGCTTTCTTGTTTAAATCTTCAGTACCTCAGAGCCAGACTAAGAAGCCAATGCTGTTTTGAGCCTGTAGGAAGGGAACAACTGCCCTTCTATACAACAAAGAGTCCCCAACAGAAGAAAGATACTGACCTGTTGGAGCGAGGCCACTAAGTTGATCCCTGGGCTAAAGCTCCTCTCTTCTGGAGACAGGCTGGGAGAGCTGGGGCTGTTCAAACTGTAGTAGAGGACACTGGGGAGACCTTAGAACCCCTTTCAGTGCCTAAAGGAGCTACAGGAGAGCTGGAGAAGTACTTCAGATAAGGATCTGGTTTGACAGAACAAGGGGAATTGTCTTTAGCTAAAGATTTGATTTATATTACACATAAGGAAGAAATTCTTTACTATAAAGGCGGTGATGCCCTGGTACAGGTTGCCGGAGAAGCTGTGGCTCCCCTATCCCTGGAAGTGTTCAAGGCCAGGTTGGATGGGGCTTGAAGCAACCTGGTCTAGTGGAAGATGTCCCTGCCCATGGCAGAGTACAGAATGGGATGACCTTTAAGGTCCCTTCCCACCCAAACCCAAAAGTAAGTGATTCTATGATTCAATGATATTAGAAGTAACCAGCAACAGAGTTTTGTTATCAGTATTGCTATGCTTTACCTATTGCTACCTATTTCTTTCTGAGCTGCAATAATCCTTCCACTTTGAAGGTATTCCTGTGTTCTGATTAAAACTAGAACTTAAAATGGCTACTTAAAAAGTAGCCATTTACATTTCAATTAATTGTTGACTGTTGGTCATCATCGCAGAGAGCAACAGGGATTCCAAAAGAATGATTTACTTCATCCATGAGATAAAAAGGAAGAAAATACCTATTTCTCTCCAGTAGTTGCAGATTAATCCTCACCAGGTAAGAGGCGGATTTATGTACTCCATATTTTCAAAGCCAGACCTTATGTCGTTGTTTTAATATTTCATTAGACAGTTGGCATTGATTACCTCTATCAGAACGCCTCTTACTTGGAGAAGGGCCTAAGATATTTTTTTATGAATAACAAAATCACCAAGAAAGTATGGAGTTGTAAAGAGAAAGATAAATATATTAGCATAAATAAGTTAGCAAAATGTGAGCAAATGAGATTACTATTTGCTTGTTTCTTTCTCCCTGAACCATGCTAGGAAAACTAAGTATTTTATCCTAGCCTTTTTTTTCCAGATAAATCTCTGGGTGTTTTGTTTACAGATAATCAGGACCTGTGGAGTCCCTTAAGGCAAAGTGACCTTACAAACAGATCTGGATAAACCAGAGGGCTAGACAACGACCAACTAGATGACATTCAACAGTTCAGTGTTCTCCACTTGGAGGCAGGTAATCCTGGGGGATGAGAGGCTGGAGAGCAACCGTGTGGAGAGAGATCAGAGGGTTGGGTTAATGGCAACCTGAACATGGGCCAGCAGTGCCCTGGCAAGCAGGAGGGATCTAAACCTGTTAAAGAGCAGCCAAAAGCGGGACATGTAGATGATGAAGAGTTTGGAGAAGCCACACAAGGAATGGCTAAGAGTACTTGTCTTTTTCAGCCTGAAGGAGACTGGGGGCAGAGCTTGTGACACTCTGCACCTTCCTCAAAGGGTGCAGTGGACAGGGAGGTGCTGATATCTGTGTGAACAGTGTCAAGAGCTGAGGAAACAGCTGGAGCTGTGCCAGGGGAGGGTTAGGATGGATTTCAGGTAAAGGTTCTCCCCCCAGAGGGTGATGGTGCACTGAACAGGCTCCCCAGGGAAGGTCGTGCCACCAAGGCTTCCAGAACTCCGCTAACAGCTAGACTACACTCTTAGTCACATTTTAGGTCATACTGTCAGAATCAGGGAATTGGTTGATGATCCTTATGGGTATCTTCTGACTTGAGATATTACATGATTCATTTTCAAAATGAACCTACATCTGCTTCTTGAAAGCCCTTTTTTATTGTTATTAGAAAATTACTTTCCTTAATGGGAAAAAATGCACAGAAAGTATTTTAATGCTGCTAAATAAATACAAATAAAATTAAAACACTAATGTCAGGTTCAAAAGAAAGTTTTTATTTTACCAGATATCCTTTCTCTATTGTTTTGCTTTTATTGTATTGATAGTTTAAATCTGCTTTAGCTGGATCAGAACTTCCCATTACTCCTTGATGGAGTTTTTTAACTCATCAGACAAAACAAAACCCTGGTCATCTTCACAAAGGCAGTTAAAAATGTATTCCTCTGGAAACCTCACAATATCCATTTATGAGCAATCACAAATAGCTCTCTAAAAGAATTAAAAAAATACATCAATCATGAGCGAATACATTGGTGTCAGAAAGGGTTGTTTGGTGTACAACTGGAACAAAGAATAGAAACAGACTTCTTGGGCTGAGTTAATGATTATTAATGAACCTTCAGTAACACAACTTCCTGTACATTCACAGAGAAGGAGCAACATGCAGAGGTGATTCTTGCTATGGTATACTCATGGTATTTTTCAGTCTACAAGTGATTCCATTTAACTCTTTTACATTATCTAGGAATGATAAGTAAAAATTGTGTAAATTGTTATATTGAGTATGTGTGGGGCTGGGGACAAAATGATAACTTTTATAACTCCATGGGAAATAAACATTATAAAATTACATTTCCATCAGGCTAATGGGCAAGAGACTGAAGGCAAAGATTGTCCAGACTGAGATCACTATTCAACCAGCATTCTCTCTCTAGCACTCTCACCTTTCTCAGACATATATGACCATACACACACAGTTGTCCCAGAGACTTCTAAGCAGTTACTTGTATAGTGGAACCTTTACTTTCCTCACCCTACAGGAAATTCTCTGCCTGGTATATGACTGTGGTGCACCTGGCCATTTTCCTAATATTTTATCTTTTGATTCCACAGATTCACTTTCAAAAAAAATTATTTTGGTAGTCTCTGCTGCTGATCAAATGGTAATGCAGAATCAAACCATGATGACTGAATTTCTTCTATTGGGACTTTCCAACATTCCCAGCTTCTAGATCACCATTTCTGGTGCCTTTATTTAATTGTCTAATGACAGTAACTAGGAGTTCACTCATTGCACTGGTAAGAAAAGTTGACCCTCAGCTTCAGTCCCCCACCTATTTCTGGTTACATAGCTTTTGTTTATGTCTGTTAGTCCACAATGACTGTCTTAAAGATGCTAAAGAACTTTATGGAAAAAGAAAAAATAGTTTTTCTCAATGGCATTTTTCTCGGTTTAGAGACAAATTTAGGAGAAAACACTATGGAATGAGAAGGGCTTCAGAAACCCCTTTTGCCAACAAGAAAAATGAATGGTGAAAAAGACCTGTTTATTGACAAACCAAAATGCCTGCACTGCACGGGAAAAAAGAGTGAATAAATGCTAGATATTGAACTTTCAGAACATTACCCCACACACAGCCACCCAAAGCAGAACAAAAAACCTCAAAATGCCTGTAATAAATAAGTAAATGATAAATGTTGTCTTTCACATAAAATACTGTTGTGATAAAATATTATAGTAAAATTATAACTTTGAGATAATTCTGATATATTGAAAAATGTAGTCATATAGCTATAAACGTCTTCTGAGTTGATGAATTACAGATCTCAGGATCAAGGCATCTTAAAAGAAGATAAAACCACTCACCTTAATTAACATCTCTCAAAGAAGCCCTTTGCCTGACACAATCCAGGTAACTGAAGAAGGCACCATGTCGGCAGGACGGGGGAGGCAGAGACTGTGTGTGTGGGGGGGGGTGAAGTGTAAATTTTTTCTGAGCTTAATGAATATGTAACAGTTAAAGAAAATATTTAACTCATTGTAGGATAAACCAAACCATGCCTCGAGCATATAGTTCTATGCTCAGTGCTGTTTTTTGCCTTTGTTCTACTAGTAAATGTTATATATTATTCTACTAAAATTTTTGTTTGTGAACCTGTTTTTAACAATTTGGTGACCCTCAACGTGATACTCCCTAGGGCCTGCTTTCTTGCTGGGGGAGGGGAACGCCCCTAACACTCACTGTAGCCCAGAACAACAGCAGGCACTGGCAGGTAGTAATTGGAAACGTCCTAAATTGTAGAACTAAGGCAAAACTTCTTTTGAGCTCAGCTCCCTTGAAGGTAACCACAGTGAATTGCCCATAATACTTGTACGTACAAAGACACAAACAAGAAAGTAGGATTTTGGTAAGCTCTTGTGACGGGGCACGAAGCAGGGACTGAAAGGTGTGTGCATGAGATGCGGACTGGATAGCCAGGTCTGTGAAGAAGGACTTTGGAGCCCCTCTAACCATGTTTCTGTCCCCTCACAAGAAGATCGGCAGGTGACTGGGCAAAGTGAAAGAAACAGGCTGAATGAACCCCCAAAATGATTCCTTAGGAGTTAAAACCCCTTGGTAGAGATCCATGGTAAGGAATTCTTAGGAGTTGAACACCTTGGTGGAGTTCTGAAATAGGGACTCTCAGGAGTTGAATACCTTGGTAGGAATCTCAGGAGTTAAAACTCATAAGGGTTTGGATTCCTTGGTAAGGGAGCAATTTCCTAGATGGTCCACTGGGAAATCTGATTTAAAGTAGGGAGATTTTTGCTTTGTAGTGCAGATTTATTGGAAGTTTTGATTTTTAAGTTTAGTTCGGACTGTTTGACCTGATATTATAGATTAGATACATATATTATATATATAATACTATATATTATCTATATAGTGACTTTATTATTGGTAATTCAGTGTTATTGGTGGTTCAGTTCTGTTTAGTTTAGATTTGGCCTACAGAATAGTTTTCTCTGTTGTGCAGCCCTCTTACCCAAAGAGAAGTAATTTGGGAAGGTAAACAAGAGATTTATGAAGGTGTGTAAGAAGTGGAGAATAAAAACAACAACAGAGGAATCAGTGAGGCGTATGTGGAAGTTTAATTGTCACTACTGAAGTGCTCCTGGACTTTTCAGGAGGAATTGCCCACAACTTGCTGCAGATGTGAAAGCATTTGGAGGAGAGGTGACTTAGGAGTGTCAGGGAATTTTTATACTGGGGAAGGAACATTGAACTGAGCCCTTGATAAAACTAAAATAGGTCCCCAGGAGGAAGAAATGGAACTCTTAGCAAACACTAGAGCTGATAGATCATGTGTACTGAGGATTTCTGAAGAGTGTTAAGTAGATTAAAAGGCTATTAATGTTGTAGGAGCAAAGGAAGAGGGGTTTAAGGCATCTATAATTGAGAATGTACAGGTGGAAGGCCCTGTTCCAATTTGCCGTTGGAGACTTATTGTTAGTTCCAGGGGCTGGACGGAAACTATTAGGGCGAGATTTGCAATTATTATTAGGTATAGGTGTACTCTCAGAAGAATGACAAATGAAAGCAAAGGTTTTAACTTTAACTACTGAGAGTGAGAATAAAAATTGAACCAGAGGTGTGGGCATCCAAAAATAATGGGGGCAGGACAGACATGAAGCCGGTAGAAATAATTATAGAACATCCATCTCACCCCGTAAGGATCAGGCAATATGCAATTTCCAAGGAGGGAAGGATAGGGCTAAAACTGGTGGTTAACAAATTGCTGCAAGTAGGGACTTTGGAAACCTGTATGTCACTTCATAATATCCCAATTTTACCAGTAAAAAAGGCTGATGGAACATATAAGTTAGTTCAAGATCTAAGAGAGTTTAACAAAAGGACACCACATGGTTCCCTGTTGTTTCTAACCCATACACCCTCTTGAATCATATCCCTCCCTGTCACACATGGTACACTGTGATGCATTCTGGGCCTGTCCACTAGCAGAAAATAGCAGGGACTTCTGTGCATTTGAATGGGAAAATCCTGAGACAAGAAGGAAGCAACAATTACAGTGGACTATATTGCCTCAGGGATTTACAGAATCCTTGAATCTCTTTGGACAAGCCTTAGAATCTCTCCTTATGTTTTTTGAGCAAAGTGATGAGATAATTATTTTACAATATGTAGATGATTTGTTAATATCAGGATCTAATGAGGAAACCTTCCAAATGACAACTATTAATCTGCTGAATTTTCTTTGGAAAAAGGGGTTGCAAGTTTCAAAGAAAAAGCTACAATTTATGGAACACGAGGTGAAATACTTAGGATGTTGGCTAAGTCAGGGAAGCAAAAAAGCTGGATCCTGGAAGAGTCCTTCCCCCACCCCAAACTAAAAAGGAAGTTAGAAAGCTATTAGGATTACTGGGATACTGCAAGCAGTGGATTGAAGAGTATAGCAAAATAGTAAAATTTTTATATGAAAAGCTGATTGGCAAAGATAATATCTGTTGGACACAGGAAGATGACCAGAGACTAGAAATCATAAAAGGAAAGCTTATAGAAGCTCCTGTCTTAAGTTTGCCAGACTTAGCCAGGCCCTTTCAGTTATTCATTGATTCAAATGAAGGAGTAGCTTGTGGGGTTCTCACACAGGAGCGGGGTGGTGGGGTGGTTCAAGAAGCCTGTAGTGTATCTATCTAAATTATTAGATCCTGTAACCAGAGGATGGCCAGTTTGTGTACAAACTATATTGGTGGTAGCACTATTAGAAGAAGAAGTTCAGAAAGTCACATTTAATGCGACCCTAGCAGTATATACACTACATACCATATGATCACTGTTAAACCAAAAAGCAGAAAAGTGGCTCACAGATTCAAGGATGCTAAAATATGAAACAATGCTTTTGGAAACTCCAATTCTAAACACTTTCACGAGTAATCATGTAAATTCCTCCCAGTTTTTGTATGGGGAACCAGAAGAGAAGGTTACTCATGACTGCTTAGAATTAATAGATTATCAAACTAAAATACAGGAAGACCTAATGGAGTGTGAAAACAGAGAAAAGCTATGTATTGATAGGTCTTCCCAGTGCCAGCAGGAGTAGTGAATGTCTGGGTATGTAATAGTAAATGGGAGAACTAAGAAACTTAGAGAAAAAGGAAAATTGCCCAGCCACTGGTCAACCCAGTCTTGTGAACTGCACACCCTTAACAGAGTCCTGAGGTTATTAGAAAGAAAAGTAGGGATGATCTTTATAGATTCAAGATATGCACATAGTGTGGTACACACCTCTGAGAAAATCTGGGAGGAAAGGCAGTTATTAAATTCTAGGGGAAACAGATCAGAAGTAAAACCCACAACAATTCTGAAGATAGAGGAAGAATTGGAACGAGAGCAGCAATGTGAGAAGAAACGTGATAGAGACAAACAAAACAAAAATAGCAAAACCTGCAAAGAGGACCTGAAAACAGAGCATGCATCAACTTGTCTGAGTAATGATTTTGCATTCACTGGAATTAAAGCAGACTTTGCTTAAGTTGGGCTAAAGCAACAGCTAACAACAGTCTACTCTGTGGTATTATAAATTCCAGAATAGTAATAATAAAGTTAGTAATGTATGCATTTTAAAAAATTTTGACCATTCAAGTTGCTTTCTTTTGTAATGCTATGCAGTCTGATATTGTTATAATGTAAGTTAATTTTTATATATATATGTACATAGGAGAACTAAGTGTCATAATTTTGAGTGCCTATCTCTTTTTTGTTTTCATGTGTTCTTTTGGTGTTTGGAATTCTGAGAGACATTTGATGACTGGCACATGTTTTTCAGACAAAATGCAGAATAATTTTTAAAGTTCAGTTCTCATCACCAGACTTCAGTAGCTGAATTTTCACTGAAACGGCTTTGTTTCAGCCAGTTGGGATCTGTCTTTGATCATAAATACTGATTTCTTGGCCTACCTTAGTTTGACTCTCTCTAATGAACTGAAGACAATACCACTGTATTTGCCTAAAGGTTCACTTAATTGCAGCAATCTCTGTTTTTTGTTGGGCTTTTTTTTTATTTGTTTGGTTGGGGTTTTTTTGCCATCAAGTAACTTAAGAACAGCTTTAAAGCAACTTCTGAATAAGTTCCCATCTGAAATGATTGGCAGGGAAGGACCAGAATACTAAAGATTGTCAAATTGATGTGTGCAGAATGCAAAGATTGTTGGAGTTATGCTTCCACAAACATTTAAGTCAAACCAGGAAACTGGCTTCTGTAATGGTTTCTTAGGAAGACTTGTGTGGTCTAAGCATATTTTCGTGGGATTAGAATCTCTTCATCTTGTGTGACAAGATAAAACATAACAAAACCAAAAAATTATACTTTATGTGAAATTAAACAACCTTTAGGAAAATTACTGTGTTAAGTGAGGTTTTTTTCCTTAATAAATGAATCATTTATACTTTGGGGCTATATAAGAGATTTTTGTTACAGTATCCTCTCCCAAATTGCTGATTAGTAGTGTGTACTGATAATGAATTTTTATTTGTTTCCACAGTCTAATAAACTAGTTATTTTATATATGTTTTTCTATTCAAGTAGATCTGTGTTTCTTTTTAAGTAATAATGTAAATTATGTGTTTTGAAGTAAGATAAAGGGTAAGCTATGTCAAGTTTTCGATAAAATATGTGTACACCTGTGTAAATTTTCTGTATTGTAATTTTCTTAACTCCTAATTTCCTCTTCTTAGTATTTGTCATTTTTTTCTGTGAAAGATGTACTATAACAAGTACCAATCCACCATGCAAGGAAAACTGAGATAATGTTTTGGAGCAAAGAGGACAAACTACTTAAAGCAGTCTGAGGAGACACTCAAACACTGTTACTGATGCAATATTAGATTAAAACTTTCCCCAGGTATTTGTGCCTGAATTTGATTCATGTCTATATTAATTGCCAGTGGATTGTTTGCCTCTGCTGTAATTTGTATGTATTTCTAAGAGAAATGGAGAGAATTTCTATAGTCCATTTTTGGAGCAAAATGTGCGTAACTGAATGTTGTTTAAGTATTTTTAGGTGATCTTGGACCAAAACCAAGCCACTACAGTTCAAGAAAAAAACAAAAATGGCCAAAGGATTGTTGCTGCAGTCCAAGGAAAGGTGAGGAAAGAAACTCCTTGCTTAAGGTATCAAGAAATAACAAGCTAGCTAAGCAACAAAGAAACCACCAAGCTCCACTGCACCAAGCACGCTGAGGAGACAGTCTTTGGACAAAGTCAGCATAGGAGCTCCACGGCTCTGTACTCCTTTGGACCCATCTTAAAGCTACAGTAACCATTTCTGGGCATAAAGCAGATGATCAGGAATAGAGTATAATCATAAAATCACTCCAAGACAGCATTGTTTAATTATTATGTTTTTCCTGTCAGCTTGTGCAAAGTTTTTATGCTTTCAGTGACAAATTAGACCAATCTGCATATGACTGTATGAGTGTTGTGCTCATGACCATATGCAACCTTCTCCTTTACAAAGGCAGTACCCAGCTTGGATCTGGGGTGTGGGTGATGGGATTTATCCTTGTATAACAGTATTCTACTTTTCACTTTAAGCTTCCATTACTCCAGTGGAGTCAGTCATTTCAGCAGTGAACTTCTATTCTTACTGGATTTGTGCTGCACTAAGGCTTTCATCAACTTTGGTAGGCTTTGATAGATCCATTTCAATCCAATACAACATCTTAACTCTCATGTTCAACCCTCTTCTTTATACACTGGAAAACAAGACTGTGAAAGAGACATTGTTGAAAATTAAAAAGAAACACTTGGTTTTCAAATAATTTTCTGCACAAACATTAAAATAGTAGAATTGTTTAGGTTGGAAATTATCTCAAATCTTTGAGTTCACCTGTTCCCCCAGCACTGCCAAGGCTACCACTAACCCATGCCCTCAAGTGATCAATCTACATGGCTTTTTAATCGCTCCAAGGATTATGACTCCTCTACTTTACAGCTGTAGCACCCTGGCAGCTGGGCCCAGGGCTGGACAACCCTTTCAGTGATGACTTAATTTAGTCTAAGCATGGTACCATCAGAACAGAAAGTTCTCATAACAAAAATCAGTTAATTATATTTGGCATCCCATGTATTCTAACTAACTTTAAACCAATACCTGGAGAGCTGCACATCCTGGCAGAAGACTCAAAGAATAAAATGTACATACAGATCTATTTATCATTAAATTCACTGGGTATTTTTTTTCCCCATTTCATTGTACTGGCTTGGACTGGCATAGAGTTAAAGGTCTCATGGTAGCTCATGGTCCAGTGTTTGAATAGGTGATGAAAATTGTGTTGATAACACATTAATATTTTATTTATTACTGCTGAACTGTGCTTATCCATTGTCTGCCCCACCAGTGAGTAGGGTGGGAATGTGCAAGAAGATGGGAGGGGGCACAGCTGGGACACCAAAGGGTTATTCCACAGCATATGACATCAAACTCAGCAATAAAAACAGGGAAATAAAGTTTTCAGGGGGCTAGCTTTGCTCAGAGACTGA
The DNA here is from genome assembly GCA_025920805.1 of Petroica traversi. Classification (NCBI taxonomy): domain Eukaryota; kingdom Metazoa; phylum Chordata; class Aves; order Passeriformes; family Petroicidae; genus Petroica; species Petroica traversi. The sequence continues at coordinate 495,007 of JAHLSL010000215.1, read as the reverse complement.
TTGGGCTATGGTAAACTGGTGATAAACAATTGGGGATTTTTAAAATAATTTTATTTTGTTCTACTTTGAGTTGTTGTTTTGTTTGATTCTCCCCCCTCCATTTTTTTTCCTGATTAAAATATCTCCACTCAAATTTTTTGCATTTTTGCATTTTTACCCTTCCTATTCTCTCCCCCATCCTGCGAGGAGGGATCATTTTACTGAAGCCAGGGTTTCATAAGAGGACTAATGAAAATCTAATACTGCACGGCAGAGTGGAGTTTTGTGTTAGGATACCTAGCTAACAGTTACTCAGACAGTCATGAGAGGAATGATGATGAGATGGGGAATACAACCAACCTCATTCCTCTGACTCAGCCACCCAAAAAACATCAAATGTGTTTCCACATGTGAAACGATCTTCCAGGTGCTATAACACACTAAGGAAGACTGTGGCATAAAATTTAGTATGGGTGGGTGCATGTGGGGAGAAATTTGGAGAACAGACAGGAAATTAATTCATGCAGGATAGCTCTTACTTGGGCTACTTGTAACTTAGGTACTCCCTCACCTTCCTAGGCACCAATGTGAGACTGACCAGCCTGTAGTTCTCTGGGGCCTCTTATCCTTTTCAAGGACAGGAGTCTTCTGCTTTGCTTTAGTCCTCAGGCATGTCTCCCAGTCGCCATGATAATTCAAAAATTACTGAGAATGGTCTGACAATGTCAACAGCGAACGCCCTCAGTACTCATGGGTTCATAAGCAGCTTCATGGACAGGGAGACTGGAACTAGATAATCTTCAAGGCCCCTTCCACCCCAAACCATTCCATGCTTCTATAATTGATTCTATAATTTATGCATGTCTGTTATTCCCTGACCTGATCTTCTTTCACAAGGATGCACCATTTTATTCCAGTCTTCCTCTGATCTCTAGGGCCTGAGATTCCTGAAACCTGGTCTTGCTAGTGAAAACCAAGATAAAGGAGTCATTCAGTGTATCAGTCTTTTCCACGTGTGGCATCATCAGGTTCCCCAGCTCATTTACTAATGAGTTGTGTATGCTTGTTATCACATGGGTGCTTAGAGAAATTCTCCTTGTTGTCTTTGACATCCCTGACCAGATGCAGCTCCATTTCAGCTTTGGCTTTCATAACTGCATTTCTGCATGCTAAGACAGAGCCTGAGGATTTGAAAAATAATAATTCTTAATTACCCTATGCACTTCTGTTCTGTAAACTGCCAGTCAGATGCTTCAGGGAATATATCTGTATGGCTAATCAAAACACTTCCACCCACACCCAGGCATGCACATAACACGCACCACACACTGTAGGAATTCCCTGAAGAGACAAGCAGAGGCCAGGAGCCTAGAGGCTCAGGGGAGGATGATGGAGCAACTGTTCACAGCTATTGCAAAAGAAAATAAAATCATCTCAATATGAAAGGAAACTGCAGGTGCTCATTGTTTTGTTTTGAAAAAAGAGCAAAAACTAGAAAAACAGTTGTACATATAGAAATGCAGAGCTAGAGCAAGGCAAAACTAATTTTAGTGTTATGTTCACATAGCTTGTGTATTTAGGAGGGTGGAAGCTTGCAAGGCCCAGCAGCATGATGGGCTGGATTAATTGAGTACATGCATGTCTAATAACACAGCTGCAGCCCCTGACCTGTCAGGGACAGTTCTGCCTGCCTGAATCCTGTAAATGGACATTCCCCAAAAGAGCTGTGGCCTGGGTCAGCCCATACTGGAGTAGATTTATCCTGGACTGCTGCCCCAGAGAGGATGTACACTGGAGCAGGGGAAAAATGGAAGGAGGAAGAAACAACAAAGGCAAATTGTCATGAACTGGCCACAACCCCCACTGGGTAGTGAAGGGAGGAGATAAAAGTTTCAGGAATTAATCACAGAATCCTTTAGGTTCCAAAGAGCCTTTAAGATCTTCAAGTCCAACCATTAATCCAGCACTGAAAAGGTCACCACTAACCCCTGCCCCCAAGTGTCCACCCATCCACACATGGTTTTTTTTAAAATCCCTCCAGGAATGGTGACTGCCCTGTGTAGCTTGTGCCAGTGTATGACAACTCTTTCAGTAAAGAATGTTCTGCTAATACCCAATCTAAAACTCCCCGGGCATAACTTGAGGCCACTTGCTCTTCTTCTATTGCTTGATGCTTGGGAGCAGAGCCCAACCCCCACCTGGCTAGATCAAGAAGTTGTGGAGAGCACGAAGATACCCCCTGAGCCTTCTTTTCTCCAAACTGAGCCTCCCTTAATTGTTCGTGGTGCTCCAGACCCTTCAACAGCTCCGTTCCCCTCCCTGAACGTGTTCCAGCCCCTCAATGTCTCTCTTGTCATGAGGGGCCAAAAACTGACCCCAAGACTGGAGGTGTGGCCTCCCCAGTGCCCAGTACTCAGGGACACTCACTACTCTGGTCCTGCTGGACACATTATGGCTGGTATAGACCAGGTGTCATTTGCCATCTTGTCTACCTAGACACACCTGTGCTAATGTTCATCTACTGTCAGCCAGCATAACAAAGTCCCCTCCAGGCACTTTGCAGCCACTCTGCCCCAGACTGGAGTGTTCCAGAGACTTTGTGTGATGTAAGCACAAGACCTAGCAATTCATCTTGTTGAGCCTCAAACCACTGGCCTCAGCCCATCAAGGTAGCCTGTCCAGATCCCTCTGCAGAGCCTTCCTGTCCTCCAGCAGATCCACGCTCCCCTCTAGTTTTTTCTGCAAATTTACTGAAGGCTCACTCAATCCCCTTGCTTAGATCATCAATAAAAATACGATGAAATGGAGCCCAGGAAGAAAAGGGAAGGTAGGGGGAAGGGGTTTTAGTTGTGCCTTTATTTCTCACTGTCCTATCTATTTTGATTGGCAAGAAAGTAAGGTAAAATTTCCCCAAATCAGTCTGCTTTGCCCACATGGTAATCAGTCAATGATCTCCCTGTCTTTACGTTGACTCATGAGAGTTTTCACGTCATTTTCTCCCCATGTCCTGTCCTCCTGAGGAGCTGGAGTGAGAGTGCTGGGTGAGAGCCTGGCAGCTGGCAAAGCCAGCCCACTATACATTTGCATCCACAGGAATGAAAGAATTTACACAAATAATGAGAAAGCCAGAACTCAGAGGCAGTAGAGCAGAAGCAGCATCAGACCTGCCTGGGGCACAGTCAGGGAGGTGGGTGCAAATCAAACCTTTCACAATACAAGAACGATAGTGTTTTCTCTGTGATATTTCCCAGCTGTGATGCACTGCTACAAGAGTTTTCTTTTGTTCTGCTTGCTTGACTTGTTTCTCCAGGATAGAAAGCTTGACTTTGCTGGAGCTGATTCAGTATTGAATACTTCGGTTTTGAATTCATATCACTTAGTTTTTCACCTCTGTTTTAAACTCAGTTTCTATGCCATTGTGGGAAGTGCTTCAGATGAGCAGCAGACAAGCAGACATCTACAAAAGAGATCTTGCATTTCCAGAACAAAATGGGAAAAATGCAGGGGGGAAAAAATGTCAATAATATAAACTGTTATGGTGTTATTTCTTGCCATTTTTTAGCTAATATTAGTAAGCTGCAACAAAAAGTGTTAAAGAATATCCCATTATTACTCTTAAGAATTTTATCATTTACAACTCAACATACATAAGGAATAAGGGATTTTTGCCTATCCTACACTTAGACTGCTAGTATGTTCTAAAAGCATGGATAAAAAAGAAGATTAGGTAACATATGATTTCATCACACCGACAAGTTGTCGTCTGGAGACCTGATCCTACTGGGAGCATATGAAAATTCAAATACTACCACAAATTAGCTGTAGGAGCCTTTGGAATCAGAGAAGAGATACTTCCTCTTAGAGAGGAAAACAAAGGGAGTTGGGTTTTTTTCCTTTCTTCCTCATTACTCATAATTTCTTTCTCTTTGCCTTTGGAATTATTGCTCCTTGAAGAGAAGCAATTATTTATCCTCTTGAAGACAGAAAAAATTCCGCCACTTTTTGTAACATACGGTAATATTTAATTTTCTATTCCTCATTCTTAGTCAGTTCCTAAGGCAAAAACAAAATATACACGTTTCCATGGTTCATTTTTCTAATTGGAGCCTTGACCTGCTATTAGATTCTTTGAAAGAAATCTACCCAACTTTAAGCACTAGCAATGTGGATTTTTATATCTGAATTACTCACTCATCCAAAAGCAACAGAAACATCTCTGGCATCAGTATGTTATTTTCAATGTTTATGATGGAGAAACTTTAATTATACTGACAGTACACCTGCTTATTTCTACTGTCTATAGAAAACTTTGGCAACTGCAACTATTTATTTTGCCGATAAATGTGTGGAACAAATGAATCACAGCGTCTATACTTTCTCATCTCCTCATCTTTTCTGTTATCATTGTTAAGGAAAAGATAAAGGCATTATCAGAAATCCTGAAAACCCCAATTCCAAAATCTCAAGCCATTTTATCATTATTAAAGATGCAGTAGAGCTGCTGTGTACATAACAAGAGTTTTCCTTCATCCGGATAAAAGCCGAATCACACTGGACATACAGATATTTTCATGAGAGTCCAAGTAATTTTTTTCCATTATTTGTTTGGAATTTTTCTTGCACATATATATGTTCTTACCTTATACATGGGAATCTTGTAGACAAAATGTTAATCCTTAGTTCTCTTAGATTAAAACTAAACTCCAGGTCTTGTGGGCCACATTATCTTAATCCCAGTAGTGTAAATACAGAGAAACATATATGGTTCTATTATTGTCTTTACGTGTCCTTCAAAAATCACCCAAGTATATTTTGGCTAAAACAGTCCAGCAAGTTTCCCAGATAAATAATTCTTTTAGCAGATCTGATAGGATGGCAAATTCCCAGAAAAAGGTAGCAAGGTGTAGATGCTTGTGATCCCTTTTATATGGGCAGATATGTCTATGCCACTAAGCATCTTTTTATTTCCCAGAGCTTATCTTATATAAAAACTCAGAATATGGATTTTATATTATTTGATCAAACAAACAAACAAACAAACAAACATTTTAGCAGCCTAAACTTGTTTAGGTTTGGATTGTACTTTTGCAGGGTTAAAACGAAATGTATGTAGTCACTTCTGCTTGAGTCAACCCAGCAGGTAGAAAGCCACATGATCTCCATACCATCTGGCTTAGAGCACCAATAATTAAATTAATTTCAGTTAATTCCAGCTATCCAAATTTTTGGTATTTGCATATTGCATGGTCACTTCATTAATAATTATACCACCAATCCTTGCATCCTTGTTCTAACATCTTACATCCACGTTAGAAGGAAAGAAATTGTGCATCTGTCTTAGGGTGTCTTTCTCGTCATTAAATATGAAGTGATTCTAAGATGACTGGCTCCCATTTATATGTCTATAGACATTTAGATGCTGAAGTTAACTGAGAGGAATCCAGCCAATCCAAAGGGAAATTCTGCTCTCTCATCAAAGATGCTTCTGTCACTCTAAGGTGAGCTGCCCTTTGGAGGCATGCATTTTTTTTTCTGTATAAAATGAACACAGAATGGTTCTCTGAAATGTGCATTTCTGTCTTCTGTTCACCTAATTTCAGGAAGACAAATCACAGCTTGTTGCTGTTAAAGAAGATCTTGAACAGATTCTCCAGATGAGATTTTTTCAAAGGGGTTACTGTCATATCCAGCCCAAGTTTCATGACGTGCTTTAAACCCCATTTTGATGCAACTGTAAATATTTCTTAGTCTACAAATTTGTCCCTAGGTGCTAATCCTTTTGCAGTGTAGTGTGCTTTTTTGTCTTTCAGGATGACACCTGTTGAAGAAATTAAGCCAGGAAACTAAACTGTCACTATTCACTTCTTACTTTTGGGGTTTGACTTCCACGGCAAGATTCAGGTACTGATTTCCATTGTGTTTGTGGCCATCTTGATAGGAAACTCTCTAATTGTGATCACAGCTACTGACCCTGTCCTACACATGCCCATGTATTACTTTTTGAAAATCCTTGCCTTCACAGAGATCTGCTACAGCCTGAACATTATCCCCAAGATGCTGATTCCACTGATGGAGGAAAAAATTGTTTCCTTCAAATCTTGTGCATTGTGAGTTGCAGCTCAACTGCATTATCCTTCTTGTCACCTGTGAGTGTTTCCTCTTGAGTTCCATATCTTGTGACTGGCAAGTGGCAAAACGTCATCCTTTGCAATATGCCATCACAATGAATAGGGAATGCTGTGTCAGGACGGCTCTTGGCTGCTCTGTGTCCCTGTGACTCTGGGCTCCACCACATGGCTGCTGTCCCTGCCCTTCTATGGGAGAAAAATGGTCAATCATTTTTTTTGTGATGTTTTCCCTGTGTTAAAGTTGGTGTGTGCAGACACAGCCTTGTTTGCACTACTGATTTTATTGCTGTTGTCATATTAGTGATGATTCCTTTTTCTCTGATAGCCATCTCTTACCTTCACATTATCCATGCTATTTTTCAGATACCATCAGCGGTGGTCAGAGACAACCGATTTCCATGTGTGCAGCTCATCTGGTGCTGGTTACAGCACATCTGGCATTATCCACCTGCAACCCAAGGCCAACCTCTCATGCAGTGTGAAGAAAACGGTTTACCTGTCCTACACAGTTATCACTCCAATACTCAACCCCATCACTTACACCTTGAGGAATCAGGAATTCAAGCAAAGCATGAAAAGATGCACTGACAAGTGGTTACTTAGGAAGCAGGAGGCTGATTTTACACTGTCCAGGTAATGGATTCCTTGTAGCTGCACAGAACATAAGTTCCCCTTGTAAAAAAAGTTAAATTAAATTGAAGAATGAAGTGAAATTCCTTTCAAAGAGATCTGTGCTATTTTATCAATCCTTTGCACTTAAATCCATAAATTATGGCCAGGATGCCATTGGCCTTTTTGGCCACCAAGGAACACTGCTGGCTCATGTTGAGCTAGCTACAGACCAATACCCCCAGGTCCCTTTCTACCTGGGCACTGTCCAGCCACTCTGTCCCCAGATTATAGTGTTGCAGGGAGTTATTGTGGCCAAAATGCAGGACTCAGCACTTGGACTTGTTGAACTTCATTTTACTGGGAGTCTGTCCATCTATCCAGGCTGTCCAGGTCCTTCTGCAGAGCCCTCCTCCTTCCAACAGATCAACACATGTGTCCAGCTTAGTGTCGTCTGCAAATTTACTAATGAAAGACTCAATACTCTCATCCATGTAATCAATAAAAATATTAAACAGAACTGGTCCCAACACAGACCCCTGAGGAACACCACTAGTGACTGGCCACCAGCTGGTTGCAGCACTGTTTACCAGCACTCTCTGGGCCCAGCCATCCAGTCAGTTCCTGACCCAGCAAAGTCTGCTCCTGTCCAAGCTGTGGGTTGCCAGCTTTTCCAGGAGTATGCTCTGGGAGACAGTTGACAAACAGCTTTCTGAAGTCTAAATAGACAGCATACACAGCCTTTCCTGCATCCACCAAGCGGGTTACCTGGTCATAAAAGGAGACCAGGTTAGTCAAACATTACCTACTCCTCCTAAACACATGCTGGCTGGGTCTGATCCCCTGGCCATCCTGCAGGTGCTGCATGATGGCACTCATAAACTTGCTCAGTTCAAGCTGGAAAAGGTGAGACATTGCCAGCTATTGCAAGTAGCTTTGTTCAATTTTTTCCTCTCTCATGTCAACTAAAAGCAAGCTGTGGGAGGGAACTTGTCATAATTCACTGAACCTGATGTTTCTGACTGATCCTTCTCCTGGCTTGCAAGATGGAGAGTTCATTAGAGCAAAATGTGATTTGTCTTTTTATTTGCTCTCTGCTTATTTCAATGCTAATTCTGATCTTGCTTGTATCTGAGAAGCATTTTCTCTGTCAGTTTGTGTGATTAAAACCTAATTTACTGTGTCTTAGACTAGAAGTAACAAAGACACTCTACTACAAACACAAAAAATATGATCGAAGGGAATTAAGGGTTAAGAAATAGTTTAAGGAGCTGCCTGCTAAAAGAATGTATGCTGCCTGCTTAACATTTATCATGCTTACCACAGTAAGATAGGAGGATGCAAGACTACCGTGAAAAGGAAGAAACCGTAACCTGGTTCCTGCTCTCCAGACCCCTAAACTGGCTGAAACCAGCCTCGGAATTTGGACTAAGACCAAGACACCAGACAGCATGTGTCAAGGCACCAGACAGCATGTGTGAAGAGCCAGGGTGAAGAGTTCATACTGAGGAAGACTCGCTTCACTTCATCTCGACCCCTGCACAAGATCACCACCAAGCGTCACCAGGCGGCACTGCACAGGCGCGAGCATACGGAAAATACTTTTGAACTCATTATAATAAGAAGCGGAGATAGATCATGAATATGTATAAGGGTATTGAGAAAGCTAAAGCATATGTAGTACTTTAGGAGATAAAAGTAGAGATAAAAGCGGCTGACAACACACGTGGTCTTTGGGGAACATTCCCCCATGTGTCTCAGCACTGAAATAAACGTACCTACCTCACAACTTGTATGATTTAAGTTTTGGGGTCTCATTCCGCTCAACATACTAGAAAATCTGCCCGGCTGCAGTATCATCTGAGGGGCGGACACCCTGAGGCACCCCCAGGCTCTTCCTGGGAGGGACTCCGCTCGTCGGCCGCTCACTGCGAGGGGCAGATAACGACCGGCTGGGAGTACTTTTAAAATCTAAGATGCCAATAAAGTTGTGCACATGGCCAGGGCTGCTGATAAGCCACACAGAGACATCTAGCGCCCAGCATAGTCCCCGTTTTGAATTCCTAAGGGCTTGCAAGCGACTGGGTAGGGAAGCTGGCAAAAGCCGGAAACTGACCGGCTGAGGGGATTCACTGACCGATGGAGCAGCCGCTAGTGATTCTGGGAGTGGATCGGGGTGGATCTGAGTTTCCCGCTGCATTGTGTTCCAGCACTTCAGACTTTGGGAGCCAGGACAGATTTGTTAATGTTTGTATAACAAGCTGGAAAAGGGTAAGCAGATATTTAGCTTTGTGTTTGTGAAGGGGGGGGGGGGGGGGGGGGCCTTGAAGTGTGTGACTGAAGACGCATTTGAATGTGGTGGCTGGTAATTGTTTTGTGCGTTTTATTGAACTAGAACCATGGCTAGATGGAGAATTAAGGGAGCCCCACTCCCCCAGTGGTTTCGTCTCGACTATTGGGAGCTGGTAAATCAAATTGAACCTTGGATAACGGGGAAGGGGGGAGAGCGATCTTATTTAGAAGGAGCATTTAAGACCACTGCAGGAACATTAGTAACTTTGGATTGGGAACAACTGGCACCAAAAGATTTAAACTATTTTGAAGAAAGAGAATGCAGAATATTTTGTCCCTGTGAACTACGAAGGGGGTGGAATCCTGGCTGCACTCCATGGGTTTTGTCACAGTGTAAGATTTGTGCAAAACAGTGGTATTGTAATTTTCATTACTGACGTGGTGCATGTTCCCAGTGTGATCGGAGGCAGCAAGTAGCCTTGGAACCTGAGAGTTTAGAGTTTGTGTGTGGAAAATTACATTTGGTACCTGTTCTCTAGAATGTGTGGGAAGAGAACTGGGAAAGAACCATGAGGTACTGGAGGAAGAGGTTTGCATGGAAGCGGGATAAGGCAAGGAGGAGAAAATAAGGAGATAGACAGGAATGAATGAGTGTGTTTGACAGCACTGAGTTGTATTTGGTACCAAGGACACTCCCTTCAATATTTTGTATTGAGCATCAGGGTATTTATATAGCTTGGACTTTGTGTGAGTGTATAAATTGTGAGAGAAGGTGGTATTGCCTTTCCACCTATGCAGGGAAGTGATATCTAATCTGTGAAAACTTTGAAGTAAGAGCTTGGTGTCAAATAGTGTGGATAAAAAGTGGAGATCTTAATGAGAGAGACTGGTTACTTATTAGAGAAGAGTGTTCTGAAGCAAATACCACAGGTGTGGTGTGTGGAAAGAAATATTTAATTCCGGGTACATGGATTGTGTGGAAGGAAAACTGGGAGGAAACAATTAGGGAGAGTAAGATGTTTGCACAGGAACAAGATTAAGCAAAGGGAGGAAAGAAGAAAGTGGATGACCAAAAGGTTAGAGAGCCCTCTCTTTCCCAGTGGAAATATATCAGAGAAATATAGAGTTTGAACCTGTTACATTGTGTGGGTGTATAAATAACCTGAGACATAATTTGGGGGTTTTAACACAGTGTAATTTTTGTGAGATTAGAATGTATTATGCTGCCACCCAGCTGTTAGAAGGGTGTATAACATGTAGAGGTAATAGTATCGAAATTATAACACTTGTATCTGGACAAAAACATCATATTCCTGAAAACTGGATGGTGTTACAAGGAGGCTGGGAAGAGACAGTAGAACTTTGTGAAAAAGAATTTGGGAGGAAGAAAAGTAAAACAATAATACACAAAGAGAAAAAGGCAAGGAGAGCATACAAAGAGTGGCAATACACTATACGGGCAACCGAGAGTGGTTAGAGCAATATTTGAGATTGGAGAAGGGGACTGGTCAGAGTAAGGAAATATAGAGCAAGTCCACTGGGCTGTGTTTTAGCACATTGGAAAGAAATTGTAGGAAATGGAGGCACTGAAAACAGAACTTTAGTTAAATACGGCAACCAATGGTGGCCCTTGTAAAAACTAGAGGATGGCACAAAGTGGCCACTAAATGGGACCTTAGACTATAATACCTTGGTGCAGCTAATGTTTTTGGGACAAGAAGGAAAATGGGAAGACGTTTCTTGTGTCAATTTATTTTTCTCTCTCTGGAACTACCCCAAATGGCAAAGAGACTGTGGGATCAGGCTTCCCTCTGATCCTATGGTATTAGCCCTTGAAAGAGATAACAGAAATGGCAGAGGGAAGATGAAACCGTGTTGCTTAGTGTGTAGCATAGGCCAGAGATCTACAAAACCTGACAAAGTTTATCAAACAGTGGCACAGGGGCAAAAATTAACTGTCTGTTTGCTTAAGCCTCCCCCTAGGAGGAGACAGGAAGATGCTGACTCAGAAGGAACACCATCTTCAACTCCAGCTCCCTCTCCTCCAGACAGCCCTGTCTCATCCTGGACCAGAAAACACGCGTTACAAGCACCTTTAAAGGAGGCAATGGGACCAGAGGGAGAAAAGAGATAAGTGAAAGTACATTTTTCTACATTTGACCTGGAGGCATGGGAAAATGTAGGATTTAACTCTGTGGGATTTGGTTATGAGGGTAAAATAGAAACGAGAGATCTCTAAAGATCGGTTTAGAGCATGGGAATTTATTGTGAAAGAGCGTGGGTGTGAGAGGCCTGCTGGGCTGCAAGACTCAGCTCAAAGCAGGCCAGAGAAAGAGAGAGAAAGAGGCAAAAAGAGAGACTAAAAAGAGGGCCGATTTGCCATTTACAATACAATAAATCATCTTCTCTGTTGAATATTCTAAGTCTCTTTAACCAATCTGAGACAAGTTACAAACATTTACATGCAAACTATAAGAATCATCGCATTACCGTACAGGATTATATTTTAAACCTTAAAAAACTGCTTTTTGGAATCTCCTATCAGGCAGGCAGGGTTTGTTCTGACCTTTGGACCTGCCTAGGCAGAGGGTATTGTTCTATTGAGAAGGATGATTACCTTCAGTCAGCTATACCATTGTTTCTTAGTTACTCTTCAACTCAAACCTTGGTCTTCATCTCAATTTTGATTATACTTTCCATATTTTCAGCATCTTTTGCAAGGTAATCATATCTATAAGGCTTTCCTATTTCACCTTCCCCAACAGGAAAAGGTTACCAAAAATTACCGGAGTGATCCAGTGGGTACTGCTAAATGCCTATAGTTTATAATAAGACAACCCAGACTGGAGTGATATGCAATTGCTGTTAGATGCTATGACAGAATCTGAGAAACAGCTAATTCTAACAACAGCTGGGAATTTAGAAGAAGATTATTATAAAATACAACAGGATGTAAAAGAGTTTTTCCGCTTCAAGACACAAACTGGTAGTTAGATAGAATAGCAGAAATGCAATATTATCAAGAATGGACTGCAGAAGGGATGGCCATCCCCAAAACCATAATTTGTTCAAAGTTATATGAAGTTTGACATGGTCCTTCCGAGTCAACATCCGTGTTCCAGGATTGTCTGAGGGACGCAATGTGCCCTGGGACTGAGGTAGGAATGCAATAGTTAGTATCCCTATTTTTAGGGACATGCACAAAAGATATTTCATGCAAACTTCAGAAGCTTCGGGGGGCAGATAGAAGGAATTTAGAAACCCTGCTAGATGAAGCATAGAGAGTATATAGCAATCAAGAAAAGAGTTACAAGAAAGGAATGGGGAAAATGGTAGCAGTGGTTGCAGAAGAGGGAAAGGGAAACAGTAGGCAAGGACTACCCAGACAAGGACCATGTAGACAGAGACCACCCAGACAAGGTCCGCCCTGATTAGGTAATGATCAGTGTGCAGTTTGCAAGAAATTTGGCCATTGGAAAAATCAAAACCCAGAAAGAAAACAAGCCAACCAGCAAGAAAGAAGAGGCTGAGAGAGGGTGATCGCATAAGTAAAAGAAGACTGAAGAGACTGGGGCGGGGAAATCTTCCCTAGCAGACCGTGTGGTTATAATGAAGCTAGGGGAAATTGAAGAAGGAATAGAATTTTTGGTTGATACGGGAGCTACATACTCAGGAGATGTAGCCAATGCCTGTGGGAGATGATTATATCATGGTAAAAGGGGCAACTGGCCAATCTGAAAAAGCATACTTTTGCAAACCACTAAAATACAAACTTGGGAAACAATGGGGTATTCACAAGTTTTTGTACATGCCCAGTTCTCCAAAGGCACTGTCCTGGTTTAGGGCAAATATTTAGGAGGAAACTTCTGGGGGGGGTCTCCTCTAGGAAGAGTCGATTCCAATCACCCCTCCCCCTACAGGTCCGGGAATAATTTCCTTAGAGAAAAGTGGAAAAAACTATTTATTTAACAAATAGAATATTCACAAATATAGGAAAAGTTTGGATAATATGAAAACAATGAAACCTCTCCTTCCTCTGAAGAGATGATAGATTCAGAGTCCGTCTGAGTCCGGTTCAGTTCTCCAGTGGGGGGGCAGATTGCTGGGCCCGGCTGTAGAAGTCGGCGAAGGTGGGGGGGGCCCCCCAGGGGTTCCCTGTTGTCCTGGGCCCACGTGATGCATGCCAGTCCCAGGAAGAGGAAAAAAGGAAAAAATACCCAGCAAAAGAAACAAAGTCTCTCCCTGCAAAAAGCCGGGCAAAATCCGAAGAAACCCTCCGCTGTGAGCTCTTCCAGCACCCACACCAGAGAGAGTAAAAAAAAGAAGAAAAAGAAGCGATAACACTGTCCGCTGGAATGTAGCGTTGCTTCGTAGGAGTAAAGGTATCCTGCAGACAAACGGCGAGTGGTTTTTTTTTCCTCCACCTTCACTCTCTCTGTCTTTCTGGGACCAACTTAAAGCTGCAGACCTTAATGTCCAGCATAAGCAAGAGGACGACTGGGGATACAAACAGGTCATATGGCCAACCCAGGACAGGCACTTTTGGGTAGAAACTTATTAGAACAATTACAAGCAATCATCACTTTTAGAAATGTGGAAATTACTCTCGAGGTAAATGATCAACAGTATGTAGGAGTATTAAGTCTAATACTAACAACCACTGAGACTGGAGAGCAGATTAGCAAAGAAATAATAAATCAGGTGCTTCCTGGAGTTGGGGCCACTAATGTGCCAAGATAAGAAGGATACTGATATTTGCTGGTATTAACAGATACCTTTTCAGGATGGGCAGAAGCTTTCCCTACCAGAACTCCTAAAGCTCCAGAAGTGACCGAAGTGTTACTGCAAGAAATAATACTATGCTTTGGAGATCCAGATACAATATTCTCAGATAGGGGACCACACTTTATTTCAAAGATGGAGCAACAAATTAGCTACCATCTGGGCATAGACTGGGAGCTTCATACTCCGTACCGCTCTCAATCAAGTGGCCAGGTAGAGAAAATGGACCACCTGATCGAACAGCAGATTGTAAGATTAGGGCAAGAGGCCAATTTGCCTTCACCCCAATCTCTTCCTCTAGCATTGCTACAGATCCAAATAAACCCAGAACCAAGAAAAATTAAGTCCCTTTGAAATACTCTATGGGAGACTATATGGAGTACAGAAGGGAATAGACAGACAAATTGGGAATGAAATCATGACCACCTATATGATAGCATTGGGCAAACAACTGAGAAAAATTGAAAAACACGTAGCTAGAACTCAAAGTCAGGGTTTAGACAGTCGCATTACTTCGTGTGCATGCTTGATGTTTTTCCCTTGTGAGTTTAACCACCCTCTTTTTTTCCAAATGGCTCTGTGTGCATGTACAACTCCAAATGCATACCTCAAGTCTGTGTAGATGTTTATCCTTTTCCCTATTGCCATTTCCAAGGTACCAGATAGGGCAATTGTCTCAGCTTTCTGTGCAGAGGTGTTTATGGGTAACTATCCAAGTTCTATCACCTTTTGGTAGGTGGTAACTCTATACCCAGCATGTCACTTTCCACTGATGACATAGCTGCTCCCATCAGTGAACCAGGTCTCTGCGTCATCCAGAGGAATATCTTCAGGTCTGGGCAGCTGGAGTAGCTTCAGTGTTTTCTAGACAATCATGGAGTATTGCTGTCCTGATTTGAGAGACAAGTGCCTGCAAAGGAGCCTCCCTTGGAATAGAAAAATGTAAACTCTCCCTCCAAATTATTATAAATTTGAAATCAAGGGGCTTTCAGGCAAAGATACGATAATAGGAATAACAGTTATTTACTAATATGTAAAACAAAGCTAACAAATAACTACGACTATGGCATAAACTATAAACAGAACCAGACACCCAGTATCGGCCTCCTTGGCCTCAGGCACTTTTCCCTTTGGTGCCGTTCCACTCACAGCCGGCAGGGGCGCTGGTGGCTACCTGTGAGCAGGGCCAGTGCAATGATTCATCCACGGCTGCAGGGGGCCCTCCAGTGCGAGCCCAGGTGCCACGAGGGAATGGAGGCCGAGGCAGGGAAGGATGGAGGAGAGACTTTTCTTCACAAGCACTCAGGGCAACCGATGTCCATGCCGCAGCAGGACCTCTCGGAGGCAGCGAGCTGGGACAGCAGGATGCCACAGCAGGCAGGGGGGTGCAAGGTGGGAGCGGCTGCACCCGAGGCAGGGAGGGATGGAGGACAGGCTTTGCTTCACAAGCCCTCAGGGCAGCCAAAGTCAGTGCCGCACCAGGACACTCAGAAACAGCAATATGGGACAGCAGGAGGTCCTGAGACTACAATATAGCAAAGTCTGAGGGACCAGGAAGGACAGGGCAGCTCTCAGCAGGGCAAGAGGAGGGAGAAAACTCACAGCAGAAAGGAAGGCAAGTCCATGCTGGCGGTGTGCTGGTGGTGAGTCCCTTCAGCAAGCAGCAGTTCTGACAGTCCTGCTCTAAATCCCTGCAGAGAGTGAGCGAGAGAGAGAAACAGCTGCCTCGCCTTAGCTTTTACCAGCCCAATTCTTGCATTATATCTGCCCCCTGAGAAGAAGCTTGCCTCTCCCTGTGTTTGGCCACCTTCTTTTGTCCTCTTAAGTACCCTACTATCAGTTTCTTAGCAACTTATGGGTGAAAAAATTCCTTAACATAAAACAAAGGGAGGAAATCCAAACCCCAAAAGACATATTCACTAACTGAAGCAATCATAACAGAATAGGTATGAGGGTCCCAATCCCCAGTTTGTAATTTTAATTTGGCCATTTTTCTCACTACAGGTTGTTCATCCAGCCCCCATGGGTGAACAGTCATTCTCTGTATTTTGCCTGGGTTACTGTGTAGGATAGTGATCTCCCCCCCTGTTGAGTGCACAGACACCTTGTTTACATTTTGAAGAGGGTCCCCGCGGGAGAGGGGCCAGAGTAACGACACACACCAATATGGTTATTGATCATTCTCCATTTATTGCTAAAAGTGACACACTTTGATAGGTTATCATGCGGCAAAAGCATCTCCATTGAAAGGAATAAGGAATTCATCTTCACAAACAGAGCTGTGGGTCTTGCCAGCAGATAAAATCAGCAGTAAGAGATAAAGGAAACAATGGGGAGGATTCCACTGATTGGTGAATGGAATGAGGGAAATTTGCATTTACAAACAAACCAAAGGTCTGCAGATTCATAAAATTGAATGTGGAGGAATGAGAGGAACATTGAGAAGATCCATAAATTCCATAAGGAATTCCACTGAGTGATGCAAGGGAAGGACAACATGGGGGGATTATACCTTAGAGAGGGGTCTCAGGTATTAGGCATTTTCGGAAAGTCTGTGCCTCTCAAATCCCTCAGCCAATGGGGAAAGAGAGAGGGACATGCGGCCGGGAACTAGGATAAAAAGGAGGCTGCATCCTCTAAAAATCTGAGAGACCCCAGGGGAAATGCTCCATGGCCTCTCCCTTCATTCGAATAAAGTGACAGGACTCCTCTGTCTCCTTTTTGGACATAAACCTCTAGTGTTTGTGGATTCATTTTACTCACATCCACAATTGGTTCGTAGCTCAAGTGCATGCGCCTACAGCTAAGCCTAATTGATTATCACGTGCAGTGCTCGTGGAGGGGTGTGCTAACATCTGTGATTCTGTTATCTAGCTCTGTAACCTGTGTTGTGCATTCTTCTCACAATTCTTTCCCTGTTCAAGGACACTGAGGCCTATCTGCTTCTCCTACTCCTTGAGCTCCGTGCGGGTTGATTTGATTGCAGGGGCTGGGAGAGGGGGAGGCAAAGAGGCTTGGCCCCAGATTCGGGAACTGGAGAGGTGCCACTGGCCTGAGGTAAGACCTGCCATGGAATCTGAAGCAGCAGTCCGATGCCTCGCTACTATCCTGTCTAAGAGAGAGAGCAAGGTAAAGGTGCCTGAGATCCAGTGACTGGTATCCTGGGCTCAGAAGCACAGGTGATGAGGCGAATCACTGGTACTATTTAGTCCAGGAGAATGGAGAGAAGTTGGCAATAAGCTGTGGGATACTACCACGACTGGGGGGAAGGAGTCAAAAGCAGCTCAGGAACCCTCAGACGCTGCAGAATGCTGATATTCAGCAAAGGCAAGGAGTGAGGGGAGTGGGAAAGCCAGTCGTAATCCCTGCTGCCCTGGCAGGATGCCTTGCAAGTAAAAGCAGATGAAAGGAGATATGTAGAGCATTCAGCAGATGTTTCTGATGACCGGGGGATCATGAAAGGAGCTCGTCCTGATCCAGGTGAGCAGCCGGGGAGGACATAGGGGTGGACAAAGTGCAAGCAGCAGTCCTAAACCCCCTCCAACATATACTCTCTGTGAGAGGACTGAAATATGATGATTCTATACTTAAGAATCGTTTAAAATGGGCCTGGGATCGGGGCTTAATTCCGAGAGTTAATGTAGCATTTCAGCTACCTGTATGGGAAACAGTCAGGACGGCACTGTGGGATGTGATAAGCAGTGGCAGAGCCACTGCAAAGGAGGCATCCAGATGTTGCACCCATTGGAAACTGGTAAAAGAAACGCTGCATGCTATGAAGGCAGAGAGGCAGGCAGCCGCATCTATGCTTGCCGCATTAACCCCTTTGGGCTCTGGTATGGCTGACAGTGAGCCGGTAACCTCCTCCACCTTTTCATCCTGTGTTTCCTTTCCACTACCCACCTTGGCAACAACTCTGCTATCTGCCCCTCCTTTACGGGAACCAAGTGCTTCTAATAAGAATAGTCCTGAGCCCAGTGGCCCAAAGCTTGGACGAGCCAGGGAGGGAAACAGACGGTACAAGCCCTTCAGGAAGAAGGTGTGACCAGCTCAGAGTGAAATAGATAAATTCAAAGCAGAGTTAGCCCAAACCTGATGGGAAGGGGGGCCGAGGTGCTGACCATCTGCATTGGAAAAAACATCATCACCAACTGAGTTACCCCCCTTTATCAGAAGATGAGGGGGACGAGGAGAAAGGTGATGCGGTAGAAGAGTTATCACGAGACGTGCTTGAAAAATTAGAAGGACTAGCGATAGAGAATACCCCTGTGAAAACTGAAGGCAGTTCTTATCACTAATATTCCTTCTGTAATCCCCCGCTCCCACCAACAAATTCTGTGAGGGCCAAAAGAATTCCTCTCCTTCCAAGTCCAGCAGAGCCGATGTTGCAGGCTGCTGAGATGGGTTACCAGCATAATCAGCACTTGAAAGGCACAATTTGTGATGCCCTAATTGAAGGACAGTTTATTCCTCAGGCATTCCCTGTTACATTGCAGCCTGGAGGACAGAGACAGTGGGAGACCTTTGACTGGAAACTGCTGGAAAAGGCTAGAGATGTAGCATCCAAATTCAGTATCCATTCACCCTTTATCACACATTTGCTGCAATATTTGTTCGCGTGCGACATACTTTTATTGTTGGATGGTTCACAAGTTGCTGCTGTGATCTTACTCCCGTCAGCGTTATTGATATTTGAAAAACAATGGAAGTCATTGTGTGTGCAGGAGGCAGAAAAAGCCCTACAACAAGGTGACCCTTTATTTGGAGTCACGACCCAACAGCTATTAGGAGAAGGGCCGTGGGCTGATGCTCACATGCAAATGCAAAGTGCCTTGCAGGTGCTACAAAAATCCCAGGAGTTGGCCCTTACTGCCTTCTGTACTATGCCTGAGCCTGGCCGACCGCAAGCCTTTTGCATATACAGCAAGGGCCCAACAAAAGGTATTCCGCCTTCATTGACTGATTGCGTCAGACCATTAATACCCATCCAGACTTTGACATGGGAATGAAAGACCTGATGTTCTGAATTTTGGCCTTTGATAATGCAAATGGAAAAAACACAGTGAATTCTCAGAACATTACCAAAAACAGCGACAGAAGTTGATATGATTGAGTTATCTGATAGAATGGATCAACAAATCAAAGCAGCCTATGTAGCCACTGCGGTTAGTCGGGCTATTAAACCCTAACCAGAGTGACACCTTTGTCCTCAACATAGCATAATGCAGATTATACGCATTTGTCAGAGGTAAATCTCATGAACTTTTTAGTATTTCTACTATCCAGTTATAGTATATATCCATTATCACCTCCTTCTTCTACAAGCTATACTAGCCAGTTTAGGGGTTTTCCCCTGGGCCTCTGTTTACAGTTTTCCAGTAAATTTTTAAATTTTTCAGAGCTATAATTAGTAAGTTTATCTGTTTGAACAGCCTGCTTATTTTTCTAGTTACTTTTTATTTTTTAAACACAGGAGCAGCATGAATACCTTTCTTTTTTTGTATCAGACTCTTCCTCAGTAGAGGAAACGGAGTTCCAAATATTTCCATCCCAGATTTCTGGGTCCTAATCTGGGTTTGCAACAATTGCGTGGACTTGTGGGCCGGCCACCTTTCCGTCTTTCTTTTTCCCTCATTTCTTAGTAACCCAAACTGCTAACTGTTCTGCTAAAACTGCGCATTTTTTCCCCAATCACACTATTCAACAGCAGTTACAAACTCTCGCCTTTGTAACATTATATTAGATCTCAGCTTCTCTATTTCCTTGTCCTGTTCAATTAACTGTTGTTCTAGTTCTTAGTATTTTTCCATTCCAACTTTGCATGCAAATAACAGGCAACCTGTCATTTGGCGAGCAGGAATCAGTTGCTCTTTAGACCATGTCTGAGAAGTTTGCACAAACTCTCCCCAGTATTTTAACACCTACGTGGGGTTCTTAGCCTCCCATGGTTCTGGTCCAATACTTGTACAAGTTTCTAGCTTATGTCATAATGTATTCCACGGCTTCTGAGTCTACACCGGTCTCTCCACTGGGAGAGCCATGGCCTGAGGCTCCTTTTTCCAAAACATTATTATCACTTGTGCACTCACACAAGATCGTGATAATGACAACAAAAATAGTAAGGGTGATAACTCTGTTCTGTTGGTATTGTCTGGTGACACCCCAAAGACAAAGGACTAAGGGTTTTTTAAAACTCAATTTAAAAATAATTGCAGTCATGTCTTCAAAGTCTACACTGTGCCACAACAATTGTATGACACCTCAGACACAAATAAACACAACTAAGTCCCACGTGACTGGATACCTAGACTAAATCTTGACTTCTCATATAACAGGCACACACATAGAACAGCATCTCTCAGTGCAGCGATGTGCTTCATTCTCATGGTGCAGCCTCGCACTTTGCTAACTAAGCCCTGTACACACAGAGAACAGTGTTGCGTTCCACTACTCTGGTAGTGCACCACTACATGTGGTACAAGCATGTGACCCACTTGACCACAGAACAGCTCTTTCTGGTTCAGCTAAGTGCCCCACTGACCAGGATCTCTCACATAAACTGAACAGCCACAATTTTTAGCAGCCACACACACAAACATTGTCTTTTGGTGCAGCAACACATCTTACTGCCCTGATGCCTTTTTCCTAGTCTTAGGAAAATCAACGCTAGACATGGTTAGAGGGTTGGGGGCCGTTTACCTCGATATTTTAATAGGATCCCATTCAATGCATCACTTCACCCAGGTGACAGCGTCGCAATGCACCCCTACCATCAATCATGCACACAAGTTATAGACTTTACACATTAGCATATCTAACAAGGGAGCCCATATCTAATAAGGGGGCTGGGGTGGGCTAACTTCTAGTTTACAAAATTTGTCCTACTAGGGGCCTTGCCTTCTTAAGAGAATACAATGTTTGGTCTCCCTGGCTCTACCATTCTGAGGTGTTTAGTCTTATGGCCTGCAGGACACCTACAGGCCATTGAGAACCAGGATAAGTTATCAGACCTAAAGGATTACAAGTATGCATGCTAATACTTATAGATACATAGAACTGTGTAAAAAGTATATAAAAGAAAAGGCAAAAAATAATTTTGGCATCAGCCCAAGCCCTGTTTTTTACACACAAACAGTCTTTTGGAGAAATTGCATGCCCACTCCCCCAGTGCCACTATGCACCCACTGCCCAAACCCCATCCATGTTAATGTGAATTCAAACCAGTGTTACTTTGCCACACATACACACTCAAGACAGCATTAGTTTTTGTACTCTGGACACCCCATTCTCATTGCTGATAATGTTCTGAATTCAGGAGGATGCCCATGCGCAAAAAACTCAAGAAGCACTCAGAATTGCAAAGCAAATTAATTTTCTTAGTTGCATTAGTAATTAATACATATCAACCCCTGGGTTCTGGAGAAGCCGCCCAGGAGGAGGAGATGGAGCATGGCTTCTGAGCGGGAGCGGTAGCAAGGCAGTGCTACCGTTAGGGCATCCCCTGGATGAAAACAGCATGCATCTTGTCTTCCTCTCCTCCCCACCCCAGAACCATACCTTACATGTCCTCCTCAGGAGTGCCCAGTTTCAACATCATCTCATGTGGGGCCAGCACGTAACATGAGGTCATAACGGCCTATGATAACACCTCCATGTCAAGAACAGTATTGTGTATTACTTTCCTTTCACAGGTTGAATCCCACCAGATGACTGATATATAGTTTCATTTCTGAAGGTTAAAGCCCTACCAACAACAAGAAGGTCTTCTTCCACATCATCGTGTTTAACAATAAGGTCTTCTACCTTATCTTGTTGACGTGCACAACAGCGGGTCAAACATGGTAGGCCTTAGACAGAGCTTCGGTCCCTAACATACTCTGTCTTTAGAGAGGTGCAAAAGAACTTTCAAGGAAAGGCATTGTCAGAGAATGAAATGTTACAGTTTATGGCTTAAACATCTTCATGAAGTACTTTTGGCTATACAAAACTGTACAAAAGCTGCAGAGAAAATCACCAAAACTCTGAATGGGGCCCTGGACTACTTGTTGATGGAGATAAGACAAAGTAACTCAAGTCTGGGCTAGGGGAGAAGAATACATTCACAGAGGGATCAAGCTTAGCACCTTTGGGGTGGAGACCACAGACCCGGAGCTGTCAGCTGCCAGGCTCAAACAGATCCTCACACCAAAGGGTGGGAGGAGGAGAAGTTTTGGGTGTGTAGTGAAAAAGCCTCTGGTTCAAGGCAGTGAATGCCCATTATCCACTGTGCAGACCAGCCCAGCTGCAAGGGTTCCTTCACCCTGGGAACAGCCACATTCAAGTGAAGGACAGCAGAGGGCATGACATGGCTCATCAAAGGCCCCCCGCAAAAGGGTCCCCAGACCCTGCACCAGAGCATTGCAACCTGATGTAACAGATCCTTTGGATTCTATACTTTTCCTTGTGGGGTGGCAGGGGACCCTCACGACCAAGAAGACCAGTCAGAGGGTAGCAATCATTTGGATCCTTGGAAGAGTCCTTTTGTCCTAACCCCTGTCACTCTCTCCCTGTCCACCCACCCACACACACCTATTTTTCTATTTCTTTCTTCCCTATTCTTTTTTTTTGCCTCTTTTTACTAATAAATAAAATATAACAAGTTTTTTGGCACCAACATCTAACCCCCTGTTGTGGTTTGATATTGATCAAATGCCAGGCACCTACGAGAGGGTTTGCTTACCTTCTTCCGCTACAGTTTGGCAGAGGAAAGAGGGAAAAAAAGAATTAATAAATGGTTCATGAGTTGAGATAAGGACTGGGAGAAAAACACTTAAAGGGCAAAACAGGGTTCAAATTTAAAGATATAAATTTACTACTAATAGACTCAGAGGAGAATAATGAGAAGTAAAACAAGCCTTTAAAATAAATTTCCCCCCATCCCCCCAGCCTCTCCCTCCCTCCCTCCCTCCCACCAACAGAGAGACAGGGCATTGGGTTTTGGTCAGTTCGTCACTCGAGATCTTCTTCTGTTCACCCAGGGAGAGGAGTCTTTTCTCTGCTATGCCGTGGGGCCTTCCCATGGGCAAACAGTCCTCCTAAAACTGCTGTGGCATGGGTCACTCGTTTGACATGCAGTCCTCTAAGGACAGGATGCTCTAGTTTGGAAGCAAGGGCCCTCTCTTTCTGTCTCTGGAAGTAGAGGGCATCTGTCTGGTGGGAAGAGATGGGATGGAGTTGCAGTGTGGGCTTTGGGAAGTGCCTGCAGAAGCACATGGCAGCACAAAGTAGTACATGGCAGCACAGAGTGGCTTGTCCCCACCTGACCTTGGGAGCAGGAGGTGTCACATGGCAGACTCCTGTGGGAGAGGAGCCTGCCGGAAGCTGACAGATGGGTGAACAGCATGTCATTACCCCACAGAAGGACATTTAGAAAGTGTGTTGCTGATATGGTAACATGGGAAAGGTCATGTAGTGAGAATTGCCATGTAAGGAAATACTGTGCCTTGAAAAAGTGTATAAAACCAGCTCGTTTCTTTTGAATAAATGATTCAGATTCCCTGCCAGTCTGGGTCTGTGTCTCAGTTGTTACAGTCGCTCTATTCGGGTCTGTCACTAGATCACAGCTTTCTTCGCTATCCACTTGCTCTGGCATGAGCTTCTCATGAGCTGGATTTCTTCATCACCTGTGGACTTCATGCATTACAAGGGGACAGTTTGTTTCATAATAGTCCTCACTATGGCTTGCAGAAGAATCTTGGCTCCGACGCTTGAAGCACTTCCTCCCATTCCTTTTTTTCCATGGATCTTGGTGTTGCCATGTTGTTTTCCCTCACGTCTTCACTTCCTCCTATTCTCTGACTAGAAAAAACCTACTTTTTGTAGATACCACTGTCCACAAGTGCTACTGATTCAATGATTCTGATGCCAGAATGATTTTTTCCTTTTCTTTTATATACCTTTTACACAGTTCTGTGTATCCACAAGTATTAGCATGCATACTTGTCACCCTTCACTTAGTCTAGTGCTTAGTGTTTTGAAAGTGTTCTGCAGGCCTGAGACTAAACACCCCAGAACTGCAGAGCCAGGGAGACCAAACATCCTACTATCTCAGGAAGCCAAGGTCTCCTAGCAGGACAGATTCTGTAAACTAGAGGTTAGCCCACCCCAGCCCCATTTTTGGGCCCCCCTTGTTAGATATGATAATGTATAAAGTCTATAACTTGTGTATGTAATTGATGGTGGGGGTGCATTTGCTACACTGTCACCTGGGTGAAGTGGATGCATCAAACGGGATCCTGATTAAAATACCGAGGTAACGACCCCCAACCCTCTAACCGTGTCTAGCTTCATTTTCATAACACCAGGAATAAGGCATCAATTCTTGCAAGATCTCACAGCACTGATGTGAGAAATGAAGCTCACTCCTCAGTTAAATTTAAAGAAAATTTAATAAAAAACAATAGGGGACAAAGTAAATAAAGCAAAAGGAACAGCACTGGGTGCTTAGCTGCAGCCAGAGGCACTCTATTAACAACAGTAACAGTCATTATATACCCTTAGTATTTCATCAGCCAACTATATAGTCATAAATAGTCATACATATTGAAACATTTTACATAGTTCCTCCTCCATCCCTCCCCTTCAGAGCATATGCAGTCACTCTCCTGATGGTCATTTGCTACTTTTTGATACATTTAACATCCAGCCTCGATTCCAACATTAGCATCACAACACAACGTAGGAATTAAAGGAACTCTAAGCTTCTTTTCCAAAAGTCAACATTATAAAATGTGCAGTATTAACTCCAACATTTGCGAAAGCCAACACTTTAAATATGTTTGTCACAGCTGAGAAGTTGATTTTGTCTAGGTTCTGTGTTAGGGAATCATTTGTCATGCTTCCGCTGCTGGCCACGTGTCCCTGCCACCATTGCATGGGCAGTGGCGGTTGCCACAGCACTGGTGCTATTTAATGCCTCTCCTCATGTGGGGTGCCAGGAAGGGGAAGCCGTTACCACCAACCCTACCCTTTCACCTGCCACATGGTTGGCTAGGGGCAGTCAGACAGGCAAGGCTCACTGTGGGCCACACCAAGATGGTGGCGGCCACACCGGCATATTGCTGCAGGCCATGCCGGCATGACAGCACCTGTGGCGGTGGCCACAGTGCCTCCTCACCTCTGGGGAAAAACTGCAAAAGTGCTGTTTTGATTTTCTTCTTAAAAATGTCATCACAGAGACGTTACCCACCTCTCTAAGTTGGCCAGCAGCATGTCCATCTTCAGAGCTATCAGAGATGGGCTCTGTTGGACTTGGTGGGACCTTCCAGCAGCTTCTCACAGAAGCCAACCCTGCAGCCCTCCCCTGCTACCAAGAATCAGACTGTGTCAAATTAAGATACCTTGTTTGGTTTTAATCATGTTTTTTGCGTATATGTTGAACCTTTCTGTGTTTGATCCATTTTAGTCATAGAAACTTAGTTTTCTTTGCTCTTCTGTACTTAAACTGGTCCATAACAGGCATATTTGCTTGAAGAGGAACTGGGAAAGCTGTCAGATAAGGGGTCTCTGTGGAGGCGTCGGGGGGGGGGGGAGGGGGGGGGAGGACGGACGGGACGACAGTTATGTCTCTGCTCCAGCTGTGCCTTGTGAAATGACAGTGAGAGCTTAGCAGTAATGAGTGGTAACAGTTCTTGGTTTTAACAGCTGGAAAGAAGATTGTGTCACATTCAAAATGTAGATCAGTAAGAAAAACATAGTATCGATGGTATTTACAGAAGCCCCCCGGATGTACGAGTCATGATGAATGGCCATAGGTGACAGCGAGTGGCTGGAGGTTGCTCGAGGCTGAGCTCTGCCCTGCGCTGTGCTTTCCCCAGCACTCTTAGAAACAGCTGGAGTCTCCTTTGCACATCCAATCCTAGTAATCTCTGCTTCTCTCTAAAGGAGAGCTGCAAGTGTTGAGACATGATGTGTTGGCGCTCAGAAACCATCACAAGAAGGACTAGGGATGCAGAGAATGACTAAGAGCTTGTCTATTACTGTGCACTCAGACAAATCTGTTGAATTGTTGCTTATTAGTAATACCTATCACCCTTTCCTCAACTGAACATTAAACCAAAATAAAACCATCTAACTCAATTCTTCACCTTGGTTTAAGTAAGAAATAAATCCATCAGATACTAATTTAACTTGAACAATTTTAAATGTTTACTGTAGGGCTGAAAAATGAGATGGTTTGGACACCAGAAAACACAGAGAGCACAGACAGAGTTTCTATCATCACTCTCAAGATGCAACAATACATGTAACAATGATGAGTCACAGCATACCAGGCTATCTCACAAGATGAAAACAAAGTTTGAAATTGCTTTTGGTCAGCTTTTTATGGTATTTAGTGGATCACTTTACGCCAGAGAACCCTTGATTATACGTAAGAAGGGATTATCAAAATGCCGCACTTGGAGGCGACCTCCTTGGGGAGCGCGGTCCCTCATCCTTCAGCAGCAATGGTTGCCATGACCACTTTCTGGAAGCCTTACAGATATATCTTCTGCACCCGAAGGGTAAAACGCCAGAAAGCCACTTTCCCTTCGCCGCGGGCGTGTGTGCAGCACACAGAACAGACTGAAAGCGCGGCTGCTTTGATCTCAGAAACAAAGTCAAGTCAGTGCGGTGTTTATCACTGCGCACCAGGTAGCGGCTCGGCCAGCGTTGCCCCCGTCACCCCACCATCATACTGGTTGCGATGGGTTTACTACCAGGTGGGGCGAAGGAGCTTATGGGGGCAGAGCAGGGGAAAGCGCTGTCCCGCCTGTGCCTGTATCACCGTCTCCCCCTTCTCCACCCCCTTCCGTTCCGCCGCTTCGCTATTCCATATTTCTTTCCCTTTATAGGAAAAGTATGCGCAGGTCCGGAGGGGTTGCTGTGAGTCACGGCGGGCTGCGGTGCCCGCCCACGCCCAA
>JAHLSL010000215.1:381450-467876 GCA_025920805.1 Petroica traversi | reverse complement strand
CACGCAGTCCCTCGGCGGCAGCGCGGGGTTCGCCGCCATGACGGGCAGGTGAGGCAGGGCACCCGGGAGGCGGGCTGGGGTCTGGGCCGTGCCACCCTTCACCGGCCTGGGCAGGCTGTGACGTGTCGGGAACAGTTCCTTTTAGCCCTGGGTAACGCCATGGGGGCTTGCTGGGACGGGTTGGGGGAGGACGCTTTGCTAGTGTGAGGCTTGGGCGGAGCGGGGCACACTCGGGCCGGAGGTGCCAGCGCTGAGCTGCTCCACTGTGCCTGCACAGGGACATAGCGGAGGGCAGACCAGAGGCAGAGGTGGGCGGGAGCGGCTGTAGATGTGAGCAGTGCTTGCGCAATAGCCGGATTCTCTGTGACCTCATGGCGTGACCCAGGCTGGCAGCCTGCGCCACACCGTTGCCCCGTGGGGGCCCTTCTCGCTGATATACACGCAGCCTCTCTGCCCACAGATTCACTCTTCTCTTCTTCGAGCTGGCCTTAGAGTTTACATGCTCCAGAGCAGTTCAAATCTGGGCTTGATTTTCCTCTCATGCTACCTGACAGTGGAGAGCGCTGTGAAGCGTTGACAGTTGTAAATGAGGAACAGGAAAAGCATTTCTTGGCATTTTGCGAGGATTTGCACAAATGCTTTAATGTCGTTTTTTTTCTCACAGCTGTAAAATGAAACCCAGACGTTATAAAGCAGTTCATGAAAATAATAGGATATTCATCTTCATGAATTCTACTATCTTGCTGTAGTTCTGAAGCATTGTTCTTCATTATTAGGAATATTGAGATGGATTCAGAGGACTTTGTGTATAAGTATTCACTTTCCTTTTATTTCAAGTCTTGATGTTTGTATTATGCAGCTTTGTATGGTTATTCAAAGTGGATCCTGATTAGGTTGTTGGGTATGAGAACCTTCTGAATAATAGTGTTTGTACATCTGTGATTTAGGAATATGTTATTTTTGGTCTCTATGATGACTAATTGATGCTCTTGGGTGATTATAGGTGCTCAAAACTCTTCTGAGTTTTGCCTCATATCTTTCAGAGTCCCCTTTTTATTTTTCTGACATATGAAACAGATGTGTATAAACAAGTTTACATTCATTTTCTTAAAGCTGGAGGAAGATTCAGGAGCCTTAAATGTTCGCAGGTCATGGGTACCTATCCAGCTCTTAAATGGAGACAAGATGGAGAGGACTTGGGAATAATGGAGGCTGTATGAACCCAGCTGACTTTATTTTTTCAGAACCGTTTAGAATGACAGACTTACCTCGAGTGAAGTCCCTCAGGAGGACAGTGGGAGGTGCCGGTGGACAGTAATCCTTGTCTTCTCTCCGTGCTTCCTCTGAAACTTGCCTATTCAAGTGCAACACTGTTCATTGAGAAGCTCTGATGGGAACTGAGAGCCTGGG
This sequence comes from Petroica traversi, assembly GCA_025920805.1. Lineage (NCBI taxonomy): Eukaryota > Metazoa > Chordata > Aves > Passeriformes > Petroicidae > Petroica > Petroica traversi. The sequence continues at coordinate 466,466 of JAHLSL010000215.1, read as the reverse complement.
TGGACAGTTCCAAGATAGCTGAGACATTGCAAAGTGTGCAGTTGAAAAGTGATGCAGGACTTGTGTTCCCTCCTCCTTGGGTTTACTTCAGAGGGTTGTTAAAATGAGCAGGCCTTGGCTTTAGCTTGTGAAAAGTGAATGTGGGTATTATTAAATGTTTTGAGAAATGTTTGTTCTGGGAAGTTTTTGGCTCTGAACATTTCTAAAGTTTTGTCTGCTGTCATTCTCAGGACAGGACAATTAGCTGTTCTAAAGTTGTTCATCACAGCTGTAACTCAGCTGGCTGTTTCCTTGTTAATAGTATCATCCGTTTTGGGTAGTAGTTTTCCAGCAAACTTTACAGTGTCTGCGTAGCATTACACTGCTCAGCACCTTGCCTGGCTGATGCCATTGAGAAGCACCGTGTTCAGTGCTTTTTTTCAGACTGGGACAGACTCCTATGACATTGGAAAGAATTCAGCATTGAGAATATTCTTCCTTAGATCCAGCTGAGTGGTACCCAAATGTTGTTCTGTGTTTGTTATCTGGTAGTTCTTCAAGTCTGCTGACATATGTAGTCAGATGTTCACCAGCTTTTGGGGCATGTGGTTTTCAGGGTTCTGTGAGGAGATGTACTGCTTCACAGCTGGAACGTCCCCACAATATGCATCAGTGGGAACCTACCTGATCCAGGAATGGGACATAAATATGCCTTTGGTCTTGAAACTGTTGCCACAGGGAATTATTGTGTTGTTTTACAGTGTTTTAAAGTGAGGAAGACTGGAAAACATGAGGTGCTGAAACAGTATTCTTTTTCACTTCACTTTACTTGTAAAGTAGAAATATGAAAGGACTCTCTTGTAGGTACTCTGATTACAGATGCATTATTAATATTAAAATACATGAAAAATAACTCAGTTTTCATTGTGTTCTGTCTCATTTGGGTGCAGAGGGCATCTCTTGAATTGAAAAAACTGCAATGATTTGATGTATTGATTTTTAGCATTAGAGAAAATGTAAGTCCAAGAAAACGAAGTGCGCATCTTTCTTTTTGTGTACTCATAGTAAAACATTGCTAACATTAGGTGATTATCTAGCAAATGAAATGCAAATCTTAAACATATCACTAGTTACATTTTTACAGTGTGAGGGTTGTATTTTTGTTAGAGAAAATTGATAACTCAATAATTGGATTTTAGAAATATTATTTGTGGCTACCAGGTCTGGGCTGGGCTGTTGGGGAAGTAGAGTAGGGCAACCACCTACCTGACCTGCTGGTCACACTCTTTTGTTTTATGAGATTACATGTTGTTTTAACTACATTTAAGAACAAATTCTGTATAAGAGATAGTGTGTTAGATGTAAGAACAGTATGTTTCTGAGCAGTCTTTCTGTGTTATTCAGTTGGTGTGATTTTTGGAGCATTTAGAAGTTAACTGTGGTATTTCCTTACCAATAAATAAGGGAAGGCTGCTTCTGGAATTATATTTGATGTATTTAGTCCATCAGTTCATTTTGGCTTTTGTCTTTTTGAGGATTGTTGGAGTTTGGGGTGGGGTTGATTATTTTTGTTTGGTTGGCTGGATTTTGTTTTATTTTTCTTTGTCTTTGTGATGGGCTTATTCCTAAGAAAGAGGATCTGTAAATGACCAGTGAACAAAATGTTGTCGAATTCCCAAAGTAGAAACTAAACAAGAATGGAAGAGAGTTTCCTTTAAGTCTTTGCTGCTGTGGTGTTGATTAGAAAATCCAAAGGTGAAAAATGCCTGGGCTGTTTTGTGATGCATTTAGAAATTAATCTAATACAAAGCCCAAGGAAAAAACATTTCCCAAGTGCATGTTTCAGAGCATAATTATCTTTGTAAGAAATTTTTGTTGTCACTATACTTGGTCAAACTGGCGTCTGGATACGCCTATATTCTTCCTATAGTCAGCAACAGAAGAGCAGCTGCATTTACAGATATGCTTATTGATTGTTCCTAAACCAGTGGAGGTAAGAAATAACAGGATATTATTTTCAACTAGGCTAGCTGTTTAGATGCTTTTTTAAATTCAGTAGAGAGCTGCTGCTGCTGTACATGAAGCAGTTGCAGGTAAAACAGTTTGAAGGAGGAGTATAAAGGACAATATTATGAAAGGTCCTTGGTGCTGAGTAGACAGTGCCTGCATCAAGTAAGAGATATCTCTCTGAGTTGGAAGCAACCATTTGTGCTCTTCTGTTTAAAAATGTGGGTTTAATCTTAATACTTCGATCAAAATTTGCTCTCTGTTGCTCTCTAGATAGGTAGGTCCTTAGTCTGTTCAAGGGCCACAGAGGTGCTTCTCTGAGGAAGAACCTGCAAATGCCTGAAAGAAGTCTGGCTGCTTTCTTCTCTGCTTTGACCCAGAAAGTAACCACCCGTAAGAGTTTGGCATCAACCCTGTCTCTTAAAAACAGTTTATCAAGATGGAAAGAAAAAACGAACCCATGCATTTTCACTCTTTATGTGTAAGGTGGCAAGAGAGGAGTGAGTAAGCTTGTGTTGAGGGATGGGACGACAGGAGGTTTGCTGATGTGATTTTGTGATTTTGTTTTTTTTGTTTTTTCTTTAATCCCCTCATCTTCCCTTTTGAAGAAGACAGTCATAGTTTCCATGGAAAACGGATTGTTTGAAAACAGATAGAATCATATCATATGAGTCAGGTAAAAGCTTAAGTGTTCGAGAGAGAAGGAGGGTGTTTGTCAGATTGCTTAAGGATAAAGGAGATATAATGTTGTTGTGATTTAATATTTTGCTTTGTGGTGGAAGTAAAAAAGTGATTTAATATTACATTTTAAAAATGGTTTATTGCTCTAAATTTCAAAGGTCAGCAAAGACACCCAGTATGGAGGATATTTTTCTTTATTTCATTTAGAGTCTAAAATAGAAGTGGATAAATTACACTTATGGTCTGAAATAAATTGTAGTGGCAGATTGCTGTGTGGTTAGGAGCTGAAACTCCCAAGAAAATGTGGGTTGTGTTGGAGATTTTAAGGTTACTGATTTGTGGTTCTTTATTCATGCCTGTTCTGCTGGGCCCCAGTAAACTCTTCTGGTTTTCTTTAAGTGTTAGAAGAGATTCCTACTGGTTAATACCTGTCTAGTCATCAGTCCTCTCATTCTTTTCTTCCCCTGTAGCTTGCCAAGCTGTATTTCATGCTTATGCTACAAAAATCCTCCTCTCCTCCCCTCCTCCCCTCTTTTTTTTTTTTTACAATTTACTAAAAAGGATTTTGCTGGTAATCACTCTTACGATATTCTTCATGGTAATGCTTGAAGGTCAGAAAGCTCTGGAGACTGGAATGCCAAGTACGTTCTTTCTCCTGCTTCCTGACCCTCTGCTGTGTGCGACTACTGCAGGCTGAAATTAGTCTGGATAGCAGAAGCCTTGCAATCTTATTTCTTGGAATATGCTTTGTCCAAAAGGGAGGAACAGTGCTGTTGTTTACATTATCCTTAGGACGTGATGTGGTACTGCAGCCTACAGGGAAGCACATGGAGATGCCAGGATCAGGTACTGATCTGCAGTAAACTATAGTGTTTGCTATCAATAGCTCTAGTGATTACTACTACTCTAGTGACTACTTTGCCTTTCTGTATTTCTCTGTGCTTTGATCAGAAAGTTTTCTTGAATTGTGACTTAATTACATGAAAACTCGGGATTTATTTTTTTTACCTCACTTGCGACATTTTTACCAATGCATTCTGCAAGGCTGGCACAGAATAAGGTGCTGATGTAGCCTCTAGTGTGCTGCATTAAATAGGTAATTACTATTCTGGATAGAGGTTGTCAGAAAAGAGGAATTCAGGAAAGAAGTTGTCAGATCTTTAAGAATATGGGAAAATGGCAGACAGGTTGTAGGAAACAATGCTTGATCAAGGATCTATGCATCCTGCTTTAGCTCTTCTAAGTGTAAACACAACTCCCCAAAGGAAGGTGATTCATTGAAAATTGGTGCTGCTGGTGTTGCTCCATTGTGTCCCTGCATTCCACTGCAGAGGGACCTTGAGTGCCATGGCTGGCCTGAGGCTCCGGGGGCTTGCAGTCTCCAAGCTTTATCAGAGCCGGCAGGATCGGCTGAGTGGCACAGGGTTACTGCTGAGCAACAGGACAGACACGGCAACTGGGATGCATGGGTATGTCTCTGAGATGAAGGGAATGGCATTGTTAAAACATTTCCCAGGATTTGATAGATTTTCGGTTCTGGTGGTGGGGCAATTTTATTTAAATTGAGAATTGTTTGCACAGAGCCAGAGAGGAGGAGGTCTGTTTATTTTAATTTCCAAGTAAATTAAGAAGGAAAGGACTTTCTTGATGAGAAGGCTTTCAGTTTTTAACTATAACAGGAAAGCAACAGTGGAAAAACTTTCCCATTTCAAGCTCTGTGGTAGACTGTTCAGAACCAGCATTAGTACTTGTGTTGCTTTTGCATGGCCTGGTTTCTGGTAGCAGGGGAGGCACATAGGTGGCTTCTGTGAGAAGCTGCTAGAAGCTTCCACCATGTCTGGCAGAGGTAATCCCTGATGGCTCTGAAGATGGACATGCTGCTGGCCAAGGCTGGACCAGTTAGAGCTATTGATAATGCCTTTGTGATAGCATATTTAAGAAAGAAAATCACAACAAAGTGGAGCACAGTTTTTTCTAGCCAGAGAAGAGGAGGAGATGAGAACACATGAGGGAGACAAGATGGACACCAAGGTCAGTGGAGAAGGAGGGGGAGAAGGGGCTCCAGGCACTGGAGCTGAGCTTCCTCTGCAGGCTGTGGTGAGGGCCATGGTGACGCAGCTGTGTCCCTGCAGTCCATGGAGATCCACTGGGGATGCAGAGATGCACCCGCAGCCTGTGGGGAAGGTGCCATGCTGGAGCGGGTGAATGCCTGGAGGAGGCTGTGATCCAGTGGGAGAGAAGGGGCCCCTGCTGACAAGCTGGAGGAGGACTGCACCCCGTGGAAGAGTGACCCATGCTGCAACAGTTTTGGCAGGACTGTGGCTTGCGAGATTGGAACTACGTTGAAGTTCATGGAGAACTGTTTCCTGGGAAGGGTCTCCAAAGCGCAGCAGGGGAATGACTCCTTCCCCTGAGCAATGAGAGGAACCATGGGTGATGAAGTGAGCAAACCCCCCATGCCCTGTCTCCCTGCACTCTTGGTGGGAAGAAGGGAGGGGTTGGAGGAAAAACGGTGTTTTAAGGGCTTTTTTTACTTCTCATTATCTTCCTCTGACTTTGCTAGTAGGAAATTCACTTTGTACCTCTAAGTGGAGCCTGTTTTGCCTTTGGAGTGTTTTCTCCCAGTCCTTATCTCAACTCATAAAGCCTTTATTTATTTTTTTTCCTCTCCTCTGCTCAGCTGTAGCAGGGGAGGGTGAGTGAGTGACTTTTGTGGGTGCCTGGTGTTTGGCCAGTGTCAAACCTTGGTAGTGCTAGTGTTGTTTATGTTAAAGCATTTGAGCATTGTGGGAGTAAAAAATGGTGAAATGCATTTTTCAAAATGTTAATAAAATTCTATAATTCCTTGGGTTTTATGGTTCAGTAGTCAATTCTTTACCTATACTGTTAATAGCAAGCTCATTGCTTTTGGTTCTTGTAAATAACTCTAATCCAGCTGCAGAAACTGAAGTTTTCAAGCGTAGCTGCATCATGAGAACATGTAAACCAGAACTTCTTAAATCTGTCCAGACAACTCCATTGCTTGATATGATGATTACTTTTTCCATGCTTCACATAAAAATTTTACTTCTGAATTTTCATTAGTTAATTTTGTGTAGGAGGTAGATTAAAATTAAACAGGAGTTAAACTTAGTTTCTTGCATTTTGGGAGAGCTGTGAGTTGCAGAACAATATGGGATCTGAAGTCTGTGTCCCTGGAGAAAAGAGTGAGCATCCAGGAGAGGTGATTTTCTAGCAGTCAGAAGTTCAGAATTTGAGACTTTTCTTAGCAGGAAGTAGGCCTGATGCTTACTGGGGGGTTAGTTTGACCTCTCAATACGAACTGTGCATCCCTCACTTAAACCGTCTCTTTTCTGCTGTTTTCCTTTTAGCCAGTAGCTCTTAGTTAGTTGGTAAATTTTCTATTTTTCCTACACAAAGCTGTGGGTGTGAATGTATGAGAATTTAATGAGGAGGGGAGCTAATAAGGTAGTGAAGGAAATGGTGATGCCACTGAGTGGAGACAATGCTGTTCTTGAACAGTGAGAAGCATGGAAGGGATTTCTGAGAGGAAAGAAAAGCACAGAAAAAGCAGATGTACAGGTGAATTGAGTACATTTTTCACATCATAGTTCTTGGAGCAAAATAAGTATAGAGCAAATATATTTTGGTTTTATTGAGCCAATGACAGTGCTGAAAATTTAATCCCTTTGAGTAATTTCTCTTGTGAATTATTGTAGTTTATCCATACATTTTGAGCTAGTGATAATTTTTGCTTCTCCTTCCTGATAGGCCCTGACAGTTTATATCCTTTCTTCAGGCAATGGAGAGTAATTTGACAGTAGTGCTGCTGGTAGTTGTTGATGATTGATGAGTACATGTGGGGAATGATTTGTTTTATCAGTGCTGGTAAACAAACATTGCATTTAAGCTCCTTTGAGAAGTCGAGAAGGGAAAGATTTAATTTGCGTAAGGAGTTGTTTATCAAATAGACATTCTGGGTGAAGTGGTACATGCTTGATAATAAAAGGGTGGTTTTCCTGTGTAAGAGGTATTACTTGTTTAAAACCTGTACATTTCTTTATGTGGTTGATATTTGCCTGGGCTGAGTGAACACTGCTAACTGTGAATCTGTTTAAGTAATTGGTCATGTTTTACTGGCAGTAAGTATTGCTTGGTCTTGAGAGGGATTCTCAGGTATTCATAGCATAGGATGTTTTTCTGTGTACCAAGAGACTTTTACTGCTGCCGCTGCTGCTGGTCTCAAAGGTCTGCCTGATTTCAGCTTCTTGCAGGTCAACCATACTGAATTTGTACTCTGGCCTCAGCTGCAATATGTGCAATTTTTTTTAACACCTCCAGTTTCTACTAATTGCAAATTGCTGGTTAGGTCCAAGGAGAGGTTGCTTTTTTCCATGTTGTGACCATAAAATGCATTTGTATATTTTTCTTAATTTTGGTTATCCCTTTATTCTAAATAAGAAAGAAAAATATTTAATTTGCTGAGAGTTTGGGGGCTACATGATCAAGGAAGATATACTTCCTTGGAAGTACTTCTAGGGAAGAGAGAAACACTACTCATTTCTTACTTAGCCAGTGAAAAAGTGTTTATTGTAAACTTAAAATTCAATGCAAGCAGAAGGAGAAATGCTGAAAAGGTTAAGCTATATGCATAGTTGAACAAATGCACAACAAATCATACATTAAACAAATGGGAATTACTTTTTTCCAACATTTTATGACAAGTTTAATAATATAAACACTAAAGAAGTTAATTCAGTTTGGGAAAGTTGTCCAGATAAGTCAATTACAGCAAAGAGATTTTGGAAGGATAAGGATAGTTGAGGGCTATTTTTCAGCACTAGTTCATGAACTAACACCCTTCCTCTTTCTTTTGTCTTTGCATTAGTCATTATCTGTGAAATTAATCATAAAATCTGGTATTGTTCCAGCAGATTTCATTTGTGTCTTCATGAACATTGAGGACTTTAGACCACTAATTCTTAGCTGTGCAATGGGGGTGGGAACCAGCCCCTCTCATTGCTCTTGTTTTTATCTTGGCTACTGTCTTTGACACACAAAAGTAGTGATAGCTCTTCCAGTTTTGACATTTCACTATCCTGTCTGTGCATACATACTAGAAATGTAATCATATTGTGATATTTTCTGTATACGCTTGCTCCTACTGGTAGATCAGAATGAGCAGAAAATACATTTTTAGGGTTCTCCATCATAGGTTTTGTTCTCTGCTGAGGTTTGGATAATGCCATGGATTCTTGTATCTCGAAGTATTATTTTGCTTTCTCTTTGTAGTACCTGCAAGGTTTTGAGTCGCTATTAAAGCAATTCTTCATTCACCATTGTGATGAAGGAGAACCCTGTTTGACACTAAAACCAAAGAGCTGTTGAAACCAATTAAAGAATTTTTTTTTTTACTACGCTTTTCTGACAGAAAAGCGTAGTAAAAAAAAAAATTCTTTAATTGGTTTCAACAGCTGGTTGAAACTTGGTTCCTTTGGTTCCTTTCCTTCGCAGGCAGAATCTGAGACTGTTCATCTGTTCTCCTGATTGTCCAGTTGTCTGATTCACTTTGTCTTGCAGCCACATTTAAGATAATGAAATCTGCAAATGTGATGGTGAAGGCCGGAGCTTCTTTTCTACTCTCTTAGCAGTGGAATTATTAAATTTGCTTCTTTTTCCTTAATTTGTTGCCAGTGGTAGATTCCTGCAAACAAATGTTTTTCAATGGAGGTAATATTGATTTCAATGATAGAAGGTAAAATGCATTCAAATATTCCTATATCACTTGTATCCATGGCACAGAATGGGTCTCCTAGATAATGTTCACTTCTTTTAAAGAATGAATTTTTGTTTTTCTCTTTTTTGTTTCTTTTTTTTTCTATTTGAGAGCAATGCTAGTACTTTATAGTAAATAAAGACTTCTGAGAAGTCAAAGCATGAGAAACCTAGTTACAATGGTAAAAACATAATTTCTATAAATTAGGTACTTTGTCAAAGATAATTTATTAAAGATACAGCACATAAGAATGAAAGATTGGGAAAAGCATTGTTTGAATGCTGGTATTTTTTGAGTTTGTGCAGGACAGGATAACTTCAGAATGTTGATCTCATGGTGTTTTTACAGCCTTTCCTGTCTTTGTTTCACCAGCTTATTGTTAAAACAGAGGAAGATTCTTTATTTTACTGAATAGCCTAAAAATCAATGAGCAAACAGAATAGAAACACCACTCTGTATTGGGGACTGTCTGTTGTGGGAAATATTTAGCTTGTATTTGATGAGTGGCACAGCAAGTCTAACTTTTGTGGTAACTCCTGGTACTGCTATCAAAAAGATAGTTGTGGGGTTACCCTTCCTTTCCCCATGCTTCCAGCAGAAGTGCTTTTGCAGCAGAGTAGTAAACTGAATCAGAAAATTGCTCTGTATTAGCATGGTGCTCCCTCTTCCTTCCAGCTTTGGTTAATTTTAACTGTGAGCTAGTTGAAAAAATGCTTGGTTTTGTATAAGCAAGAGAGCACACAGGGGTGTGTACTTGGGGGAAATTAAGAAATTGGTAAATGTTAAAGTAAAACCTTTGAATAAATGCAAAGTTGTATCTTTAGAGCAATGCTGAAGTGGCAAATTGTAGTTTGAGTGCAAACTAATAAAATGTCTTAGGTAAAAATGGATGCAGAGTTATAAATGCAAAAAGACCTAGGATGCAAAACTCTTGGACTGTCAAAGAGCCACAACTGCTGATTTGCATTACAGGAGATACATTGGTTAGGAGCTGATGTGGGTCAATTGACTCCTGGTAGTCTTGGTCTTCCCAAAAGTTTCAGTTGGATTTTAGCTGAGGCAGAGAACTGAGTTACTTTTATACTGGTTCGTTCATTTACGCTTTCCTAGACTAATAGTTTCTCTCATCTGCATAATCAGTCACACTCATTGGCTCATTCGTATGGACAGCTCAGACTGTACCATGATCATCTTTCTTATGCCTTTGAGGAAATCTTGTTAGCAGCAGCAGCAGCAAAAGGGAGTCCTTGAGTTGTCACTATCTTTCTTATCAAGACAACCATGGGACTTGTGTGGAAATCTCTCCCGGGACAAACATATTCCATAGTGTCTGGTATGAAGTGTCACAGCTGCACTGTGTTTCTTGCAGCAATGTGGCTGTGCAGGTTGCGGGCTTTAGTTGTGAAATGCCATTGTGGAGATGGCCACTAATCTATCAGAGTTCACCCGGCACTGGTGGGTCCATTTGGAGAAAGAAAAAATGTTGATTTCATGTTTGTAGAGAAAAAAACTGAAAAAGTAGAGTATAAGATGGTGCTTTGCTGTTAGTGTCTAGCTTGTAGTACAGAGGAGATTTTTCACTATGATGACATTAGTCTTTATTAATCTTGGCTGTTGGCTAGCTCAAGTAATGAAATTTAGGAACTGAATTTTTCAGTAGGGAATAAGTACTTGAAGGGAAGATTATATTTTCAAGTCCTTGTACAGATTTGCATGGTGTAGCTGGAAGAGTGGTGACTGAAAACCAGGCCAATTAGGTGTTGGCTTTGCTGCAAACACTGATGTTTTTTGTGCTGACCTATTCCCTTGGTTCTGCATCAGGATAAAAAATATTTCTTTAATCTATGATCTCTAGTTCATGAAATTACAGGGTTTCATCTTGTCCACAATTGCAGTCCATGTCTCCTTTATACTGCAAGAAGGAAACAAGTTGTAACAAATGTTTGCTAAATTGGAATTTCATGCTTGAAACTATTGTGTTCTCTCTTGGTTTTTGCCTCCCTTGGAATTGCAGCGGTAGAAAGAAAGTCTCTTTTTACTGAGGGGTTGCTCCAGGTCACAGCCTAGGATGTTAGTGGAATCTGCAGAGAGGAGACACTTGTCTCAGCTCAGCCAGCTGAAACGCAGGGCTGGTTGTGTTTCCTCAGGAGTATGAGGCTGATCCCTGCTCATTCCAGTTGTGGTCAGGGCACAAAGCCCTGAAATACAGAATATGGTGTGTTTTTGAGGGGATTGTCTCTGACCAGAGGAAAGAGAATCTTCTGCTCCTGGAAAAACTTCCTGAATTACTGTTCTTCATGAAGAGATGGGGAAAGTAGCAAGGTGGGTTGTTGAGTAACACTAACAATGGAATCAGTTCACAGTAACTTTGAATCTAAAAAGAAAGAAAAAAACCTTGTAAAGCAAGCTGTCTTTCATTTTATGCATATATGAGCTACCTCAGGAAAAGGTATACAAACTATACAAATAGTTTAGAGATTTTTTTTGACATGGTGGCAATTTTTTGTACTTTTACCTATAAAAGAGCAATCTTTCCAATCACAGAATTCAAAAGGTGCCCAGAAAGCATAAAACAGTTTTTCTGTATCTGAAAGTATAATAATATTGAAATTTTACACTATTGGATAGTCTGGTGGCTAGAAAGGTCACACTGCAACGAGAAACTGCGATGTTATAATTTTTCCCTCCTGGTTTGCACATGCAGTATACATTTTAAAACTGCATTAACTTAGATTAGCATGATGGCAAGCATGAAAATTTTGTGAAAGAGGTTGGGGTGATTCCGTATTTTAGGGTACATAGAGGAAATGTTCTTTATGTGATTTGTAAGTGTGGCTTGGGATGGTTTTAACCTCACGTTTGAAGGAAATGAAGCTGACTTACTGGTCAAGCCAGCAAGAGGGACTTCCCCTGCCCGTAACTTTGTAGCACTTTGAGAGTTTGAACTGTTTGTCAGTATGACAGGGATGTATAGAGGGGGAAATGCCTTGTTACGGCTGACAGCGAAGGGGAGAGTACAGTAGGATAACAGTGCTTATTACACATCAAAAAATCCACATCCTGAGATGCACATCCTGAGACCAGAAGGCCCAAGAAGTCAGGATCATTGGGTTTGCTACTCCCCAAACTGCTGGTTCATGAAAAATTGTGGGTATTTGCTGTGAGCTATTAGCAGGATGATGTAATGGGGTGAAACATTGGTGAAGTAGTCAAAAGTGTGCAATAGATAGGTCTGCTGTGTGGCCTCATCTACCACATATGAGTTGTCAGAACCTTATTTCTAACCAATGTCAGTAACTCACTGATTTTTTTTTTTTCATATAAAAGGGAGTTTAAAGCAGCTGGAATGTTGTTTTCATGAATGTTCCTGCTCTTGTCTTAATTCCAGTAATATGTCTGATGCTCTGGCAAATGCTGTGTGTGAGCGCTGCCAGATGCGTTTCGATCCTGCAGAGAGGATTGTGAACAGCAATGGGGAGCTCTATCACGAGAACTGCTTTGTTTGTGCTCAGTGCTTTCGGCAGTTCCCAGATGGACTCTTTTATGAGGTGAGTTCTCAGGCTGGTTGGAAGTGAAGAGAAATAGCTGTAGTAAAATGCAAGAAATTAAGTGAAGATTCTGGCAGAAATATGACTTCTCATATTTTTTGCATGTTTAATTTCTTAGCCCTAAACATTTGTTGCCATTTTTTTGAGGAGCTTCCAGCTTAATTTCCCTTTTTGTCTTCTCACATAATCCTTCAGTAAGAGCAAAAACTGCTCTTTGAGTAAGAGGCATTTCAAAAAGAAAATAAAAAGTGTTTTGTTAATCATCACAGTATCACAAAATAGTTTGGGTTGGAAGGGACCTTACAGATCATCACATTCCAAACCCTGCCATGGACAGGACCACTTTCCACTGTACCAGGTTGCTCAAAGTGCTGTCCAACTTGGCCTTAGTATTTCATTAGACATAAGTGAATTTCTGTCTTTATTTTTATACATATTGTACCAAACTATTCAAGTTGGGCAACTGAAATAAGTGAACCCATTTAAAAGTTAGGTTGGATTTTTTTTTACAGATTATGCACAAGCATGTATATTGAATGACACATGGTTTTAAACTTGCTGTATTTTATTTTGATGTGAGTTTTAGCCTCACGTAGGAGGAGTAGTAGTTCTGAGCTAAAATAAAGGAAAATTAAATTAAAGGCAACTGTAGGAAAAGGATTAGGGTATTCAGGATTTTTATTGTCTTGTAGCAGCATTGATATTAATTTAGCTGTGCAAATTCATCATGAGGCTGAAGCCATATGTGGGTATATCTTTAAGGAGACCTTTAGGAGTTGAAAAACGGGTGTGTGTGGGCCTAGAACTGGAAAACTTGACTGACCTTGACTAAATGGTCATATCAATGGAAAATCATGCTGAATTATCAAGATGTAAAAGTAGTTCAGTTATTCATGAGGGCTTCTTCTTTCTTGTTTTGTTTGCAGTTTGAAGGTAGGAAGTACTGTGAGCATGACTTCCAGATGCTGTTTGCTCCTTGCTGTGGGGAATGTGGTAAGATGTGGCAAATACCAACACCAGAGATAACAACTACAGGGCTGTGCAAATCTTGCAGCATTGCTGGGACATCCAGTCTCGAGCTGGGATTGTTGAGGTCGTTTTAAGGAGTCTGGAGCTTGGGGTGGGAAAAAATCATGATACCGGCAGTAATTTGGGGTTATTCTGGTTGTGGGAACAACTGGAGTTTTTTTCAAAGTTGGACTGTAATTGTAATTATGGAATTAAAGTGGAAGGACTATGAAGGACAGTAGATTTTGATAAGACTGTTTTCTGCATGCATCTCATGCTTTCCTTTTGCAGGTGAGTTCATTACTGGGCGTGTTATCAAGGCAATGAACAACAACTGGCACCCAGAATGTTTCCGCTGTGAGCTCTGCAATGTAACTCTTGCTGACCTGGGTTTCGTGAAGAATGCTGGCAGGTAAGATGGAGCAGGAGGTCAGAAAGTTTTATCAGTGTGTTATTGATACAGCTGTGAGATGCTGAGGGTGGTCAGTTAGTTTTAAACTGAGAAAAATAGCTTGAAAAGGTACAGAAGAAAAACTTTAGGAATAACCTGTTAGGTGGGAAGTTCTTCATTCAATGAAACATGTAGAAACTCAAATTTTAGTGGCTAGTGAATGGGTTCTGGAAAAGAAAAGGATTTCAGGCAGAAGACTGCAATAGTAAGTGAGGAAAAGGGATTAGGTGATCTCAGGCAGGGTGTTTATCAAGTAAGCTGCTGGGCAGGAAATCAGGATGCAGCGAAGGCCAGAAGAATACAATGATTACAGCAAAGTCTTTTCTGTCTGTGGTCCACTGGTCTTTGGAAATCATTTGTTTTAAATGAACAAATATAAAAGTTAATCCTAGAGATAGCTTAATGCATTTAATACAGAAATAAGAAAAAAAAACACAAAAGGGAGCTTATACAAAAGCATACCATTATAAGAAAATTTAAAAATCTAGAAGTTAGCAGACATACTGCACAATTCAGAGTTAATTTTAGACTTTCATATGTTATGAGCAAAGCCTGGTAGTTTCTTAGAGTTTATATCTTCACTAACTAAGTGGTGAAGGCAAGATGAAAAAGTTATATACTTGTACCTGTTCAGCAGGGAGTCATCTCAACCTCCCTTTTCTTTTTTATACTGCAGGCAACCTCTGTGCCTTAGTTTTCTGAGCTGGACATAATTGATTTTCTTTTGGCACCTCATCTTGCTAAAATGGCTATTGGAATAGCATTTAGGGTGTTTTGGGGAAGCAGTCAGGATAAAAACAGTTCAAGCAAGATAAAGTATGTTTGATTTTGTAATTTGTGGGCCAGTCTAAAATGGTAAAGAACTTGTTCCCAAAAGCATAGCAGAGAGATAGGTGTGTGCATCTAGGTAAGAATATATTTCACCTGTCACGTGATTTCCTGTAATATTTTTCTCCATAGCACTGAAGCAGTCTTTTAGTAAATATTATTGGAAACATTTGTGTTCCTTTTTGCGATTTTCATTGTACCTGGTCTACCCTAGTCTGCCTGTCACTTCTAGGCATATTCTGCTGGATGCAATTTGTACCAGTGAGAATAAAGATAATCCCTACTTTATCCATAGTGGAGGAATAATCTTGCTAGATAAGTAATGAAAAAGAGCTGTAAGCCATCTTAAAGGTAGGAATCTTTTCTATCTTGCTTCCAGTCCAGTTCATTGCATCATTCTGGTCTTTCTTTTTAACTTGTCACCATTTAGTACCAATTTTCTCTCTATTACATATAAACACTTTGTATTCAGAGACTTGAACAAGATGTGCAAATGTGGGTTTTTTTCATCAGGCAGGTCTATCTCAGGAGTGGATCTCTGCTGCTGGCACAGTGTGAAATTTTGAATAAGGCCGTATGCATTGTGCAGAGGAAGCACTGGGTGCTTTAGGAATTAAATTCTTTAAAAAGAAAGAAATACATGGGTCTATTTCCCTTCCTATGCTTAAGTGCTCAACCCTCAGTTTCATTTCTTGGAAATCAGTAGAACTGTCCTTCTGTTTGGAGTTTCAGCAATACAAACACATGTGTTCTCTATGGTCAGAGAGGTTCTTGTTAATGGCAGCCCCATAAAAACAACAGAACTTCCCTTCTCAGGAAGAGTTTGACTCTGGGTGGACTGTCATGCTGCATAGTTGTGCTCTCAGGTGATTTTGGTGGAAGAGAGTGTTCTTAAGACAAAACACTGACAAGAGTCATGTTCACAGTTCAGATTTAGCACTTAGTGAGCTTTCATTTGTCTTACCCTCATATGTTTGGGGCAACATTACAGTCTTTTTAATACAAAACAGATTGCACAAGGCCTCACGGAATTTCTCAGCTACAAAAAAATACATGACAGGATCGAACGCTCCGTTGAGGCTGGTGAGGCATGAAGTGATGCGGTTGATGAGGGCCAGGAGACGCTGTGTTTCACAGGAAGCTTTGGTCCCATTGTAATGGAGAATATAAATGTAGCGATTGACATGGTAAGGTACAAAGCAAATTAGAAAGATCATCACGACCATGATGATCATTTTGACAGCTTTTTCCTTTAGATGTCTCTCAATTCTGTTCCCACTCTTAAGGCTCCGGATGATGAGTAAGTAGCAAGTCACAGTAGTAACAAAGGGGAATGTGAATGCCACTGCTAAGGACACGAGGGCATGACGTGAGGCTCTTTCTCGGTAGAGCTGCAGGCAGACAGTTGTGTTTTTCATCTGGACTGTCTGCACACTGAGCAGCAGAGGTGCCATTGCCACACCAACGATGACCCACAGAAAGACACATGCCATGTGGGCATACCAAGACCTGCGGAGCTTGATGGACTTCACAGGGTGCACAATAGCCAGGAAACGGTCAACACTGATACACATCAGGAAGTAGATACTGGCATACATGTTGAGGTAAAAAAGAAAGCCAGTGAGTCTGCATGGGATCTCACCAAATGGCCAATGGTTACCAGAAAAATGGTACACCAGCCGGGTGGGAAGTACCAGCACAAAGGACAGGTCAGCCACAGCAAGATGCATCAGGAAAATGTTGGCAGGTGTGCCTGACATTTGGTCCCGGATGAAAAGCCAAAGAGCCAGGGCATTGCCAGCAAAAGCCAGAATGAAGTCCAGAAAGTAGAAAGCAGCAAAAATCATGTTCTCAAGATGTGTCTCTTTGCCACATTGCTCTGGTGTTTCCAAAGTGATATTTGATTGATTTGAGCAATTGAAGAGCAGGCTTGAATCTGCTGCCTCATTCATTTTCCCCCACAGTTCTGAAGAATAAAAAACCCTAAATGTGAAAGAATTGAGACAGTATATTATAAAAGAGCCTGGGTTTGTGGAAAACAGAAAAAACCACAACCCAACAGAAGACCAAAAGACCCATACATGAAAGTCAGCAATGTCTCCTGTTTGCTAGCATCAGTGTTTAGTATGACACGTCAGTCTGAATTTAAACCTTATATTAGAAATCTGAATATCCTCTGCTCAGCTGGGTTTGCCAGAACAGTGATTCCTGTGGAAGGAACCCCAATGAAGAGCTGGCTAGCTGATGATGAGCTTGTCTCCAGCCTGTGCTGAGGTCAGTTGTATAACTAGACAGTGAGATGCTTGTGTGTCTGGTTAAGAGGAGTAGGAGTGAGTTCTGTATATCTAACTAGAAGGTATTTGCCATGTTTCAATTTGAAAGCCTGATTCAGGACTCAGGAGTTCCTGATGAGTCAGCTTTTCTGAGTGGAGGTATCTGTTGTAAGGTTTTCTAGCTTAGAATATCTGTCTTGTTCTTAAAAGATATAAAAGACAGGTCAAATATTGCTGTTATTTAAAAAATCCACTGGGTTTCTGAAAATCTTTGAGCATTATTTTAGTCTGAAGTCCTGTGTTTAAGGCAAATGCACCTGGTTCCATTATAGGAGGAAACTTTTCAGATGCCTAGCAATGCCGCTTTTGACACCAAATTGACTCAGGGAAGATCTTAAATAATGCCCATGCTGTCAGTTACCTGTCAAAGTGTCATCCTTCTCTGCAGCTTCTATCTTCTACTGTAGCTCTCTCTTTTCCTCCCTCCCTAAGCCTAAGCTCCTCTGTAGCTTATCCAGGGCCTTTTCCAAGTAGCAGCTTGATAAAACTGATCTTAGCTTTGCCAGTCTTTGTTTGCAATGTCCTGTACAACATCAACAAGAAATGTGATAAAATTTTCTGAGCGCCTACCCTTGGCTTTTTATACATTGCTTGTGTGTGGGTATAGGTGGTAGGGAAAGGCAGGCAGTCTGAAATTCCAGCATTGTCTCTATTACTTGGATTCCTCAGAAGTGCTACAGTATGTGGAGCAGTACCTCAGTTTTGTTTGCCCTTGCATTTTGTACTGACTGACCATTTCTCCACAATATTCAATACATCTTTAAATACATCCATTGTGCACTGTGTCCAATAGAGCTCATTGTTCAGATGTCTAAAAATACTGGGATCACGGAGAACTGAAATGGGATTAAGGACAAACATATATTGGGAAATGTAATAAAATGCCAAGATAATTAATATCTTCAGTTTGGTTGCTGTTACTTTTAGATGAACAGAAAACTGGAATAGCTCGAGATTAATGTGCTGGATCACTTCTATTTGGTTCACAGTTGAAGAGACAAAGTGGACAGCAGGGAAACTGGATGAAATTCAGAAATTGGAAGTTCTTCCTGTGGCCACAGAGGGCCCTTCTTACTTCATGCATTGCCTGGTTACCCTTCTGGATTTGAGTATTTATAGCAAGTTGCTATCTTGCCATTACTTGCAATTGCATGCACAAGGAAGACTGTACAGCATTTTTGTCCTTATCTATAAAAATACTTGTAAAATTGTGTTTTCACATACAAAAGTAAGATGCCCTGCTGCAGGTTTTTTTTTTTGTTTGTTTGTTTGAAGGCCCAAGTTTACAGAGAAGGCCACAATTTTTTGTTTATAATATTCATTTTTCCCTTACAAAGTAAAACCTGCAAGTGTTTTTGAACCCAAGAGTTAGTAACATTGACTCACATACTTGTCCTCCCTGGATGGAATTAGTTTAAATATGTATTTTTCTGTTGCATACCAAAAGAGAAACACATGGGACCAAGCAGTTTTACTGGCTGTTAGTTTATGATGGTGCTTATCACCTCATGTTCTAGCTATTAAGCCTTTTTTTTTTTTTGTTGCCAGGCCCATTGTTTAATTATGTTTTTCATCTGCTAGAAGTGTAAATCAGGTGATCTTTATGTGCACATCTGTCCGGAATAGGGTGGTCTGATGGCTGAATGTTGCTCTGTCCATGGTGGTGACACCTGAGCGAGCAGTAAACACCGGCTTGGAGCAGCTGAAAAAGCAGTAACCAGGGTTGTCCGATGGAACAGACTGGAATGGCTCTTGTCTTATTGATAATGCTTTAAATCAGTTCCCAAAGTGCAGGAGTAAGCAGTCTTTTCCCTGTTTACAAGCTAATTATTAGGGGTTTAGCAGCATGATTCACTGAACCAGTTCTGTTTGAGTTGATTTCCTAAGGCAGATCTTGGAAATTCAGATTCAACTATGTGTTAGTGCCAGACTTAGAATAGGCAAGACTTCAAAGTTGAGAGTTTTATCCTCACTGATGACAGCATTGAGTCTGCTATGGATTTCTATACAGACATGCTTTTGGTGGTAAATGCTGTGGGTTGGAGTAGACAGGAGAATGTTGGAGCAATCTGGAAGCCCAGTATGTCAGTGTCAGGAAGACGTAGGCTTAGAACTAATGATAAAATGGGAATAGATTCAGTCTTTGCAAATTACAGCCTTCATAGGAGAGATGCTGTTATCTAATTTAATTTTAGAGCAAGGTGAAGGGAGATGTTTTTCATTATCTGGTTAGAAGTTATAGAAAAGGAAAGTGGTCCTCTTTATCATTTTAAATTAGAAGGAAATTTTAATTACAGCTTTAATGTTTGGGTTTTTAAAATTCTAGTTATTGGGTGAAAATAATGGTGTAGCACTTGAGTAGGTTCAGAAAATAGCCAGCATGTCTCTAGAATTAATTGTTGGGCTTATTTTTAGACTTTACATGTTTTCAACAAAATTCTGCATCTTTAGGAAGGTAATAATTTTCTGTCAGTGTGTTCTCTAGAAGGTGTTGAAAGCCCTTTGCAGTTATTTGCAATTTTACTACTATTCTCCTTGGGTTTGTCCTATAAATTTAAAATAAATGTGTTTAGGTTTTTTTATGCTTACAGACAAAGCACTGGAATTCCTATAGTCTGTATAAATGTTAGGAGCAAACTAGAAACCTTCACAAATGACGAAGAATGTAGCCTGTGTTAAGCTACATGTTGCAAGAGGCTTTCATTCCTCAGACAGAAAACTCCTTTAGGAGTCCGGCTCACTATCCAATAATTTCTGCTGGGACTGCACTCTTGATGTTGTATGAATATTTGGTGATTCATGTATTGCTAAACAGAGCACTGTTCTGGAATTAGCCGTAATCCTAGGCCTCCCAGGGCTGAGCTGTAATGGGTATGTCACTGCTCATTTGAAATACATGCTCACTGACCATATTTCATGCCCTGTTTCTCTTCTGCTCAGAAACAAGCAAGAAGACAATCCACAAGGCTGTCAGTATGGACATAACGCAATCACTCTTTCAGCAGATGTTCTGTCTGTCATTAATGGAAGAACTAGCAGGAGAAATCTTTAGCTCATTGTACACAGTTACCTGGCTAGTTCGGAGCTTTTGTTTGTCCACCACAGATAAACTGACCTATATGTAAGATTTTGTGGTGGTATCAGAAATTCCTGTTCTTGTTCTCAGCTAGAGCAATTTCTGGTATGATTGTACTGGTTTGTGCGTTTTTATGATTATGAGTTTAGCATTTTGTTAAATTAGTGTCTCCTACCTTTCACTCAAAATACTCTTCATTAGAAATAGTCTGTTTCTGACTGAAGTTATTCTCCTGAAAATCAGTCTCTTCTGAGCCTATATTTCAACTGAAATACTCGATTTTTGTGTCAGAGAGCACTAGACATACTGTACAACTGGCACAAATGGATATACATTAGGTACAAAAGTTTGAAAACCTTTTTTTTAGAAGGACTGCTGTGAAGAAAGGCGAGGAAATTATTCTTTGAAGTTCAGAAAATGCTGCCTATTCTTAGATTCGGACATTTCCATTATATTCATCCACCTCGGTATGTGTTCTGCTCCTCATTGGTACCAGCTAAAACTAATGCCATTAGGAAAGCTCTTAAAAAAAAAAGATCCTAACAAAATTTTTTCTCTTACCTCTTTACGGTGCAGTTCTGTGGGCGGAGTATAAGGTCCTTTTGGGGAATAGCTCAATGAACTCCTGATGACAGCAAACTAAGCAGAAGCAGAGTAGAGCAAACAAGATGATCCCAAGAGAATGCAAAGTTGCTGAGAGCAGAGAGGGGAGCCGCTCTATATAGTGTCCTCCTTGCTCTGATAGCACATTATCAGGTCAGTCACACAACAGAGCAGGGGAGAGGACACCCCAGCACTGAGGAGCAGTTTTCATCCCAGCTGAGCTCTTGGCACTGGGGCTGCAGCTGCTGGTATAGATATGAGTATCCTGCATGAATATTCCAGTGTTCATGGTGCTTACTGAAGGCTGCTACTGAACCCCCAGCCTTAAACACAGAATCCTTGGAGTCCCTGATTATTTTAGGAGAGTGGAGAGTTACATTGTTTGGGGGAAATCTAGTATTAATAGACACAACAGGACATTTCAGAATGGGATAATTCCATAATGGTGGGAATGGAGAGGGGAAGAGGTTGAGGGAGAGGGGAGGCTGCTATGGAAACTGCTTAGCCTGTCCAGCACTTCCCTTTGCTTCCAATAGAGAGGGTCTGTGGGAGGGCTGAGGGTTTGTGAGTGGGGAGGGGGTTGATAATGGTTTATCAGTGGAAATGGCTGAAGGCATCTCATTCAGCTGAATAAGAGAGGCCTCTTTCAGGACACTTGCTTTGGGGTCCCCATGTCCAGCCCTGTATAATTACTCTGCATTTGGCAGTGCTGAATAAAATTGATGCCTTTATGCTGAGATGAGCACAGCTGCATGTTTTCTTACAATGGGGTGCTGTCTGCTTTTTCTGGTCTCTGTCTGGGTGGACAGTACTTCCAGCCCTGGACAGAGACACTTGCTGACAGGAGGGCTCAGATTTGGAGAGAATAATAATACTACTTAGCACTTAGACAGGCACCTGCCAGCTGAGGGCCTTAAGTGTTTGAGGCCTCATAACAACTTGTTGTATTTTTATCCCGTTTTCACACATCTAAGGGTAAGTAAGAATTTTTGAAGGGACCCTGTGACGATCCCACTACTTCATTTATAATCTGCCCTTTCCATTTGTACTTTTTCTTTTGTCTGATGTGTTTTGAGAATGACCTGTAAATCTTAGTGAATGTTTGACATAGTGATACAGTGAAAGGAATTAAGCAGACTTGTTGGTTTTGGGACAAAGTAACCCACAGAAGTAATTTTTATTTTATAATAAATTCTTCCCAGCTCACAGTGTCGCAGCTAGAGGGATAGGTAATAGGCAAATACACTGAACAGCATCTTCTCAGAGCTCCTAAATAGTGGAATAAAACTGGTGGCTTCCATCAGCCTTCACAAGTTTTTTATGCCTTTGCCTGAGCATTTCTGCCAAAACTTTGGGTTATCTGCCTGTTTAAAAGTGTACTTGTAATGTATTCAAGAATATGTGCTAGGAATATGGATGCTTTTACCACATAAAATTACGTAGTTCTTAGTTTTCTTTAACTTAGGAGAAGAGGAATTTGTAGGCAAAAAGAGATTTCTTGTTTGTCCTAGATATTGAAGACTAAGGAATCCAGCCATGGTAAAAAGCATTCAAGCAATTCACTTAAGTTTGATACCTTTTATTCTCTCTCCTTGACTCCCTCCGAGTTCTGTAATGCCTCTGCTATGGTTAGATCCATTATTTATAGAAAAAGGGTGTTCCCACCTTTCCTTGCCCAGCTGTCAGAAAAGATCTAGAGGGTCGGAAAGGATCCTTAGAAGAATGGCTGGGTGATATCCCTGATAGCATATACATCAGTGAACATTGGAGTAGTATTCTAAGGAAATAGAACTATGTGACTACTTTATACTCATATCCTTCTCTGTGCAGCTCATGTGAAATACTGGATACCAAACTGAATTATGTATAGTCTGAACTCAGAAGATAAATCTGTTACATAAAGTACTTCCTACAGTATGCAGTATATGTTGTTTTAGGAGGAAGAGTTTTTTAATATTTTCTTTTGTTTACTTTGTTCAACCAGGCATCTGTGCAGGCCTTGCCATAACCGTGAAAAAGCTAAGGGACTGGGAAAATACATCTGTCAAAAGTGCCATTTGATAATTGATGAACAGCCTCTGATGTTTAGGAATGATTCCTACCATCCAGATCACTTCAACTGCACCCACTGTGGGTATGTTGTCATGCTGTAAACTGACAAAAAAGGAGAGAGACAAACCATTCAGCAGTGCAGTCCTTTCCAAGGTCTAAACTTTGCTGCCTTCACATTGTTGAGCAAATGGAAATTGAGTGAGGAGAAACTGAAATAAGTTTGTAAAAACTACAGGAACTTTAGTTTTATTTTGCCATTCAGTGTTCTCTTATTCTAACATTGGATATGAAAGTGAAAATAATTTCTTGGCATGAACTTATCTGAAAGGCTGAGTGCAGATCACCATAGTAGAGTTTTCCAAAGATAGCAGTTACCAAGCTGTCCAAAATATTTCCACTTTGAATTCCTGGATAGAACAAAAAAGATGTCTTGATGAGCTGTGTCAGTCTTGTGGCACAGTCCATTACCATGCTGATACCTGCCTGACCTGAATTACTTACCAGGAAGGCATTTTAACTGGGCACAGTACTGCCCCAGAATGGGTAACAATGCAAGTAAATGTCTCAGTGTTGAGCACTGCTAGGGTGTTTTTTGTACCTGAGCTCTCCTATTCAGAAATACCTTGGGTCTTAGCATGACACTGCAATGTTCCATTTAAGTGCACCTCATACGTCTGTGAGAGTATCAAGCTGCAGACATGATGTTCCACATATATTCTTGTCTGGCAAACTGAGAAAGCAATTTTAGAAAGGTGAGTTGAAAATAACTGTATTTCACTAGCTAAACTTAATTTGTAGTGTGAATGTTGCCTAAGTTAACTTTCAAGTTTAGTCTTCCAAAGCTTCCTCCTGGGCATTGAAGAGTTTCCTTCGGTCTTCTTACATCAGGGACATATTTGTGTTCCCAGGAAGGAGCTGACTGCTGAGGCCCGGGAGTTGAAGGGGGAGCTGTACTGCCTGCCATGCCATGACAAGATGGGCATCCCCATCTGTGGAGCCTGCCGCAGGCCCATCGAGTGCCGAGTGGTCAATGCTCTGGGGAAGCAGTGGCATGTTGAGGTGAGGCCTCTTAATCTGAAACTTCCTTCAAGGGCTGGTTTGGAAGAGGATTAGTGCTGATTGGAAGCTGTAGACATGCAAGCAGTCTGTAACATATGAATTCGGACAAAATCCAATTGCTTATGTTTCGGATAGTCTTCACCTTTTGTGAGTGAATGAGTTACAGCAGGGTCATCAGGGTTCCTAAGAAAGCTGTTTTCACAACTGTAATAACCTTAATTTAAAAATTTGTAAAGATCCTTGCAGAACAGGGTTCACTGAAATGCCTTTACTTACTAATAAATTTGCATATTTCCTATCATGTACTTAGATATATCCTCTCCAATTCGAGTTACCAGGCACGTAACTGTGTTGGAATTTTTACTGACCACTGAGCAATTCTTGCTTTTTAGGCCTTTTCAGCTCATTATTTCAGTAACTTTCAGCTGAGTCATCACAGCTTGCTCTGAAGATTTTTAGTGATTTTTTTCAGTCATTTGTGCCACCTAGGGCTTGACCTGAGAGAGATGCTGCTGCTCATTTGAAGTGTATTCATACCAACTGTGTTTATGTTCCTGCTTCTCTTTCCTGAAACAAGCAAGATAATAGTCCATGAGGCTATCAGAACAGACAGAAGATGATTGCCCTTTCAGCAGATCTTCCACCTATCTTTAATACAACTCCTAATTACTATATATAGACTAAATATCTCCTCTTTTTTTTTTTTTTTGCTTCCATAAAGATCTTTCCTGTCTGTGCTTCATTAAAGCATTAAGAGGTAACAGCTGTAAATGAAAGAGGTAGATTTAGATTAGATATTGGGAAGAAATTCTTCCCTGTGAGGGTGGTGAGGCCCTGGCCAGGCTGCCCAGAGAAGCTGTGGCTGCCCCATCCCTGGAAGTGTCCAAGGTCCCTTCCAACCCAAATAATTCTGTGATCAGGTGCCATGTACTGAGCTCTGATTTATTGCCATATTTTGCCCTGGTGATAGGAAAATAGTTTTACCTGTCATGGAGTGTTTTTTTTTTTCTTTTACAGCATTTTGTTTGTGCCAAATGTGAGAAGCCGTTCTTGGGGCACCGACACTATGAAAAAAAAGGGCTAGCATATTGTGAGACACATTATAATCAGGTAAATTCCACCATCTCTGCTGTAGGTACTTGTTGTGACTGGAAAATGCTTTTTCATGTTTTATATATGTAAAGCCATGCAGATTTTGCATAATCTGAATTTGTAGAGGCAATTATTAAGAAATTAGTTAGATTTAACAGAAACATAATAGTTTTTGTTGTCAGAAAAGTGATGCTGAAAACAGAATAGAAATGTCTTGGGGATACTGATTTTAATTTCTGCCGTTAACAGACAATCACTGACTGTGGGCTGAGATAAAAATCCCTGTAATTGTACTTCTAATGTATTTGTGTGGGCTTCCTTGATAATTACTTGTTTCTGTGGACTTGAGGCAACTGTTGTGTTTTCTAAAATATAGAAAAAAACCATAGAAAAGCAAATCAAACCCTGTTGTTTTGGGTTTTTTTTGTATGATTTGATTGAACAACATTTTGGTTTGGTATTTTCTTCTGCCAGATAGATGAATCCCTCTCTTAAGAGGTAAATGTTGCTGTTCCTATAATAGCTGTATTTTAGCAGTAGTTTTATTTTGGTGTTTGTAGTTGAGCATCAGGAGATGTTTACCTACAGGAAGTAGCATACTCTACCCATCTTTTCTTCTCCAATTGCCACGTATACAGGACTTTAAGATCCCATAACAGTACTAGAGTGTGAGGCACCAACAAAAAATGTTTTGTAGTATTTACTGGTATGAGAACCAAAGGAATATAGACTATTTGGCAAGTGTATGAGAAGTTATTCAGAAGATTTAAATTGGTATATTTGGGGGCCTCTGGAGTATCAGGGAATTCTTTGATTATTGGTATTTAATGTTTACACCAGCTGTCTAATTTGGGGAGCATGAGTAATCAATAACATATGTTCCTATTCTTATTTCTTTTTCCTTGTAGCTCTTTGGAGATGTCTGCTACAACTGCAGCCACGTCATAGAGGGAGATGGTAAGATTTGTTCTTTCCTTGTTTTGGGTTGCTGTCCTTTTTTCATTTGTTAGTGCAGCTGTTGCAGTCCCACAGTTGCAAGACTTCAGTGTTTGTTTTCACGTCTGGCCTCATTTGAATTTAGATATAAATCTGTTTCCTCTTACTTGGTGCTTTTACTTTTGCAGTGGTATCAGCTCTTAACAAGGCCTGGTGTGTGAATTGCTTCTCCTGCTCTACCTGCAACATCAGGCTCACACTGAAGTAAGTCAGTGTTTATATTTTGGACCATATGAGAAATTTGCTGCAAAGGCAGGGTATCAGCCTGCAGGAGCCATGACCCACTGCTTCTCTGAAGGCCGATATTCTTTTTCTCTGTGGGAACAGGTGCTTATAATTCCACTGATTTCAGCACTGAAAGGGAGCTGATGCTCAGCATCCTCTCTGATTTATTTCCTTCATTAATATATTCTGTAAGGATATTAGGTAAGAGGGGAACTCATTCAGCAGTACAGAGGGAAGGCTCTAAACTTTGAGGAACTGCCTGTTCTGAACAACTGGCAGCTCCATGTCTCTTTAACTCTAGTTGCTCCCCTCAATGACAATATTTGCTATTACATAGATTATTTTGAAATGAAATACTGTGCTATTTACCTCAAATGTCTAGAAGAGGAACAGAAAAAAAAAATCAATCCTACATTTTTCCTTTTCGAGTTTAAACCTTTATCCCACTCTGCTGCATTGGCTCCACTGGTCATATGAAGGAGCTCTAATTCATCCCAAAGGGAACCTCTGATGTGACACTTACATTCTGCAGTAACAAAATTATTATTCTAGGCTGTTGCATGCGAATACATAGCAAAATTTTGCTCCTTATTTACCTAATGATACTAAAAAGCTCCGTTCACTGATAAGAACCCAATTTCTGTACTGCATCACAACATGAGGAAATTAGTTGTTTTATAACTTACAACAGCACTGATGCAGATGCATGGAGATTTGAATTAGTGAAGCATATGGTTTGCAAATACCATTTTAATACCTGTTCTTTGTGTTAAAGGAATAAATTTGTGGAGTTTGACATGAAGCCTGTGTGCAAGAAGTGCTACGAGAAATTCCCTCTGGAGCTGAAGAAACGTCTGAAGAAGTTGTCAGAGCTGGCATCCAAGAAGACCCATCCTAAAGCTTTAGATTTAAACTCTGCTTAAACAGGTCTGTCAGTCTCCTGACTACACTCTTAACACAAGCTGCTGCTCACTGCAGCTGTTGATTACAGAAGCAATTACTAAGAAGTGGAACCAAAGATAAGTAGTACCTTCCCCTGCTTCTGGTGATGTCTCTTGGATCTAGACTGTCCCTTTTCTCAAGCAGTTGTCTATTAACACTGGCAGGAAGAGGAGTATGATTTCTGCTTGAGCAGTGCACAGGCTGATAACTAATTTGCTACTAACACTGCATTTTGCCTATGGGGAGTTATACACAGTCTTTCTTTTCTCAATTGAACTGTACTACTTTTTCCACTCCTCTAGTCTAAGGAATTTGGAAAAAGTGGTTGAATACAGAGCTGAAAGAAATGTCAGCTTTGCTCTTTTTCAATCAGAGTATCAGAATTTTTCTTCTTGCACTGGGTAAAGCAATTTTTAGTTTTTTTGATATAGGCAAATAGTCTGAAAGTTGTCATTTTTTGCTACATCTGAAAAGTTCTGGTCTTTCTCCAGATCAGAGAGATATATAGGTGCCCTATCCCATATCCCAGTCCTTCTGGTTTGTAGGTTTACTGGACAAGCCCAGGAACCAATAGATATGGCATCTGCACTGCCCACTTAGGCCCAGTGTTAAGGCAGCTAAGAAGTTTCTTTTGCTGCTCAGTACTATGGAGATTTCAGCTGTCAAGGCCATGTGGGCCTCTTCAGAATAGTTGGGTTCTCCTCAAGGAGAAGGTGGCTATGGGGAACTAAACATTTTATTAGAATTGACACTAATTTTCTCTGTTCTCTACTACTACGTGGCTGGTAGAGCTTCTACTGGTAAACTCAAAGTGTGCCCTGTCCATTGGCATAGCTGATATTTATTGAGGCATTGTGGCTGGAGCATTGGTTACTCTTCTGCATAAGGAAATTGAATAAATAATATGGTACCAATTTAAGCACTTCAGTTTTCCCATTCTCACTTTATTTGCCAGCCAAGTATATGCTTGTTGGTCATGCGTCAGAAAGCCCAATTACATGAAGGAGTTTCTAATGTTTACCATTTGTAGCAAATATGGTATTATGCAGAAAAAACACATTTTTTCTTAAAATTTTTACCCAGATAAGAGTTTCCCATTTATCTTTATTTTTGAGACCTGAGTGTACTTAAGGAGAGGATCTCAGACATGATGCTAACATCTCAAGCATGTAGTCCTCCTCTGTAATTTTGCCTGTCACCAGTGAGGTTTCACTATTCCTACTGTCTCTGCTACCACAACCCAAGGTTCTGAGAAATTTCTTGGTTTTGGATATTCTCAATACTTCCTTAGAGGCAAGCCTTTAGCAGTGCTATTCCTGAGCCTACCTGCACGATGTATGTTCCCAGTGAGCTTCTGAGTACCCCCCATACTTCCTTGTGCTGAACTAAGCTGAGCAACCTGAAAATCCCTTTCCATGAACAGTTGTGAGACTGTGCCTGCCATTTTGCAAGGCTGACAAGCACTGAAGGTTGACTGTTCTTTGCATGATTTAAGTCTTCCAAAAAGTGGCTAGTGTAGTTGGTCAGATGAAGACAGCAGTTGGGTCTAGACAACACCCTGCAACCACAGGTGAATTAGATAGTAAGAAGTTAAAGCTTCCCCACTTCTTGTATGTGTGAGCAGCAATTGGTTTGGGGCAATAATCTGCCATGGAATTGTGTTATCATGCTTGCTGGATCAATACCTGTAGAACTGCACCAGTGATAACAAAGCAGTGGTAGGAAATCCTTGGTAATTGTGTGTGGATCAGAATCCCACACAAGACCATCTCTTAGATCTTCACTGCCTTTGCCAACTCAGTTTCCCTCAGCTGCTTTGCTTTTTGTGCTGAAAGTTACTGTAATGTTTTGACTGGGTGATAGTGTATCCACTCTAACAATGATATGGGGATAGGCCTAATTTTATCAGTAAACTCTTTCATCTTCTTCTGACTAATTTGCACTGTAGATTCCAGTAGTAGAAGTAGCTTGTCTCACTGCTTTAGGAGAACACATGGCTATTCACTGTTTTCTCACCAGCCTTAAAATGGTCTTTTAGTTAAGGACACAAAGAACACCATGTCTTTTGGTGCAGTAGTGTGGCCCAAAGACCCCTATTTGCAATCAAACCTGTTGTTTGGCATTTTGTCACAGCATAAAATACTTGAAGTTCTGACCTAGGTGCAGCTCAGTATGTTATGCAGATTCTTTTCAGCATAAAGTATTCTGGTCTATTCCTGTAATCTCAGTCACAGGCCTTGTCTAATGCTGAATCTGAGCAGCTGTGTATCCCCAGCCTCCTGGGAAGTGGTGGAAGAACACGCAGCCACACATTCCTGGTAAATATGGAAGGACTAAGTAACTAGCAGCCAATAGATAATACTCTTTCAGCAGCTGCTCTCACATTCAGCAATGGAAAATGCAGGTATGTGAAAGTGAATGGAATTATTTCTGTGCTGCCAGTGAAGCTTTAGTGTGTGCTTTCACCTTGCCTCATGTTAGAAATTTGGTAAACCTAGAAATCTTCAGAGTTCAAAGGAGAGTTGATATAATTCTCTTTGATAAACTGTTTAGTTCTCTAGGATTTGGAATATGTCCTTATCTTTAGGACATTTTTCAAAATTAGTCGGTAAAAAATAATTGTAATCCCTGATCTCTATAATAGTAGAGGGTGATACTCTCTCAAATTATTAATTTTTCACTATCATTTTTGTTATACTTCTGCTGGCTGCAATGTGCAGTTACAGTAGTTTATATTACCAACATACCTTCTGAGTGAGAGTGGAATTGAAGGAGAAGGAGAAATAACTATAAATGGCTTTAAAAAATGCATCTTCCTTTACTTCTGTCAGTCTTCTTTTTAAAAACCAAGTAGAATATAGTACAAACTTACAAGTTCTCCTTAGGCTGACAGGTTGAGTTTTGTCTTCCTTTTAATAAATGTAGTCAAGGTGTGTCAGTCAGAAATAAGCTACATGCTTTTTTCCATTGCTGTAAATAGACCTGCTGGCTAAATTCTTCCTAAGCATCACAACACTGGAGAGTAGAGATTTCTATGAGGGTTGAACTTGGCTTAGAAATCTACACTTACTAAAAGGTGTTTCATACTATGCATTTATAGTTTACATTCATATTTACACTTAACTAAAATCACTAACACACACTAAGTACACTTGAAAATGGTTTTGCTTTAGAAAGCATGATATGTGAAGCTTGTTTGTATTCAAAGGGTATGCTAATCACTTGCAGTCTTTCTTTATGGCACTAACCTGCTCTCTAGGATTTGCGTCCTGGTGTTTTTACAGCAATCTGTGCAATGCTGGGAAACACTGGTCAGCCTTTCATACAGAGAATTCCTGATGGGACATGGTTGGTATTAGATGATATGACTGACACTCTTTCAGAAGTGATTGGATGGGGAAGGAATAGATGAAAGGCAAGCATATAATAAACATGGTTATACTAGTCTGTAAAGCACTATTAAGTGCTGAGGGTATTAGACTGAGAAAAGACTTAGCACATCCTTGTCTTGGTTCAGGCCTTTATGGGTTCTGCACCAAGTAGAGCTTTTCACACATTTTCACACATTGTTTGAGCTGTCTAATCAAAACATGTGATTGTGGATTGAAATGCTGTAATACTGTACCTTTTTATGTTCTTATATTAAAGTTTACTGTAATACATGTTAAATCTTTACACACACAAAAAAAAAAAAGAAAAAAAATTGTACAGTGTACAGTTGATACCATATTTTCAGTGCTTAGCCAGAGAGCATTTTCCACTCTGAGGAACTCTGGGATTGCCCAAACCTGAGGCACTGTCATAGTGAATTCATGTTTTGGACCTGTGCTGCTTCTGTGGTGATGTGTTGATGGATGAGGATGTGCTGAAAGGGGTATCATCCTTTTAGTGGCTATGTTGTACAAATTGTGTTGTGTATGTAATGAGCAGATGGGATGCTATGATCATTTACAGGATATAGTGGATATTCGGTAGATTTAGGTTACATGGATCTGGAGCAAACATTCACTTTTCTTGGTTAAAGAAAGTCATTGTAGTTGATTTTTTGCAGTCTTTATTTAAAAACCAGAAACAATACAGTTTGGCTGCAAGATTTCTTTTTGTACAGGTGAACTGTTGAACATTTCTCATTTATAGCTAGTTAGATCAGACACTGGGTGACAAAACCTCTCTGGGTAATGAGACTCTGGTGTTTCCATTGCCGGCAATGGACATGACAGCAAGAGCATATAACTGCTTCCAAAAAGATCAGCTATTCTGACAGGTGTGGCACTCGTTTAGATGCACAAAGAGAGTGGCGCTCTTCCCTGACACTCGTATACAAAACTCCCACCAGCATTGGAATTTTCACATACATGTCAGAGGGAACAAGAGAAGAATTATGCATCCATTGGCAAAGTTGAGAGATCAGGCAGAGCTGCTTTTTCAGCACTGTCAGATTGTATCTCAAGGAACTTGGTGTAAATGCTTTAAGACATGCTCATATTCCACTGGGAGCAAGGGAAAAGTACTTGTTCTGAGGGGGAAGCAGCTAAGCTTACTCCCACCATAGTCTATATCTCCTTTATACATTCAGAGCACACTCTAGCTCCTGTGGCACCTCAGCTGTGTTTCTACAAAGCTCTGAGAGATGAACAAGTGCTGAATCAAACTTTACCACTCAAACTGTCTGCTAAAAAGGAAACAGAAAAGATCAGGACAAATTAAAGCTATTATTCTTGTCTCATGCAGGGATGTCTGCATAACTCCAAACAGAACATTTTTGTAGAGCAGAAAAGTCTCTTTTCAACAGACCTCTAATAGACAGAGTTCTTTAGTTCTGATTTGCACTGAATAGTTCATCTGTATCTTGAAATAGGAGCAACTAAAAGTGATAGACTCAAACCCCAGACATTTCAGAGCTTACTAGAAACTGCTCAGTAGAAAGCGCTTGTTAGTTTCCAAGAGCATTACAACTTGGAAGAAAGAAGACTATTTAATTTAAGCAAGGCTGTGGTAAGTCAGGAGACAGCCTGCAAGTTTAGCAGCACACAGGAAGGATAATTACATTCTGAGAGTAATTGGCTGTCAGTCTACTGTAATGTGCAGCATGTAACCTACGGACCAGAGGATGAAACCCAGCATCTTACCTTTCAAAGTGTCCAGTTAACTACTACTGAAAGGCATCTTTCCACTCTTAGAATTGTCAATAGGAAGAAAAAAATGACATTGCCTTTGTTTCCAAACACTCTTGGAGCTTGTGCCTTTGGTAAGAACATATACAATAAGGGACATTTTCTTTCCAAAAGGAAGACAGCTCTTAATGTGCATCTGTCTTTGAATGGAGGAGATTCAGGCTATTAGAAGGGGCCCTCACAGGATTTCCCCATTCCCACAGAATATTAAAATCCATCAAACTTCCTCTAAATCCAAAAACTGAATGGAATTCTCACACTACATACTACATCTGAGAAAGCACATGCTCACTTGAGCTTCTCTTGTAGTAGTGAACTCAGTTCATTCAGTGTGTGATCAGAAGATAAATCATTAAGATTAATATTTTTTAAATGGCATTTCTTCTGGGATATGAAATTACAGGTAGTTTGGCACAAGTACAGGTCATGGGCTCTATTTCCACTCTCAGACTGGGAGGTTCTTTTGCTTGTTTACAGCATTCATGAGCAGGCGTACGTAGGAGGTTAACAGGTCATCCATTTTGTAACCCTGTCAGGAAAGAAAAAGTCTGAAATCTCTCAGAGAGCTCCATAAGCAAAAATAGCTATAATTTCCTCCCTCATTTATCATCTTCTCAGGTTCTTCCTTGTATGAACATATTTTCTTTAAATATCTGTCACTTTTTTTAGTTTAATAATTTATCCATTCTTCCCTCTGCTTTTCATTGATTTCCAAAACTTTACAGAGCAGAGGACTGCTGTGACCTTGGTATTCACTCTGTAGCATGACTTGTACTTAAGATTCTTGTATTTAAGAATCCAAACTTTTCTGTCAGAGAAGTTAGCCTTTAAATGTTTTTGTTATCTTTACAAACCTCCCTTTAAATATTAATATGTTGATGCTTCTCTGAGACTGTGAATAGTCTGAAGCCAATAAAAAGGTGGTACCACTCCCTGGAAAATATGAAGTCTTACAAGGCTGGCATCACTACATAACTGGAGGCAGACATGCAAGACAAGCCTCTTATGTAGCTTTGCAGTCTTAACTTCTCAGATGGATAGAATTTTGATTTATGGGAATAATTTGGGAAATTACTATTTTTCCTTGTGTCCTGTGTCATGCATCTTTGCATCAGATAGCATTATCCATGAACTCAACCAGTTCTAAATGGCAATTTTATTGACATAGCAGTGAATGCTTTTTGTATCTGCACTGGTATTTATCTGTTTTCATACCATCTTTTGTAGCACTCCTGGTTGGAAAGGACAAATTAGGATTTTGTTATGTCTAAGTTGGCAAAACTCTTCTTACCAGAGATGTCTCACATAAGAGTCGGTTTCCTCGTACCAGGTTTCCTATAGTCATGTGAAAGTATGTGCTCCCACTGCTCCAGTTGGAGATTTTATTGAAGGGGTAGACTATTAAAATATCCTGTAAGGGGAAACAAACTGAATTATAGAACATTTTTCAAATGAAAACAGGCTGTTACGTAAGAAAACCTGTAGAGCCAGAGAATTCTTGCTCTTTCCCACTTTATTTACAAAAACAGTGTATCAAGGCAGTTCTTGCATCCAGATTAGTGGTATACTGTATTTTCACCAAATTGGTAAATCTTAATCACACTAATGAGACTTCCTTTCATTATATATTGATCTTTGCCTTAGCACACTGCCATTAGATTTACAATAATCTAAAACTCAATTTTAATTTGTTTCATTATTGAAAGCAAGTAGTGATACTTCGTTTTCCTGAGAACTTGGTAAGACCAGACTGTTTGAGTTAGACTGCAGCTAAACGTGGCCATTCAGCCTGAACAGCTGGGGCTTCCTGCAAAGCAGTTTTCTGAAGCAGGTTCCTGGGTGCACTGCCCATCTATCTCCCTGATCTTACCACCTTGCTAGGTCTATCATGATTCCCATGTCTTTTTCCAGAGATGCTCTATTCTGTTCCTTTCCAGTGTAGAAACTCCAAAGGAGTGATTTGAGGTAACATTTTCTTCAGTTATACACAGAAAATGAATAGAGAGCCTCTATCCTCTCCTACCATTACTGGGCAAGGTCCCATCACTGTCCCTAAATTAGCAGGGTCCATTTTTAATCCTTCCTTTGATGGACTTGTGAGAATCAGCTGTTACCTTTGTCTTCTGATGTATCAGTGAGACTCCTTGCTTGTTGATTGCAATCAGTACAATCTCTGGGAAATTGGGCTCTGAGGCTTGCTGTAAATGAGTAACACAGCAAGATAAGCAGAAAATAGAGAAGTTATCTGTATCAGGGGCCTTGTGACCTTTAACAGTGTCCAGTTCTTCTTATTCTCTTTCCCAAATGAACATTTTCACCATATATTGATGACTTGAGCAAAAGCTACATGACAGCAGAATCAGGTCCATTATTTACTGTGCTGTCTGATAACAGGCTTAATGATTGATTGCAAACCATTTGAGAGCCTAGTGAGGAGAAATTAAAGGTAACATGTGAGAAATTACTCTTTGGTGATATCCAATCCAGAATGAGAGGATTAGTACAGGTCTGTTCTGAGGGAAGAGTCCCCAAAGAGGGAAGCTTTGGCAGCATTTTCTTGTGGAGAGCAACGTCAGGACAATTTAGCCCCCTACAGCTACCGCACAATTGAACCAGAGGTATTATAACTGGAGTAACAATATTGCCAGTAAATAACAAGTATAGTTCAGAATGGATAAAGAATCTATCTCCCAACTTGGAAGGAACTGAGTTTTCCTCAACAGATAACAGGAATTCAGCTATTTAATGTATTATTGTTTTCAGATATGTAATTATAGTCTATCTGTATCCCTTGGTACTGCTCTTCTACCAAATCCACTCACACAGGCCTTCAAACCTACCTTCACCTCAAAAAAGGCTGATCCAAATGTTGGCCACCGGTGTATCATTTTCAAGAAAGCAATCTTGGCCTCATCCACAGTTTTTCCTTCATGTTTACTATATGCTGCAATAATGCCCTATTAAGGAAAAGAGGATAGAAAACCAGTTGAGTTGGAGACAGGCAAGTTTCCAGTGCCTAGCCTTACCACTAAAGACAGCATCAGCTCATCATCACGATCAGAGTTTTTGCTCCAGCAGCAGAAAACTGGAAATGAAAACAGCGCTATTCCATGGGGTAAGGTAAAGCCAGAACCCTCCAGTGTTCCCTACTCCTCTTCTGGGTGAAGGAAGCCCAGGAGCCCAAGGAACTGGGCTTCATGGCACAGGGGCAATGTGAGATAAAGCTTAGAAAGCCAGTGTTCAACACCCACAGACATGTATTACATCTTTGGCTGGAAAATGGTGGGTGAATTTTTCCTGTGTTTTCCTCAGCAGATTAAAGTGATAGGTACCTGCTGAAATTCCCTTGCCCTTTTTGTGGATAAAAGAGCCTTTTCCTGTAAGTACCATGGGCACAATGCAAGGAGATTGATTTGCTGCCAAGAAATATGTATAAGACACGTTAATTTTCTCTTTCTGTCCCATATCCTCAACTTCTGAGTCCCATCACTGACTCTCCTATCTCTGATTCTTTTTCTGGGCACTGGAAATAGATTAGTATCTCCAAGAAAGATGCACACTTCAGATAAGCCATCCAGGCTTGCAGATATCTTTCAGAACTTCCGTAGAGTATGTAAAATCTAGATTGTAAGAGGCAAATCCTCTTGCTATCCTGTTTGCAAATCCAGCAATATCCAATACCATCCCTCCACAGTACTTTCAAAGACCATCAGATCAAAAATGTAGTGTGGCTCAATGTGTTTTCTCTAATAAAGCTCTGTATATGTAATATGACTAATGAAAGCTGATGTTCTTACCTTCTTCCATTCGTCTGGTGACACCGCCCGGAGCAGATTGTCCGGCACCAGCTCCTTCAGGATTTTGGGGATGGCTGCCAGCTGTGTGCGGTCATTGTTAAAGTGCACTTTATAAATAAGTCCTGCCAGCTGCACAGCTTCATCCTTGGAACATTTGTGGTAGCCTCTGAGGTACTTCGGCAGCTCCTGGAAGAGACCAGCTCTGAATCCAGGCAGAATGGGCTAAAGCAAACACAGACTTAACCATTCTACATTTGTGAGGTGAGGACACAAGTCTTGCCAAACACAGTCCAAGGGCTTTTGGCTCCTTCTGAAGGTTCTTTGTATGATCTTTAAAGATCCTTTCCAACCTGAAACTTTCTGCAATTCTCTGATTTATGGAGCAAGATGAGCATTTCCACAGTACAGTGAGGTGAAGGAGCTGTACTTTTAACATGTTCCGTATAGCTAAGGTATGAACATTAGAGAAATAAATCTGTTCTGAGGCTGAGCTGTGCCCTCCTCTGAAGGAGGTATTCCACTGGAGGCTCTATAATGCAAGCTTTGGAGAGGGAGACAGTAATACTCCTACAGACTTAATTTTTCAGGAATATTTCTTGGATCACAAGATATCTCTGCTTTAGGGAGCTGCTTACCTGGTGGTAATGGAAAATAGTATCAGCTTTCAGGTCCTTGCCAGGAGCGACATTCAGCCACAGCTTTCTCATGAAGTACACCTCATACACCACAGACGCAGCAACCCCTAAGGAGACTAAATCTTGTTAGTATTCTCTGTGTCACTGAGAGTTCTACAGTTTTTAAATGGCTTATGAATTTCTTCAGAAAAGTAATTATGGTTTTAACAGCAATAAACAAGATTACTAACAAAATAATACAAAAAGCCATTTTAGATGACAAAAGAAATCATTCGTTTTTAGTTCCTGGACACTGCTCATGCAATGATCAGATGAAGGAGAAGTTGAGGGACTGCCATGAGTGTTCGTTATTGGTGCTCATGACAGCTGCATGCTGGTATGCAGCACACCCGAATTCTTTTACACCAATGCGAGTGCATCCCCTGATGGCCGCGCAGCAGTACAAATGAATTGTGATTTAGTGCACCCACAACTTTATACTGTGGTTTTCAAAGTTCCTAGCAGCTACATCAGCTGAGGGAAGAAAAGTTAGAATGTCTTAGATATATAGACAGAGCTTCAGGAAGTTGAACTTCAACTGCCCTGAAATATGCAAAGGTCAGTATAAATTGATACGAAATTTGAGTGGAGTTTGAGTTTGATGTAGATTTCAAAATATATATTATGGGGGGGGGGTCTGAGGGGGAAGAGATGGGACAGTAAGTGCAAGGAATTGCTGTTATTAGTATTACATTTTTTAATTCTAGCAACCTGTGTTTGGGTATCGCCAGGTAATAACCTGGTTAAAAATTTTCTAACAACCCAAGAAATGTGAGTGACATTCTGTAAAGAGCCTATTTGCATATGTTGGCTGATTCGTAGTATTTTAGGATCAACCTGTCTAACTTGCATGTATCCAGGTGTGTGTTTTAGATACAACAGGTCAAAAAATCTTTTTTACCAATTTAAAATTTCTGGAGAGATCCCCCCACCAAAATGTTCTGGTGTTTTTGATAGCCAGTGCTTGGCTGCATCAGGTCGCTGGATCTTGCAGCTGGTGCAGGCAGTAACCATGTATGTACAAACAAAAATTATATAAGACTCTTCTTAATTCTTTCCAAGATGGAATGAATCCTACTGGGTGCATCAGCTGTTTTCCAGTTCAACACAGCATCTCATGCAGCTTCTTGTCATTCTGGCATTCTCCTTACCATCTTTTCCTGGTTTGTTCCTCCTGTTCCAGTCTGTCACCTGCCTTAGTGAGTCAAAGAAGTAGTCTGCTTCATTCTGACTGATAACCTGCAGAGACCAAGCAATGAAGGAGAGAAAGGAGGGGTTAGCACATCATATAAAATACTGCCTGTGCCACATACCCAAGTATCAGGCTGAATTTTCTTTCCCTGTCTACAGTGAGAGGGCAGAATTACAGTGGGAAAGAAGTAGAAATATAGGAGGAGGAAGGCTCAATTTACTTACATTTGATGTGGGGCTCTCTGTTGGATCTTCTGTTGCTTTTTGCTTTCCAAGTTGCTTATTGAAGCCAAGCTGAAGATTCCTACCTTATTCCCAACATTGTAAAGTGTTGTTACATACTAGGTTTCTCTTTTCAGGAAGGCGGTACACCAGAAACTTGCTGTGCTAGGGCTCAGTGCTGCTTTTGCCTTGATCAGTTTCAGAGAGAAGGGACCTCTCAAGTGAGACAGCCAGCCCAAGCTTCAGCTTAGGCAAGGCAGGTTCCCAACAAACAAGAGAGTAATTAACTGAGGCTGGTTGCCCCGCCTTCCCTAATCCTAGTGGGCACTGTACATGAGCAGCACATCTAGGCAAAGTTGGAGTGAAAAAGGGCTGAATCCAGCAGTATGCAACCACCCTGGCAGCTGCCAGAAAGCCTACATCTTCTATGGTTTTAGGGCCACTTGCATACTGGCAGACTGATAGAAACTCTGCATCCCTGTCCTGCCCCTTCAAGAGACTGAAAATAATTGTCAGGTGCTGAAAGTTCAAGTTTAGGTTGTATTCCCTCAGTAAGACAGAAGCTGTAATCACCTGCTCTGGTTCTTGACTTCATATGGTTGTTTAGGTGGTCGGGTAAATAAATAAGAGAGATGGGGCAATCTGGCTACCTTGCCATAGTCAAGAAGGAGTTACCTTGTCTGCAATCTTCACAAAGAGGCTGAAACCTTCCCAGGAGTGTAACTGCAATTTGGAAGCAATGTTCTGACACAGAGTCCGGATTTTGGTGTTTGTTCCCACATCAAATTTCTATGAGATAACAAGACTCTTGTTACACAGAGGAGAGGAAGAAGTAAGAATAATGAATGTCTTCACACATGCTCCTGGATGAGCACATCATGGCTGGAAAAATGGTCAAGGCTGGGAAAACAAGTAAGTGCTCACCTGTTCTGTTTCATTAGGGAAGCAAATCTTGTGTGAGATCTTAGTGTTGTTCTGTAAAATGGCCTCAACCTCCACAGCATGAGGTGCCCACTTCCTGCAGCCACTCCTGGAAAATGCCACCACCATCATAAGAGAGATCAGTTCAGTCACTGAGGAAATGAACAATAGTACTCCAGCCAAACAGCAAACACCCTCCAAAATGCCAGTACTGTGTGATGGGGTGGGCTCAAATGGACCCTTACCCCAGTGAAAATTCAGTGTATTAATGGCAGGAATCTGAGGGTCTTGTTAGCATGTAAAGTAAGTCTTCTTTGCAAGGAGGTTGCACTAGTAAGGCACCTTCCTAGCCAGTACCATTGCCTCTTCTATGGATTCAGCTGCATTTTTCCTTACTGAAGTATGAGTATAATGGCTACATGGAGAAATACTTTTTATTTAATTCCTGCATCAGCATAAAGATATGTATTTGGATACAAAATGACTTGGAGCCCAAGTACCAAAAAGGCCTGGAGGATTGCTGAAAGCATTATATTTTATATGAGCAGGAGTGCAATCACTGAATTAGGAGGTGCTTAAGCTATACAAAGTCAGTTCTTTGAAATTGTACCGCAGAGCTGCATTTTAAAGTGGAGGAATTGACCCCAAAGTCTCAGTCAAGCTAAAACTTCAACACAGTAAAAGTGAGAACAAATCTAGCAAATTACCTCCTGGGGCTGGTAAGTTCCTGCCCTCGGTGGTACAGAGCAGGCTGTTCAGGTATTTTGAACACCATAGCTTTTATCGGCCTCTCACACTGGGTCCGTCTCTCAGGAGGAGGTTAGTCTGGATCCAAGCTTTAATTGTGTGAATTCGAAAGCTAATTTTTTTTTCATGGAACAATTCCATTTGGAGAAGGAAAACTTGACTGTAACCGAGCTGAACAGCATGTGCTTTGTACTGTGCAGTAACTGTACAAAGTGTGGACTTGCCCTACTTGGTCACCTGTTCCTGAACTGGCACAGAGGGAGGCCCTGGGAGCTCAAGGAAGTGCAGCAGCTTGGCTTCGGAGGCATAGGGCTACCCACCTCTCCTTGCAGCATGAGCTAGGAATTCACTGCCAAGGTGAGATCTGCTTATCACCCATCAGAGTGGTTCCCTTGGCAGAATTCTGGGGATGAAGCTGTAA
This sequence comes from Petroica traversi, assembly GCA_025920805.1. NCBI lineage: Eukaryota > Metazoa > Chordata > Aves > Passeriformes > Petroicidae > Petroica > Petroica traversi. Next base: position 426,663 of record JAHLSL010000215.1, on the reverse strand, counting down.
AGTGGTTTATGGAGGAAAAGGTACGTACCCAAGGACTCAGTTGGCTTCCCCAGTATGAACTGAGCTGCCAGCTCTCCCCTTTCCAAAGGGACCAGGTTACTTACAGGGAGAAGTTACACTAGATGATCATTGAAGATCCCTTCCAACTGAAATAATTTATTCTAGTCTAGTCTAGTCTAGTCTAAGCAGATGCAAGTTTAATCTTAGGAAAAGATCCACTCTTAGAAGTCAAGACTTGTGTTTGTTCCACTTCCCATCCCCCAGGCTCTAGATCTGAGGCAGTTTAAGCAGATAAAATTGTCCTTTCAAACAGCCCATTCTGCTTTCCCCTCCCTATTTGCTCTCTCTAAAGAAGTTCTGTACAGCTCAACAGGGCTTAGAGCATGAATAGCACATGATATAGGGAGGCAGGAATTTTTAAGTCTTTTCTGTAGAATAAACAATGAATAACATTCCTTGCCATGCATTTTTCAGACACTTCAAAAGCGAGTTTAATGTGTGGTGACATTTCCCCAGCAGTGCCAAATCCCATCCACTGCAAGATGGATATCCACTGTGTTCATGTTCCCCTAGAGCCTGACCCATGGGGTTCACAGACCAAACATGTGGCCCAACCCGAGAGAAAGGGGAAGATGCAGAAGCTGAAAGAAGAAATCATTAGGCAGGTTCTTTACTGATTAGGTCTGTGGTAGGCAAGTGGTAAATCACAACACAATTGAAAGGGAAAAGGCTGGAGTCAACCTTGATGCCAAAGCTTTGTTCAGAGTGGCAAGCTAGGTAATTCCAGTGTTCGGAGGAGTCTAGGGAAACTTTTCCCCTACAGTTCAGTTGATCCTTCCTGAAATCCTGTAAGTTCTTCCCTCTCTCTGGTTGTGTCATGACTTTTAGAACAAGAACTCATTTGGAAGTGTTTTGGGAGTCTTGTTGCTTCAGCCTGGGGTAATGTCAAGTGGATAGAGTACTGCCTTGCAGTGAGCAACCAGGTAAGAGTCAGGGCTTTGTTCATTTGTGTTTTTTCAAAGAATAGGAATTGATTATACTGATCCTTTCAACAAGGACATGCTGCCTTACCAAAGAAAAGTAAGGTCAGGATATCATCAGTGACATCATTCCAAGCTGCATGTCCTTTAGGATGTTTGAAATACCAAACTCTGTGAGTCAAGTGATTATGTGTGGGGATGAGCTTTTTAAAATGCTGCTAACTCTGTGAAACAAAAAAGGGAAATTGTGACATAGACCTCTCTTTAATGGTTCAAAGTCCATAAAGAAAGCTGAAAATAATGATCACTTATAAAAACCAAGATGTAAAGAGGAAGAGGAAAGTGAAAGTCAGACTGTTTTAGCCTGTACTTTTTTTTTGGAACCTGATTATTGATATTTGAACACTTAGAGTTGGTTATATGCCAGATTATTTACCTCATTACTGTTTGAATCCTCCGACGGCACCCCGGGGCCAGTGTTTCTTTCTGTCGTGTCTCTATGAACTTCTGGGCATGTTTGAGCAGTGACTTGCTGGGTGGAAAGAGGCCAGTGCAGAGCCAGAGGAGCTGCCAGCCCTTGGTCTCGCTGTACCTGTGAACACAAAGCCAACAATTCTGCTACAGCCACAGATAATTCTGTTTGACCACACAACAGCTACAGGGAAGAGACATACACTCCCATCATGGTCCCATTAAGCAGAGAGCTGCAAATCAACAGAGCCTTCACCCAGTCTCTGGCATTTATTTGCTGTGCAACAACCACAGCCTGCATGTGAAGACAATGCCAATCGTGCATGAGAAATACTCATGACAGATGCAAACCTCATGAGTAAATATAAATTCCAGTTTAGCAGACATCTTAGCAGCAGTGAACCTGGTGCCATCCTCTTGGAAAGTCACAGTTAATTGGGTGTTCAAGCTTACATATATTCAGATTGTGGTTTCTCAATGGATGTATTCACCTGCCCTCTGCATTGGCCAGCTTTGCTAAGGGCATGAGCACTGTGCATGCCCTGACTTTCCCTTACATGTATTCCTGTTCTTTTCTAAAAAATGAGCATGTGAATAGCATGTAGTGAGGCAGATGCAATTTTTAAATGCTCTGGACCAAGGTGGTACTATTTTTCAGGCAGAAATCCAGTTCTTCTAGCCTCTGCATCTGTGAAATCTGCCAGTTAAAGCTCTTCTGGCACCTTACCCTCACTATTAAGAAGGGCTCTGCAGCCTTGAGGTGGTCAGTCATTCTGCCTCAAAGCCAGGAGTGGAACACTTCAGCTGTGTCCCAGGATTGCTCTGAAATGCTCACTGGTGTAAAGTGATCTTGGTTGGGAAAGTCAGCATGTCTGCCTCTGAAAGGGCATCAGATGTCACTGAGTAAAGAGGTCCTGGCTTCTTTATTCCCACTTACTTCTAATTTTGGAGGTGAAGACAGACTATTTTAATCCCATTTATACTCATTATATCAGTGATGTCTGTGTTTATGTGAGAATGGGACATAGTCCACAATACAGCAGCTTATGAAGGATGAAAGATTTGTTTCTCTGTTCTAATGAAAGTATATGGAAAAAGCCACCTTTCAAGTATTTTTTTTTCTGCATCAGTATCCCACTCCCAACAGTTACTAAATTGGTGGAATACATCAGGCATGGCACTGCCACCATGGTCACAGACTATGCATTAAAGAGCCTATAAGATTCACTGCATGCAAGGGAATTTACCCTTCAACACTGACACACATGATAGAAGTTTCACTGCATGTAATGCTTGTGGAATAATAAGACTGAAAATAAATAATCATAACGCATCCAGAAACAGACAAACAATTTTGTAAATAATTTAAGCTGCTTTTTTGCAGCTTTCAGTTTCCCTGGAAGTAGATGAAATTACCATATTGTGAGTGGGGAAGAAACTAGCCTGTTTCAGAGACTTTTGTGTGGACAGGTGTCTCTGTAATCAATCTCTTCTGCAAGGCAATTATGTAACCTAATTAATATAACGCCTCAAAAGTGTTTATTCATGGGTGGTAAAATCCAGTGTGAGCTATGTTTTTGTGAGAGGGGAATGCTACTGTTGAGGAATGTAAATTGAGAATTGTCAGGGCAGTCACTGAAGGGATGCATGGACCTTGCAGTGCCTTGTTTCCCCTACAGACTGCTTCGGGAGCAGGAGAGCCTCAGTGACATCTTGCCTGCCTCACATGACAAGGAGATGAGCACGGAATGCTGATGGGAGCAAAGCAGCCACTCAGGAGAGATGACTGATAGTGCTCTATGACCTCTCCCTTGCAGGGAGTGGTCCTGAGCGCTCCACAAAGGTAAGCCCCTCAGCACTGCCTGGCAGAAGGGGGAAGGGAAGCGGTTACTCCAATATTTGTTTATCCTTCCCCCTGCCCCCACTGCGTCACAAGGGCCTGTGGCCTGGCTCCTCAGGAGCAGAGTGTTTGCACCCAGGTAAATACCTGTTTCTATTCTCAGTCAGTTGCTTCATAATCTGACAGTAAATCTCATCCCGAAGGACCTCCTCCTGAATAGCTGGCACAAATATCTGGTCAGTGACTTCCACAGAGGAGTGTGCCTGTTTTGAGGGGTAGTCTCCCATGAATTTCATAATGGGTGAATATGCTGTTAAGGAGAAAAGCAGGCCAATTTCAGAAGGCAAATGGGAAGTTTCATCTGGATCCTAACATGTTAGTGACTTTGTTGATGGCTAAGTGGCAAATATTGAGAAGAAGGTCTGGAGCATGTTCCCTGTCTGTCCCCTGCCCTCCTTCCCTATGCAGCAGTTGCTGCTTGATTTGTACTGGGCTAGTGGCTGCTTTCTCTGGGCATATGCAGTAAATCTCTCTCAGTCCTAAAGCCACATTCTCAGTTAAGTAACCCACCAGAAGCTGTGGAGTACTGGGAGGAAATAGGAACGTTTCCTCTGTAGACAAGGGAAACGGATTTGATCTGCTCCATCTTTATGCGAATGTATGCCCTTTCAGGTGGCTGTGTATCTCAACAGAGGTAGCTGAGTGAACCTAACTAACTCTTCCTTCCCCTTAGTGTTCTCAGATTCCAAAGAAAGGAGAAAAAGGATATCAATGAAGGCCTGACAGGCCAAATCCCGAATATCAGGGTCTGTGCACGCTCTCTTCAGCAGTGGCTGTTTCAGAGGCTCCTTAGAATGTGCCCACAGTTGACTGTGCCCACGGGATTTCTGGAGAAGAGCTTTGCTGATGGATTCCTTCTCAGGAGTCCTGAGTGAAGACAAGTGCAGGCAATACAAAATTACTGGATCAGTATTGCTATGAACAAAGGAGGTCATTATCACAAAGTCATATCTCTAGACCTGTTCTTTCACAAGACAGTGATGTCAGATTTCCTTTGATTCTGCAGGTCAACAAAAGCAGGGAAATGTAGTTTCCTGTATATCCAGAAGGTAGGAGGCTTGCAAAAAGAAGAGGGGTTTTTAGAACGCTAATTTCCCCCTTACTTTCTAAAGCCTGAGATGTTGTATATCCTCACTAGCTGCTAAGTGCTGAAGAAGGGGTGAGAAGTAAGAATATGGCCTGCTGGAAGAAGTCAGTCCAGCTGGGGTTCTTCTAATCTCCCCTTTGCATTCTGCAGACTTAAGATACAATAGGCCATGTACCAGAATCTCTGTATATCAAAAGTCACAATTACAGGGGACAAAAAGAGGAAACCCAATAAGAAGTGGGAGATGCCATTACATAATAGACTTTAAGGATTACTAATCAACAAGAGCTTTTCTAGGGTGTTCTCTACACAGAGAGCTTCACCTGAAATGTTCATAGGAGAATTCCTCTAAGGTGTAAGGCTTCACCTTGACATCCTCTTCATCAGGTTCCTCCATGAAGGAATTCTGTGAAGCTGTCCTCCTCTGGTCTGGAGACATCATCAGCAAACTCTGGAATAACACAGCCACATAGAGATGTCACATGGAGACAGGTCTCTGCATGCACTGTCAGGTATTACTCAGCATATATGGGCAGGTAGTCTTCTGTGCTGCCCGAGACCTTCTGTCTCAAAAGCAGCATCTCCAGAGACCTCAAGAACGACCTAGGAACAGTTGACTCAAAGAAGCAATTTACACAGACCCAACAGTAGTGGACATTAAAATCTATGTTATTATCCAAAGCACAGCACATGTTTTACAATGCACCTGCTTCTCTCTAGTGTGTTTTGCCACCAGTTTTTCTGCTTTTTACCTGCTTGCACAGGATCCAATGAATCCTCAAAACTGAAGACAAAATTATTAGCAGAGGCATTAATGAGAAACCTTGACTCCCTCAAATACCACATTTTCTTTAAGTAACCTGCTGCACTCAGAGGTTCCCTTGAGGCATAATGTGATCACCACTCAAACCCAGAGTGAATGCAGGAACATTCAACTCCACACCCATACCCATTAATTGCTACCAGTTTCAGGCATTGAAATCTCCTATGGTAAATAGACTAGGTTTTGGGGATTTTTTTTAAGTAATTGCTTTTGTGCAGTTGCAGTCTTCTCCTTAGAGTCTGGGCTAAGTTTAGTTTTGTTTTCAGTCAGGACAGAATTAAATGCTTTGTTTCCATGGGAGGTATAGAAATTGCTGACTTTGGAGGGACATTTATCTTCCAGTTATAAATTCAACCATATTAACATTTTTATATTCTTCCAGTCTTTTCAAAGAGAGTGCTTAGCTTTCCTTACCAGCACTTGACTAGAGGGTTTAGTGAGAGAAGGAATTATGTAGATGTCTTCCAAAAATACATTCCCTGTTTTGCCTGTCCTTTCATTCTGGGCACAGATCCAGCCAGAGTCTGCATTCAGTCTTTTGTCTTCGGTGAAAATTAGCAAGTCTCCCTTCTTGAAGGACATGATGCCAGGATCTTCTGGAAAACAGAATAAGGGGGTATTGTTCAGGCTTGACAGTCCGAGACAATGCAAAGGGATTTCAATGTGAAAGACAAGGGAATTGTAGTTTGAAGGCCTGAATTCAGTTAGCACTAGAAAGTGGTTTGTGCAAATATGGTGAATTTTCCAATAACACTTCAGAGAAATCACTTCTGTTTCCTCTGACACCCTGACTTTGATCCACTGAGGGCAATGGCAGAACTCCATTTGATTCACATGAATGCTGACTTTGTGTCTAGATTGGCAGCAAAGTATGGAAAGGAACTCAGTAGTTGTAAGTAGCTGAAGTTAATGTTTAAATTGTAAACATTATGTCCGTTTGAGCCACCTGTATTCCACAGAATATTCCAGTTTGCTGCCTCTGTGAAATTCTTCTGCAAAGTGTTTGCAGAGAATCCAGATCCAACTTCCTACTATAATCAAACTGAGCTCCTGGACCCTATACTATCTAAATAAAATATATGAACAAGAAGGAGGAAGGAAAGTTTATTTGTGTGCAAAGGTACTGAATCCCATTGCCTTATGCTTGGCATTGCTGTGCTGACGCATCCCCCTGGGAGCAAAGGGACTCTTGATGAAGTTCTCCCTCCCCTCTTTGAGCACCTTCAAACAAGTGCTGTGGATTCTCTGATGATTTCTTCCCCACCTTGTAGAAAAGTTATGAGACTTACCCTGGGATTTTTTCTCATGCATTGCCACAGCAAATTGTGATCTTTTCTTCAGTCCTTCCAGGAACATTACCACCAGTTCAGCAATGACGACGCTGTTTACAGATGTCAGAACAAACTCCTCAGCACGAAGCGTGATGAGAGTGCAGCTCTGTCCGAATGACTTCACTGCCCTATGTATTATTGAACAATTTGTTACCAGAGCATCTCAAAAACTTACAGACCCATCTGTAAACACAGCCAAGGCACCAACACCTCCTTGCAGATAACTCCCTTACAGTGAACATTGGTAGCTCCTCCTTTGCCTTCCCATGAGCTGGTAGGTGTGAAGGACTGAAGTGGTTCAGCTTTACTCTGAACTTCCACCATGTTTTGTACAAAAGTGCTTCCATACAGACAAAAGAACACCCTTCTTCTGTAGTAACTTAACAGCTAATTAAATCTCTGGCAGTTCTCACAGGGGGCTTTTTTGTGTATGTAAGACCTTTTTTCTCCAAGTGACTGGATGCAAGGATGTGTGCCATGAGCAAGCAGTGGTTAACTGCTTTTCTCAGTGATCCTGTTCTGGTCCATGACACCTGAGAAGTACGTGAACTCCCAGCATGCACAACAGACAGTGGCTTAACTGTGTCAGTTATTTGGCTCAATGCCTGTCTGTGCTTCCTTACACCTTTCTGACTGAGCAGGACCACTTTCTACCAGCTAGAAGGATCCAATCCTTTCAGTATTTTCTTTACAGGTAGCTCAGAAGTTTTCCCTTTCTGTTTCCCAGACCTAGGCTAAACCACCTTTCCAGGCACAGATCAAATCACCTAAGGAGCTGGCAGAGAAGGTACATCCTTTCTGAGTATGGAAGAGATGCCATCTTCAGATCTTGTCTTTCTGGGGCCCTCACCTGTTCGTGTGGATGCCAGTTATCTCCGGGAAGGTCAGCTCAAGGAGCCGCTTTTCTGACTCATCCAAGAAGCAGATGCCTTTCCAATTTATAGCAATGATGAAGTGGTTCTTAGGCAAACTGGGTCCTGAAAATACAGAAAAAAATCCTTATTAATGCTTTACAAGTATTTCCCTATTACCTTATATCTGTCCTCCACTCTCAAGCTCCAGGTATTACCTGAAAACTTAGTGACTTCAAAGAATCTGGAAAAAAGTAAAGGCCACTGAAAGCGAGCAAAATCTACAAGTTGCTCCTTCACAGTCTGAGAGGAGAGATGGTCCTGTGTGTAGAGGGCCTGCAGGAAAAAAACACACCCAAGGTTTTCTCAGTAAAATCTGGATTGCATGATCTGCAGATGATGAAGAAAAAGCCCGATTCCAGAAATCCTGGAAATCTTCCTCTGCTGTTACTGATGTCAAGGGAACTTGGAGAAAGTAAATCAGGAATGATCTGCAGGGAGCCACATGCAGCTAGGAGTGCCCACAGGCATCTGGATTCCAAATTTCCCTTAAATCCCCACTGACCTGTTCAGAGTCTAATACATTTTGGATGCCATGGAAGTAATTCAGGTAATCCATTTCCAGATCAGAAGCAATATTCCATCCTGTGCCCATCCTGACTTGGTTGTCAGATGGAAAATAGAGCCCTAAAAGCTATGCTATTCAGAGATTTAAACGTACTTTTTCTTTCTTCCTCCTTGCTTTTCTTATGTAAGAGTGAGTGGAAAGGTTTTCTGCTCCCCCAGACCTAATGAGCAATTTGGGATCTACAAACTGAGCTGGTTTTCCTTCTTCCCCTACAGGCTATTCATAAATGGAAATGGTGAAAGAAGCAGAAGCTGGTACTCAAGAGTGGTTACCCAGCAGTTGCAAACAAACCTCTTACCTTAGCATGTGCATATGTTATAAGGCTCACCCACTTTTCCAGGGGCTTGGACTTCAGCTGTTTAACTGGGATGCAGTCATGGAGCACCTTCTGCACAGGTTCATTGTGGATGGTATCTCCAAATTGGATATAACAATATTTTGCACCTATCTCCACCAAATCTTCCTCCTGAAACAATTAATCCTTTAAAGGAGGTCTAAAAGGATGTCACAAAGGCTAGATAGCCTCTTTCAAACTTTGAACCATTTAGAAATGGGGTTTTCTTAGTTTTTGTCTGGATAACTCTTAGTCATCCAGAATAAGGAGGGATGAACTTCGCACAATCATAACATCATAGAGATTATTAAGAAAACTATTTTAAATTAAGACCAAATTTGCCCCTTGGGACATGCCTCCAAGCTCCCATGTGAACTGAAAGTTGCAGGGAAGGAAAAATATTAATTAGAATTGCCAGTGTGACAGCTGGCACAATCACCTGGATAGGGATTGTTCATTAAGTAGTGAAAGGTTGTTCATATCCACTACAAACTCATTTCATATTCCTGCTTTTTAATGTTGGAAGCATTAATATAGTTTTGTCTCTTTAGGAAGATGAATCAGGAAACCCACCTTCTCACAGCAGTACTCTCCAAATCGAATGCCACGAATGATTTGGTGGTAGATGAGGTCAGTGCTGACAGGATCCTCCTGGGAGTTGTGCCAGGGGGTGAAGATTTCCTTCCGGAAGTAGAGGCGCCAGGGTGCATGGCGTTCATGTGTGCCATGCTCCTTCACCAGCTGCTCGCACTGAGAGATAGCATCCAGGACATGGTCTCGGCCCCCGCCCAATGACCAGACCTGCCGCAAAGGGACACTGCATTTACTTGCCTGCCTGCTCTGGGTCTGCCTGCAGTACCTGTTCAGGAGCTCCTGGTCTCCTGTCAGTAAGAAAAACTCCAAAAAGGTAAGCAGATGAATATGCAAATTGTATGTGTTAAGTAGATGTATTTTAATTAGTCACCTGTGTGGCAAAGGAAACCTTACAGGGCTAGAGCAAGAATTGCTGAGTGATGAGCCAACAGAAAGGCAGAATAGGACTATCAGGTCCTGAGACCCAGCTGGGATTCAGAACGGATTTGGTTTCAGTGCAGGAGTGGGTTGAGGGTATTCCAGAATTCAGAAAGGGTCCTCAGTGAGGCTGGGTGGGCAGCAGCAACTCCTCAGAAAGAGAAGGGAGCTTTCATTCTGTTTTTCTGCACTTTACCTTATCAAATACAGCAATGTAGAGTGAAAACCCAAATACATCCTTCAGTTTGGTTTTATCTGCTATGAACTGACAGATCTCTTTGGCAGTGGAAGCAGAGTCTGCAGGGACAGTGATGCTTTGGCCATTCATCAGGGTGACATTAAACATAATGGGTTTCTTCTGCTTTGTTGCCTGTAAGTCAGAGTTAAATGAGAGAAAAAAAATTATGGGAAAACCTTACTTTCTTCTGAAGAATGAAGAAGGCATTTAGATTTAAGAGCTCTATACCCTGTACAATCCAGTCAACAGTCTTTAAGTGAATCTCCAATACAAACAGTTTCTTCAAAGCATGGTGAGTTGTAAATATAAATTACATCTGTGGAGCAGCAGTGGACTTTTCCTCACAGCTCAAGAGAGCTGATAATCCCATAAAAGTGCCAACTGATAGACTTCTCATGAGCCACATTTGACCTGATGACTTTTGGGAACAGCCTTACATGCATCAGTGGCGAGATTGCCTGCAGCGAGTATTTGCCCAAGAAGATGTGTGTTAAACAATAGGGTCTCTGAGATTTAGGGAGGAATTGAACTGAGCTCTTTACTTGAAAAGTCTATGTGATATTTAATTACTAGGGTGACATATAATTACTAGGGTGACATTTGAAGGAAGCAGAGAACAATATAGCACCATCATACTCCCTTCTTCCTTTCATTTTAAAAGCATAAGTCTTGCTCAGTTCTTTCTAAAAGTGGTAATAAGAGCTTTCCTCAGGAGATAGTTTCTGGCCTGTGGTTCCTGAGTGGATGGAGGTATCTCCCTGCAAATCATCTGCTGCTGCTTATATACTCTTCTGCATTTAGAGTATCTGAATAGCCAGAAGGGGTGTATCCAAGAAACTGCCCAGACAAAGGCAGTCCTCTTGTGCCATTGATTTCCATGATTTGATTTAAGAACGTCTGTTATTGCAGGTTAGTAGATGTAATATAACTACAAAGTAAGTAGTATACTTACAAAAACCAGTATAAAATTCCCAGATCAGTATAGTTAGTCAAAAGGGAGTTGCTACCTGAAGTTCCAGCCAGCTGGGAGGTTCAGTTCGGGCCCCATTGCTGTAGGTGCGTCTCAGACGCTCAGCACAGTATGGAGCGTAGCCCATGGGCCCATGGTGGATGAAATTCAACAGGTACTACAGGCACAGAGCAGGAGAAGGAGTTAGGAAACATTAATCCTCAGAAAACATTAAAAACCTTCTGCAGCTGATAGATTAGAGCTTTCAGTTCACCAGAAGATTAGGGTTGGAATTAATGTCTTCAAAAAGGAGGCTTGTGACACTTAGTTTTCACTCATTTTTCAGAACTTTCAGTCCAAAGGGAGAGAAGACTTGTGTCAGTCTATTCACCATGTTTGACTACATTAGTAGTGGAGACTTTATTTTTTATGGTTAGATTAGAGCAAGAGTTAGTGTTTTCAACCCGGGAGCTTGAAGTCTTATGGCATGCTGTACAAATGGAAGAGCTGGGAAGAGGGCTAATGGCATACTAGGAGTAATAATGATTGATACTTTTAGTTTTACCAAGTTCTCTGGCAATATCAATAACTGAAGTCCATTATTAAGATCGGACATTTGAAAAAATGATTTGGATAAACTGAGCTTTTGGAGTCTGTATGACTCTTGGATGACATGGACTTATATTTACATATCTGTATTTAGTGCAAGAATGGGTCATTCACCTGGTTATTTTAATGATTAAGAATATTCCTAGGGATAGGGTATGGTCATGTCTTTCATGAATTCTGCATGGTTCCAAGTCTTCGGATGAAGACTTTTGTTGAAATATGCCTATGGCTTGTGACTGGTTTGTTCTAAGTAGTGTCCATTTAGCAGCATTTATGATTAGATTGATCATTTGAACTGGGGTGTTAGCTAAGCAAGGCTGAAGTTTCATGCACATCATGGATCCTGTTTGCCTCTCAGATCTAGGAGGAAGCCTGATGTCAGGTTGGACCCACAGGCTGAGTTTTTATCCTGTCGTGAAGTAGATTTATCATCCATTTAAAATTGGAAATTAATGAATAATTTAAAAGACCAAATATCTGTTGGACTTTTTAGGCTTAGAGATATAGGGTAAGGACTGATAAAACTTGGGGATGTGATTTTATATTGCCTTCCTGAATATATTTAATCACTAGGGTTATAACGGGACACCTTTCAGTTGTCTTTGGCTGAAAAGGCAGAATTGGAGGCACTAAAATTTGCCAGATCCCTTTTTTTAAATTTGCAGATTATAGATCTAAAATGAGAGCTGTGATAAACAACAGAATCCAGACTGTATTACATGTAATGAGAAATTTAATTTTTTAAATGTGAAAGTAGCAATAATTTATTTAAATTTCCAGATAAGAATATGAGACGAGAAAGTTTTTGCTGAAACCACAGCAGTAGCTGCTCTGGAAGCCAAACATTTTATGTGCCTGAGCTGAGGCATGTAAGCTGCTGTAGGAAAGGTTAGCATTGTACCTTCACAAACGTGTCTGAAGGAGGAAAGCAGCCAAGGCAAAGTGACAGAAGGATCCAGCCACGGGCATAGCTGCTCCTGTTGCTGTTTTCAGTGAGTTGTTTGCAAATCTGGCAATAGATCTCATCTCTGTAATGAAATTGGACAGCAACAGATAATGATTCACTGAACTGTCTTTGGCTATGTTTCGACTGCAAGCTCGGCAGGATTGCAGCATGATGAAGTAGATCTAAGCTGGGTTCAACCACAGTAGCTAGGATAGCACCTGTAATGCACCACAGGAATTAGCTTTGTTATGGAAAAGGCTCCAGGCCTGCTAGGGCCTTTTGCCACCTCTTCTTACTCTATCAGCTTAAGTGCAATTCTCATGCTGAATTAACTCCTGTGAGAAGAAGGGAACTGCAGAAAGAACAACTGCTGGTTCATGAAGCTGTGAAATGGCATTGCTGCCCAAGAGTCTAGATGTGTAACTTGCTCTGAGCACTCTACAACATGTGGATTGTAGCTCATGGCTCTTGTCTGTCTGCTTGTAGGTGATTTTGGGGATTAGGATGGGGGACACCCTGCCTAATTTTATATCTATATATATTGACATATTTATATGTTTTATTTATATTTGTATACAAACTTGGAGCAAATCTTGTACCGAAATGGAGAAAGGAGAGCTTCAGAGTAAGCTTCTGAAAATGCAAGTTACCTGCAGCAAGGAACTGAGGGAAACAGATGCAAAAATCTGCGTACAAATAAAACTGTTATGAAAAAGTCATCTTATTTTTTCCTAGACTCTTGGAACATGCATTTGTCAAATCTGATATGAGAGGACATAAGTTGGATGAGTTTTTTGTTCGTGATAGGACATATGATGAAACACAGACTGAGGGAATAGGTACCTAGTCTGTGGCTATTATGATATTTGGATTGAATACAATTTTTGCCAGCTGAGATCTGCTTTAGGGAGAGTCTTGACTTAAACAGAGTGGCTGTGGAGAGAGGAATGCAGCCCATGACTGAGGTCAAGGCATGGCCTGTGTCTGTAGGCTTTGTTACAGAAAAGTGCTTAGGATAAAACAAAGGAGAGAATTCATGGGAACAGGTCAGAGTCAACGAGCTTCTGCCCTTATTCTCACACCATGCTTGGCCTAAGGTCCAGCCTCACACTGCTTGTGGTCAGGATTTCTCCTTAGTGTCTGATATACTCAGACCTTCGACCATTTCTGATGCGGGGACATTACTTGAGTGCTCAACGAGAGGCTATTGGGAAACCTTTCATCCACCTAGTATACATTAACTCCATATTTCTTACTTCTCTGAGTGACTCTTCTCCCTCATTCTAGGGCAGTGCTCCACCTTCAAGTGTTATTGAGTCACAGCCTTGAACTCTGCCCCTTTCAGTACCTGTGGAGTGTTCAGAAAGCCATACGTGGAGGCAACTGGACTAAACTGCAACACGAAAATACCGGAAAAGGCAGTAAGGAGTAATTCTCCAGGACTGTGGAAAATTAGTACTGGAGTTCCTTGATGTAATGGGTACCTGGCCCTAGGTAGGAGGTATAAATTTCCTACCTGATGGCTGGACGCAGAATTGCATTGCCAATAATGAAGTGTACTTTTTCTAGGTTGGACATAGGTCTCTGAGAGATCGAGATATCCTCTTGGAAAGCCTCCTCTGCCCATCGTAGCTGATCTGTCACCTGAAAGAAACAGAATAGAACCCCAGAGTGCTCCAGAAATCTCCCCTCTTAGCAGGCAGCTCTCCCATAAATGAGAGACACTCTTTCTCTGTCTTTCTGGCTAAAACTCTTCCTGCTCAGTGCTGGAGAACCAGACCATATTGCCCCTTCCCTCTCAAGATAACTCATTAAATGTGCTATTATAGCATTGTCTCTGGTTAGGAGAACTTTCTTGTACTGTCGTGTACAGCCCTAAGCACATGGTTCTCAGTCTGTTCAGGCCTTTGGGCAAGCTGTTCTGTAATGACAATAATTCTCAGTAATAAATTTCTCCCTGTGTTCTCTGCCAGAGAACAGATGACATCCGTGCACATGGGGATCATTTCCAAAGAGCACTGCACCAGGTGTCCCACACAGCGCTGCCCTAGTTTGGCAGGGGAATAAGTTTGCAGCTGGGAGATTGCTCACATAACATCTGTCAGAAGGTAAAGACAGGGTTTCAGGCAAGAGGAAAGGGAAGCAATTTATTTCCACCTCTTACCTTCCCTGTCAGCTTGGATGACCGTTTCAGTTTTAGGGATGAAATCCCTTTAGAAATCTTGTTATCCTTTCTGCCTTCTCTCTGCAATACACATTACCATTATAAGAAATCAGTTTAATGCAACAGCAAGAATAATTCGTTAAGGACAGAAAGATGCTCAAGCGAAGATGTTTTTGTTTTGTCCTCTTCTGCCAGAAGGAGCTGAGTATCCTGCCAGGACTGACTTTGCACTTGTGGCATTTCAAGTACAGTAGCATGAAAAAGTTTCTTTGCTTTTCTCACTCTTGGTGGAACAGCACAGAAACCAAGGAAAGCAAATGAAATCACAAACATAACCTGCTTCTCTTACCATATTTGGGCTGTCATTACGCAACTGGACCTGGTTTTTCCTGCCAAGTGTGTCATATATCTGTGTCATCATGGAGCTGCTCTTGGTGGTGGCATTCTTGGCAAACATTGCTGGCTCTGGTAGGTCCCCCATGAACCTCAGGATGATCACCCACACAACTAGAGAAGCCTATAGTAGTAGAAAGCACAGTCAGATAGTGCCAACAGGACCAATGGCTCTATGCCACTTCTGCCTGTTTAGATTTAAGAGCATTTTCTTCCTTTACCCACTCCAAATTGTTAAAATTCCCATTTCCTCTGGCTATCTACACAAAGAGTCTAGCTTCATACCAAACAACAAGACAGCAACACACAACATTTTCCTGCTAAAGGAAGAGGGTACAGCTCTGGTGGAAAGGTCAGATGTCCTCTGTGATTGCTGAGCCCTCACAATTCCCTTTACTGGCACCTTGGAGGTATGCTGTGCCTGGAGGGAGGTGGAGAAGCCTTGCCTTCACTCTGCGTTTGCTCACCTGGACAGATAAGCAGTGGAGGGGAGTCTGCCAGGACCCTTCATGCTAGAAATAGAAAGCCTAGTAATAGCAAAGTTCTTGATGCATGGGGTCCTCCATTCTGCCAGGCTGCTTAAAATCAAGGAAAACACCTTCCTCATTCCCCCTCTGGTTCATCAGGATATTGGAGGCCTGACCCTCCCCCTTCTGTCTTATCTCACAGATCCTAACAAGAGCAGAGAGATGGGTAAGCTCTCGTGCTTCTTCTCTTCAGTCCATTTTTGCCCTCAGAGCATATCTGGAGAAGCCAAAATACACCTCTGAGTTCCCTCTTTGGGCAAGACCAAAGATGACCAGAGATCTTGCATTGGGCAGGTGTTTGTGTGAAGTGCCTGCCAGCAAAATACCAGAAAATAGTGGTGGAAACCATTACTTTCAATACAAGGGCGCAGGACTATCTCCTTGGCTCTGGAGTCTCGTGTTCCCAGGGCTGTGCCAGAGCCAGGACCCAAGGATGACGGGGCCTGTAAAGCCAGGGCTGTGGAGAGAGCAGGTTCAACATGAACAATAAGGAACAAGATACCAGGACATTGTCCTTGTCATCATGGTAGAGTAGTGGGTGCCGCAGCTGTCTCCGGATATGTGTATGTGTAGAAGACCCCTGGAAATAAGTAGCTGCAAACTTGGGGAAGGTGTACTCTTCTAAACCATGTGCTTCCTCTTCTAGTTCCACACTCATGGGAACCATGTCCAGGTCCACTTCCTCCAGCTTGTTAGGCTTTGTTTCCAAGTCCTGTGCAGAACATGAGGAAGAAGTGTATTTTCTTTTACGAAGAAGTGTATTTTCTTTTACTGAACTCTGATATTCTTATGTTTAGCTTTGGTTTTTTTTGTTTTTTTTCCCTTGGCCATAGGTCTTCCAGAATTTGCCTTTCCTGCTAACCCCAAAGCCATTTACAGCTGCTACCTACAGATCTTTTAGACTCAAAGCTTGTCCTTCTGAGACACATCTATTCCATATAGTCTTCCTGTCTTGGCCCTCAGCAAGAATATTGGTGATGGTAAATCCAGGTGTTACTGTTCACATCCTGTACTTATCCATACCATTCTATTCTCCCCACCTCTTCTTACAAATCCCAACCTCCACAGCTATCAGGACTATCCAAATTTTGCTTTCAAGAATATGGTCATGAACTTTCAGGTTGTTTCAAGCAGAAAATCACTGAAAGCACTGTCAGCAGAGCATGAGGTTGGTGCCAAAATGCAGAGGATAGCACTGTTTGGCTGGGCCAAAGAAACAAATGTGCAGTTTGAAGCTATATAGTCCCTAAACTGTGACCAAAAACTTTTGGGAACTTACCTCTGCAAGAGATGCATCAGTGACTGGGTGACTAACTGGGGAGATTCTTTCACTTTAATGAACAGAAGTTCATTAAACAGAACTGACCACTGATGGAATTCCAACAGTCAAAGGGCTTACACAAGGAATAAGCATGATCCATTACCAGACCCATTACCCTTTAGAGTCTGCAGCTCTGTACCTCAAAACCCAGAGGAGCCTGTCCTTCGCGGCCTCCAATCATAGAAGGCAAAAACCCAAAAATTTTGTCCACCATTTCTTGGTCACTGATAACATCATGATTTGTTGGTTTATTGGCAAGCATGTTCCTCCTTTGTCTTGCTTCTGCCTCCTCTCTCTCCTGAGTTGTCAGGTGTTCCTTTAAACACAGAAATAGGTTAGGCATGACTTGAACATGAACATCATGAATGAACATAATTCTGCTAGAGTGAAGGGGTATGAAGATGAAACAGTTTTACAAAGGTGTGTGACTCTGAGGTCCAGCTCTGCCAGTGCAGTGTTGTAACAGGGAGTCAAATGTTGCTTGTGTCAAGCAGTCACAAAGACCTGGCACATCAGCAGCAGGGCCCTGCCCTTACAGCTGTCTTTATGGACTGTTGGCCTATTGATAGTGATGTGCAATTATTTAAGAATTTATTCAACAAGAGATAATACAGGAAAAACATAGGATTTTCAACAGCAGAAAACCCCACAATATTTAAAATTTTAAAATGTTTTGTGTCAGGTGACTTGTAATAGCATTGGGCATATTTGGCTAAAGTGCCAGTTTACACTGCAATCAGAAACGTGTATGTGTTCGCATTGTTCAATTTTCAAAGCATCATTAGAAATAGGTTTACAACTATGTCTTCTTGTTCTTTAAATATAGCTGTGCTCAGAGATTTGAGCAAGTCCACAGATGCGAGCTGGGCAACACTGGCCAGTGTTCCTCCACCGGCATACCTACTTTTTGTAAACTCACAGCTTCTTCCCTTGCTTTGAGTGGTCCAAGGACTTGGATAAGATATTTCTCTTCTTTCAAGTGAATATTCCTGGCTTCCAGCTTGTTCTGTAGACAACAGGGCTATTCTCTGACTGTTTGTACAACTGCTGAGCCAACTTCCTTCTGCCTTTTAACAAACTGTCCACACCAGGACTTTGTCCCAACAGAGGCTTAGTGCTAGATTTGACATTTTAGGGAACAGGCCACAGGCAGAAACCTGGAAACTGGCTTTGTCCTGTTTTTACAGCATTAGTACAGAAAGAAAATCGGGGAGAGGCTTCCCATGTGCTATGGAATGCCAAGGGCTGCTAGCACATACCAAGCACCTACCACCCAAGAAGGGATTCCCTTCTGAATGGATTCCTGAGTGCCATTATCAGACCTGTTGTAGAAATTAATCTCCCTTTGCAGGACTGGCTGATACACACAGATCTTATCCTTTCTCCCTTCTGTCAAAGCCACTGCAGCTGTGTCAGTGATGTTTTGATCCATGATACTGATCACATAAACCAAATAGTAAACAAGATCAGTCTCCTTAACACTCTGCTTTTGTACTTGGCAAGAGTTCAAAATAAAAGACCCCAAAATTAATATCCACACCCAATGCTGGGTTAAGGTAATGCTGGTGATAAACTCTGTGTTTGAATTTCAGAAAAACAATGTGTTCACAAGGTATTTGTGAGCATTACCTCCCCCTTTATCCTCTGGTAGGTCTGGCGAGCGAACATGCCTCTTGCATATGCCTGTATGACACACACAGCTTTCTTCTGCTCTGTCACCTTCTGACGCACCAGATAACCGCGGCACATGGCCTGGAACCTGATGATCCAAGCCCGGGTGGCCTCGTACTGCTGAGCCAGCTGCCGGCTGCGGTACAGGGCCTGGAGACGCCCAAAGCCCAGCAGCACCTGTGGGTGGTGCAGAAAGAAGAAATCATTATGGTTCCAAACCACTGAGACAGGCTGGGATGTAAATTGGGATGAGTAGAAGACAAGAAAATTCGGTAACTGGATAAAGACATTTGAAGTGGCTAATGTAATGCTACCATTTATGCTTTGCTTCCTACCAGTAATAGGCCTTTAAAACTAGTATATAGAGTTTTTTGGGGGATCTGTTCTAGGGAGTAGCTCCAGAAAGTGACAATGGTAGCCTGGGATTAAGACCAGGGAAGGAACAGAGCAGAAATGAAGCCAAGTGAATGGAAACAAACCATCAGACAGGAATTGCATCACTGATGCAGAATATAGAATGTTTCTGACTGAAACTGGCAGTTTCTCCTCCTGCCCATTTCAAATGGGATGTATGGTATATAATAATAATAGTAGTAGTAGTAATAATAATAATAATAACAACAACAACAACAATAACAATAATACCTGCCACACAAATACACAATATGTGAGTGCCCCCAGTTTTCCTCACCCTAAAAATGCACCATCAGTAGAAGATCAGCCAGTATTTTTCACACAGAATCACAAAGAATCATCAGGGTTGGAAGAGACCTAGAAAATTATCTAGTCATATTGTCAACCCAGCACAACCATAACTACCCCTCAACCATATCCACAGGTGCCACATTCAGACGCCTCTTCAACATGTCCCAGTGGTGACTCCACCACCACCCATGGATCTTATTCCAGTGCCTGACCACTCTTTCAGTGAAAATTTTTTCCTAATATCTAATCTGAATCTAAATCACCCCTGGCAAAATTTTTAAAAATGTGAGATTGATATAATGACTTTTCTGGTAATTTTTACAAATTCCCAGTTTTCCTGTAGCAGTTGTGAAAGACACTTTGCTCATAGCATGCTGATGATGCACAAGGGCTAGGCTTGTGTTTCTGACCATAAGAAGTGTGGGACCACTTATATGTCAGGTTGTTGGAGCCAGGCCTGCTGAAGGTAAGTTGGGTTCTTACTTCAATAAAAAACACAAATGTCACAGGTTCAGCAAGCCCTGAGAGGTCCCAGAGCTCTCCTTGAACTTTACACGCTTTTATCTTGTCTGTTCTCCCTTTAATTCACAAGTAAGTTGTGAATATCTTAATTCCTAATATTCCACTCAGTCTGGCAGGCCCCAATATATAAACACACACACAAATACATATTCATTGATACACCTTCATCTTACCATTCTGAATTCCTTCCGGCAGCAGTAGCCTCTCCAGGCTGACTGAATGGCTACAGCAGACTTCCTCTGTTTCAGGAACTGCTTCCTAAGCAGACAGACATGTGAGGTGACAAACAATAGGTTATCTCTGTTACTTTTTATGATAGCAGTAAAGAATAAGGTGGCTTTTTTTCTCTCTTATGGGATGCTACATCAATGTCAGCCTTGTTTGCTGCAAAAATACTTGTAGCGGCTACAGACCAAATTAATTACTGTGGTCAGAGAGTTCTGTAAAAACTGAAAACCCCTCACATCAAGACTGAACAAGTTGACTTCCCCACCTAATAACCCCTTTCTCCCCAGTGTTTTGCTGCCAGGAGGAGGAGGCCATCTGAGCAAGATGAACCTCCCATGATACTACCTGTCACACTGCAGCTAAAAAAGCAGCACATAGCTCTGGTAGTTTAAAAGTAAAAGCAGGGTGAGGCTTTTCATTTGGATATGCTGTTGGATAGTAGGCAGAGCCTGAAAAAAAGAGAAGTTTTGGAGCATTTGTGTCATATTATTTAGTTCTTCCTTCACTATGGTCAAGTGAATTTCTAAACCAAACCAAGACTCAGTCCTGTATCATGATTCAAGTTGAAGGGATACAAGATCCATGAGTGAAAATCATGATTAAAGCATTTAATGAAGACAATCATTTATTTGACAGTGACTAGATTTCACGTCTGAAGATATTTCAAAATAAACCAGACACAATGCAAGAATTAGGCATCTTTGGCAAAGAGAAGGTATAGTTAGTTTCTATCTGATTCTTATCAACATCTTGTATTAAAGAAGCATCCTTAAGAGAATTCTTGTAGCTCTGAGAAGGGCATAGATTCCGTGGGGATTTCTTGCTTTCCGGATGTCTACTGTTTACTAAAAATATTAAGAGCAAATCTTTCTTTCAGACCTTCCTTTTCATGCATGCCACAGCCCTGCATTTTGAAAAACATAATGAAAATAACGAAACTGATCCAAAACAAATCTTTGTCCAGCATCTGCATAGATACACTGTGCATTGTTACATGATGAGCATGAAATTTAGGTCTGGTGGGAGGTATAGACTGATACATTTCATATTCCAAAATGCTTCACAGAGTGTGTCAAGCTGCACCACAAAGATTAACCACTTCAAACTAAAGCAAATTCCCTTCTGCAAGGTCACTGACCTGTCCTTCAATCCTCTCATCACCTTCTGGATAAGAAGAACCTTATCTGTGAGTACATTTTGGCGTTGCAGCTCCAATACAGTGTCATGATGATCCTGTTAAAAGAAAATGTGGATATGCTAGCTTAGCAGACACACCTACAAGCTCTGGAAATGGGATACATGACCTGAAAGAGACCCAAAATCAGCATGATGTGGCATAATGTGACTAAAATGCATATATAGGACTACAACAGGGAGAGTGCACGTCACCTGACCAGACCTGGTCTAGCTATAGCCATAAACAAGCAAGAATCTGCCTGCAGCAAGACTGTTTTCAGCTGGGGGTATGCCACAGGCAATGTGGTCCTCTGCAACAGTGCACTGGTATCCTTTTCTTTTTTACATTCCAATACATGGCACTGTGCTGTTCCAGCTGCAATGCTGTAACATAAAAACATGATCAGCCTCTCCTACACCAAACCCTCTCTTGAATTAACTGGCTTTCAAGAACAAAGATCCACCCTCAGATTCAAGAGAGAGTTTGTATGGCAACACAGTCCTCGTCGGTTGCCATTCTTGCAAAAGGAGTCTAAGCTGTACTGTGAAGCATCCAGTTTTTAATGAGAAAAAAAATTAGCTGTCCTTTTTACTTACTTTAAGGAAAATCTTGGTCCTTCCAACTTGCCAGCTTTCATCTTTGCCCAGCACTGCTTCAGAGATGCTGATACAGCTCTGTCGAGCATCATTCTTCAGCTGATGTGCAAAAGCATCATAATGTTAGGGATTGGCTGTGAAACATAGCAGCTGTACTATGTAAGGATCTACTGCCCTGCATTCCAAAAGGTGAAGAACAGAAACAAATGAGGTCTTTGAGACCCCTGGGCTGTGACAGTACAATGAATGAAAGTTGTTCTGCTCAAATGGTCAGGAAGAGGAGGAACATGATCGCATAACCTAACATTCCAGAGTCAAGGTGTGAGGATGATGTCAGAGACTTGAGAAATGTGTGATAAAAAAAACCAAACAAACCATCTGAGGGCAATGAATGGGGCTGGGGAATGTTAACCCTGCCTGGGATGTCTGTGTGGAGCAGGCCAAGGACAGCTGGACCTCAAAGCAACTGCATTTTCAGCTAAGGTCAAAGGAAGTATTTAACTATTTAGCTATAATTACTGTGATGACAGTTCTGTGATGACATCCATGCTGAAGCTCACTCAACTCTGCCAGCAGTAATACAAGAACATTCTGTCGTGGGAAAGACTAAAGCCTCATAAGGAAAAGTTTTTGCTTGCACACCTGTTGTCGAAGTGACCATGGCAGAAGAAATCTGTATCTCTCAAAGAACTCCTCAAAGCTGTAGCGAATTGGGTACCCAGCTTTTCTGATCTGAATGGTCTCCATCATCCCTGAATATCGCAGCTGTTTGATACATAGTTCCCGATCAAACAACTGAAAGGGGAAGCAGACAAGGAGGAGACTTAGCACTGAAAAAAGGTACATGTGCAGTATCCCTCAGAACAAGTCTATTAACCTCCAGCCTCAGAAAGCCTTCATTAAATTGTATTTTTCTTCAGTGCACTAAATTAATTCTTCAGAAGCATAAACAAGTCACCCCAACGGGTCTTCAAGTTTGTGTATGTCAGCAGCAGAAACAGTCTGTTAACTTCAGTCTGGCTACCATTTTTTGCCTAGAAGTGCAATTTCAGATGAACAGTGAATTGATCATATAATTTTGCAGGTGTGAATAGCTGCATTAGCAACTTAGGCCCTTGGGCATACCATGCAAAACACAGCAGGCATGCTGCTCTTTTCTTACTATTATTGTTTAATCTTATCTGAGATTAAAAATTGGCTCACTAAGACACATGCCATGCTTCAAAAATTTTTAAATCACTTGACCAACACCATACAAGGTTTTAGAGTAGAACCAGGTCAAGATCCCCCGAGTTTCAACCATGTTTCCTAATGACAAACTGACTCCTCTTCTCCTGTAATGTCAGATTAAGCCAAATCACCCACCTCACAAACTCGAACAGCTCTCCTATTCTCTCTCAGGCTATTTCATAGTATGATCATTGTTGATCCTCATGATTTTCCCTGTGTTGAGGGGTTACAAACTTTTCAGTTTTGTCTTTATCTTTACGAAAAAGGCATCTGTAACTCTGCTCAGGAATATACCTGTGTGCTTTTTTGGTATCCATTACTCTTTAATGGTATCCATTACAAATGTAATGGATACCATTACATTTGGTATCCATTGGTGCTTTTTTGAGATGCTTCTGTAAATTAGCAAAGATAAATCCTCCTAATAGGTTTAATGTAGAAATACCCTGTACTCCAGCTCTTCTTGGATGCAGCCAAGTATAGCTATAAAATGCTACACAGCAACTGAGAGCCTTTTCTCATAAACTTTACCAAAGACAAGACTTCATATTGTTAGAACATTACCAGTGGTTTCTTGTAGTCATTTGGCTTGATGCAGCGGATGAAGTATGGCTGGCACTGCTCAAGGATTTTCATTAGTTTTTCCAGGGATTGCTTGAACTGTCCTCCTAGTGTCGAGAGCCGCTTGGTGGTATCCAAGCCCTGGGAAGAAAAAGCACATGCTGACTGTAACATCATTCACTGACAAGCGGCCAATTAATAAACCGTTGTATTTTTGTACAATGTAGCAGTATCACACAACCACTAGAAAAAAAATATTTACCTACATGGGAGCTACATTGGCCATCCGCACCTTATTAATTTGGGTTTATTCTTGCAAAGAAACCCCCCACTATGTGAAAGTAGTTTTCACCTACTTGGGCACTAAGTTCTAGAAGTAGGCATGGCTGTAGTGAAAGTAATTCCACCCACAGGAGCCCACATGCGCCTGTCTCTTGCAACCAAGGCTGCGTTTAGTGCTGGGCCTGGTTGCCAAGCTGTGACTCCTGGGAGTGTACCTGAAAGTTTGGTGAGAAACAGCCACTCCCAAGGCAAGAATAAACTCCAGGCCAGATATTTTGCTGTCATCATAGCTAGTAATGCTAAAGATCCAGAACAGGCCATTCCTTAGGGATTAGGACAACTGATCACCTTGCTCATTAATACTACAGTAAGCAGTGAAAAGGCAAACTTTTACTGGAGTATAAGGTATGAGGTACTCCAGACGTCCCCAGCCTCTCTGACAGCACAGTTCCACCTGTCTTTCTCACACAAATAATCACATTATGTGGCAGTATGGGCACATCAAATTACAGTGACAACAGTACAGATTCCAAGCAACAAAAGGACTCCACTGGCCTTTTACATACACGCAATGAGCTGATCACTGCAGCATAACACAGCTGGATTGTTTGTTAGTTTGTCTGGGGTGGGGGGGTTGTCCATTGTGAGCTTGTTGGAATTTTTCCAAAGTAAGTAATTTAAAGTCCAGTGGCTCCCCTCACTTCCATGATCTTTAGGGTACCTCATCCTGCTGTTCTTATGTCTAAAGTGCCCTTTTGACTGCGCAGGTTTCCACCCTCTACTTTAGCTACAGGGCAAGGCTGCCCTCCAGTGATCAGTCATTCATGTCTTTGGAAAACAGCCCTTGGGAATGTCTCATTGCAGGTCTGATGCATCTTACGGCTAGCAAGCACCTGAAGTGGGTATAATAACAACATATACATATTTTAGCTGTAAGTGATTTTCACTCTCAGACCTTAGAGGCCTTTCTGCTGTACCTTCAGTGGGATGGCCATACAAGGCCAGAGCCCATGCCCTCATGATCTCACACATACAACATTGTTAAGCTGAATTTGTTGTTGAGTAAATGGTGACTTTTCTGTTGTGGTGTGTCAGGAAAGGAACTCTGAGACTTCAGGACAAAAAAGTGTTTTCTGGCACACCTTTCATAATTCTTTTCTGTAACCTGCTTCTTAGGCTTCCCCATGGTGGTCCCATTTATTTGAACATCAAGTGCTAATTTCTGTGCATTTTGACATTTTTGGGTAGCCCACATTTGGTATTTCCTTTCTTGACATGCTGCTGTACTTTTTTTGTTTTAATAACACAGCCTTATTTATGGGGCAAGACCCATCAGAGCATTAGAGCAATGTAGATACACCTGATATTCAATGTGGAGGTATTCATGGCATTTAAGAGATGCTAAGCCAGTTCCCTGTGGCTGCTTATACGACTTCTGACATTCTTTGACCCCAGGATGTTTACCTGTCCATGGCTGGATGTTCTGGACAGCTGAAAGCCACACTGGGACAAAGACAGGAAGAAAGGATAAGATCAGAAAACAATGCCAGGAAAACAGAAAGATAACAGGTAAGTTAGCGAGCTGATTCTTCTGTATCCTGACAGGACAAATCAAAGATGTAAACAGTAAAAGCAAAAGTACCTTCATATACTGGTGACACTACATAGTTAAATATTCAGAAATCAAGGTATGCAGAAGTTGGAGCAGGACAGAGAACCTGAACTGTTCCCCACACTGTTTCCAGTTTACTGCCCTTATTTTCACTAGGCACAGACACAATAGGGACAGTGGAGTCTATGATAATGTCCTATCATGAACTTTGTCACAATGCGATGTCCAGTTGATGACAATATGTGTGGAGGAATCATGACTCGTGGTTCTGAGACAACCTGCAGGCATGGCTACACAGATGACCAGGGACATAGACATGGGAGACAGGACTGACATTGCACTTGTTTACAGCATGAACATCAGATCTTGACTTTTTCTGCAGCCCCTTTAGCAGAAACAATTTGAATGAAAGAGATAGGGATTTGCAGAGCCAGTGCAAAAGAAAGAGGAGATGGAAAAGAGCCAGAGCTTTATGGAAGGGAGAACAAATTAGTTGTTTCTGCAAGATAATGCCAGTAAGCCAACCTTGTAGGCCTGGTCAGATCCGAGATGCCGAATAGTCCCACGTCCCAGACTAGGTGGAGTTGTTTCCACCTGGAAAATCTCTCTCAGGAATTTGTTTTTGGATGAATGGACCACTAGCATTACATTAGCGCTCAGTGTGTCACGATTTTTCTCCAGGAAATCTGTAGAATGGAAACAAAATTAGCCTGTCACCTCTGCAGCCTGCTGGCTCTAGCACCACTCTGTCTCCCTAAAATCCACTTAATTTATAGTAACTTGCAGACTGATTTAGAGTAATCCTCCTGACCTGATCAACTTCAGATCAACACTACCCTGGAGAGCCACATATCAAGGGGAGGTCATGCACTTCCCTTCACCCTCTGTATCCAGCAGAGATAGGCTCACCTTTTGATTCATAAAAGACAACCCCAGCAAAGTGGTTGATGCCAAACTTGGTATCATGAACACTCCTAGGTGGGATGTAGACTTTACTTTTACCATGGAGGGAGTTGATTTTGACAAGCATGGTGGCATCTGTGCCCTGGAAACAAATATAGGTTAAAAGGGATGGTTAAGCAGATTGTCCCCAGCACCAGTCTGTGCTCAGCAAACTAACAGAAGTGGTGCTTAGAGATAACTCTAAGCACATAAGCTCAAATTCTTCCCTTATGTGTGTAGTAGATCTAGAGTAAGGTAGTCTCAAAAGTATCTTCCATTTGATACAAACCCCTGTCTCAAACATCATGACAGAACACACCATCAAGCGCAGGGCCTGGTGCTCTAGGACTGTTCACAAGCCCCCATAACATTACTAACATCACCAGCTGGGCTGAGAATTTACCAGATCTTTGGACCCCACAAGCAAAGCCTCCCACCAACTTCTCATGCCCTCCTACCCAGGAAGCTGTAAGAGATGCCTCCTCCTTCTCCTGGGCAGACACAGTTCTTCTTGCATTCCCCAGCTAATGCAAAACTCAGAGATCCCTGGAAGAATCCCTGAGCAGATCTCAGTCAGAATGCCCAGACCAGGAGTTCCAGAAGTGAGGACAGTCAGCTGGGTGTTTCTCTTCAAGGGGTGCTATCATGATGCCATCCCCTCATGGACCATGTGAGCTCTGTGCACTGGCCTGCGCCCTGGGCAGTGGGGGCTGTGCTCTCAGAAATCATGTGCTCTGGAAATCATGGAAGAGGTGCTTTCTTGATCTGTGGGACCACCCTCTTCTTAGGGAAGAAAGGGGAAAGCTGTCTGACTGTAGATGATCCTCTCAATTGTTACCTGAAGGACTACAAATGAGGTGAGGCAGGGGCTTGCTTTTCAGGACACCCTCCATTGTCATCTGATTTCATGCACCAGCACTCCAGTTTAGCCTCACCATGCTCTGCAGACTATGAAAATGCTCCACAGGTATGTTGGATGCTACTTTCATCTCTGCTCTTCTATTTGAAATGACTGGCCTTAGCAGAATAACATTTCACAGAATCACAGAATCATGATTCTGTAATCAGATAACAGCCACAGGTTTTCCCTCATGCACTGAGCAGGTCACTTTGTCGTGGAAGGAGATCAGGTTAGTCAAGCAGAGCCCTTGCTGACTGGGCCTGATCAACTTGTTCTGTACCTGCTCTGTGATGGTGCTCAAAATGATCTGTTTATGACCTTCCCTGGCACCAAGATTAGCTGCCAGTCATGTAGCTCCCCTTCAATTCCTTACAATAGTGTCATTGCTCAATTTAGTCTGTCAGCAAGGGGAAGAAAGAGCAAGTTGCAGCCCAGAACAATGGCAGAACAATACACAAACAATAAATGATTTCAAAGTTTTGCTAAGAAGCCCTTGTAAAATGAGCCAGACTCCTTCCTTCTCTGTCTGAAACAGCTGTAAGAGTTTCAACAGCAAGGCACCAGGAAGAGCACATTCCAGCAGAGAGTGAAGCAGTAGTGTAGTGACCTAATTTGAAAGAAGCATTTATGGTGAGAAGATACTGCCTCTCCTAACATATCTGAAAGCCACTTTTGCACTTCTGTGTGTCTAAACCCAAGTGTTACCTGGGTGCTGTGTGCAAAGCCAGGCATTACAAGTGAAACCAGAAATTTACCTTTGGGAACCTGCTCTCTTCATCAATGAGAGAGATGATATTCATGGGCTTGAGTGCAATAACTTCCAGAGCCTGGTGGTTATCACTGAAGTCAATGTTGTTCCAGGCAATGTGCTCTGCAAGGTATTCCTCTTGCTCCAGCTTGAAGACATGGTGCACAAAGAACTGCTGAAGGTGCTCATTTGCAATGTTAATGCACAGCTGCTCAAAGCTGGGGAAGGACAAGATGAAAGCCCATGGTCATCCTTGGCTGCTCTCTGCTATTTGTTTAGCCTCTGCATTAAATGCATATCCAGATACTCCACTGCTGTATTCCATAGTGCTGGTGACCACCATCACTGCACATTGCCAATCCTAGTAATACAAGGGAAGCATTTTCTGCTATGGCAAAGACCAGCTGATGACTGAGTGTTGCGGAGTAGGCAAAAAAAGATCTTTTATGTGTTTTGAGAAACTCCAGATATAAAGATGAACATGTAACTGTGAAAATCACTTGACTCACGAGCATGTGACATGTTTCTGCTTGCACTGGCACTACCACTTATTTTGTTAGTTACTCCTTTATGCTGCCCCTGAGTATCATTACCTGGAATTTGCTATAGTGCTCTGTGTGTCCCTCTAGGGTGCTCACTAGAGGGAGGACCCATGGGGACTGCAGGTCTTGGGAGCAGCACAAAATAATAGGAGAGAACACAAAAGGTAGAAGACAGACTATGGAGATCCTAGATTCTGTTCCAAAAGTCACTGAGAAATATTATCTGCTGAAGGCAAGAGGCATCAATTGAAATGAATTGCAAAAGATTGCAGAGTATATGCTGATGGTTTGTGGAGAAATGATGGTACCTGACAACTGAGAGAGCTGCTGCCCCCCTAAAGAGAAGGGAAAACAGAAATGCTGCTTTGGGAATGGAAACAGCAGTGGAAGAGACAGCAGTGACATGCAGTGAGACAATGGTGTGCTGACCAGGGACTTTGCTGACCTGCCCACAGGAGTAGAGAAATGAAGGAGTCGATCCCCTCGATCCCCCTGCCCACCCCCAAAAAAACCCAAACAAAAACCCAAATAAATAAAACCAAACAAACAAAAAAACAAAACCACCACTACCACCACCAAAAAAAACCCCAAACCAAAACAAAAAAATCAAAATGATGGGAGAACACTGAGAAAGATGTAAGCATGAGCTGAAATGAGAAACACAACACAGTCTCCTTTGTACTACATGCCAAATGTATCCCAAGACACACTGTAAAATGCTATGTAACAGGAAAGTTTGGTACAGAGACACAGGGATATACTACGTCCTCACATAGTGGCTGCCTGTCATAGTAGTTCCATAGCCATCTCCCCTTAGAAAATTCTTCAGGTTCTGGAATAGACATGTGCCATGGCTGCACTAAAATGAAGACTGGGGAAGGAGGCAGAAATATGATCAAGACTAAAGAAAAATGGAATCTGCACGAACATAATTGGGAAAATCCATTAATGGAATTTTCGCCATTTTTCTGAGAATCAGGATGATGATGAAAGAGCGTGTGTCTTTGTTTTTTCATTCTCTCTCTACATCATCTGTTTTTCAGCTTCCTATTGCATTGCATCTGGAGTTTCCTACCTGTTGTTGCTGAAGTTTTCAAACCCAAAAATGTCCAGCAGTCCGATGGATTGACGTCTGTCTTTAGGTTTCTGAGAAGTTGGGTTGTAAATGGCTGAGTTGATCTTGTTGACGATCCACAAGAAAATCCGTCCATATATACCCTGAGGAGAAAAAAAAGAAAGAGGAATTAGAGCTCATCATTAGAGGCTTTGGATATAACTTACTGCTTGCTATTGTGCTGTCAAGCTATGCCTGAGAACTGCAAGGGCCTGGAGCCCTCTGGGTAAATGTTTATCACATAAGGCTCCTTAAGCAGGAAGAAAGAAACAATTCTGAAAGCATCCCCAGTCTTTAAACAGGGAAGCTGTGAGCACCAGTACCTTCACAAAGGCATCCCTCCCATCAGCAGCTTGAACCACATTCAGAGGCCTGGACACACTTTCTCCTCGGACAATGATGGAGAGGTTTGTGAGGCTGTTCTGGAGTTCACTAGAGTCCACCTGTAGAAACAGTCATGGCAACCTGGTAATTCCAGGTGGATAAAGGAGATCCAGCAAAGTTTGTATCAGGAGGAGGGCTATGACAAACTTGCTTGTTTGGCAGCATCCATTGGCAACTTGCTGTCCTATTTAAAGGTCTCCCAGCTTAGAGAGACATCTACCACACCATGACTGGAGTGTCAGCAGGAGAGAGGGGACATGCCTGTTGAATGTTCATTCCTACATAAACTCCAGAGACATGTTCTGCCAGTGTGCTCAGGGAACAAGGGAGAAAGAACAACCAGAAGGAGAAGATAAGAGTCCATTACCTCGAGCAGTTTGGTGGCAATGGAGAAGTGTGGTGAGTCCATCACATCAGAGCAGTCCAGGTTATCGTACACAGCCGCTGCAAGGAAGAAACAGCCAGTCTCAGGGGGAACCATCACTGTTGTCAATGTAGCTGTATTTCTATGACCCCATTGTGCTGGGACTCTGGCAAGGTACTCAGTTCTCATTTGAAACTGACAGGTTTGGTGATTTTATCAAAGAGGATCCTGATTTCACCCAGGATCCTGGGATCTCTCATGTCTAGATCATCAGGCTAAAAACAGCAGCCAAACTGACAAGGTTATTAATTTAAAATAGTAACTATAGGGGATCTGGGGAAGTGATATCTGACTCCAGAAAATGTGCTTCTGGAAATATTTTTCCTGTGTATCTGGCTTGTGGGAAATTTGGACAACAAAGGGGAATAAAAGAAATCCCTATTTTAGTAGTCAGCATTAATCCAAAGAATCCAGCTGTCATCTCTGTATCAGGCCCGCTGTATCACAAAGTGAGGAATTCTTTTCTAAAATGTGAGAGCTTCTGGCTTGTGCTGGTGGGTGTCACACAGTGCCTGTCCATACCAGAAGTGCACCTATGCGGGTTCAGCAGACTTAAGCAGGAGGATGACTCTATTATCTCCAAGGCAAACATCACTCCTGTGTCCTCTGGCTTGTGTAGAGCTACAATCAGCAAATGCAACATGGCATTAAACTCTGTTGTTTCAGTTTGTATGATAAGGGTCTATTTACAGCCATGGAGACCAGACAGTGTGACAAAATAATAAGATATGGCAGTGGAGTCACAAATCAGAATTTCATGGTGCTTATGTGCCTGCCCTTCCAACTCTGTTTCCCTGTTAATACAGGACAGAGCAGCACAATGTAATCTGTGCAGGTGGAAGCAGGAAGCATCCAAGGGAAGCACCTTCACTATAGAGTCTGAGGAAAGGTAAGCACAGGCAATGCTCAATTTACCTTGGAACTCTACATTTCCTAGATGCAGGATCGCAGCCAGCAGCTTGCTGATGTCCCAGTGCTCAGAGTCTGAGAACATGAGGATCTTCATAGCTGAGCGGATGTGGGCATAATCCTTGGCGTCATTCCGGCTGTCACAGGACATGCAGTTACCCTGCAAGCACCATACCAACAGGTAAGGAAAATCCTCCTGCTATCCAGACAAGGAAGACAGCATGTGCAGACTGACAAGCTTTGTACACAGGGTGGCTATCCTGTGAGTCTACAAAAACACAAGGTAAAAACCTATTTAGACATTCTATATCCTCTTCTCGTGATTGTATCTTCCTTCATCTTTTCTCTCAAAAAGAATGAATTAACAGAGGCCTCAATAATGCATTTCTCCAGGGCTAGACTGTATACTGTGGAAGTCAAAAGGAGAAGCTGAGCGGAAGGCTGCTCTGGAGCATAGAAGGACAGGAAGCTTTGACAAAGTTACCTACATTTACAAGGCCATGCCTGTTTCCTTGGTTTCCTCCCTCTGCCTTGTCAATGGAAAATTAATAGCCCTCATCCCAAACCAAAGCAAGTCAGATTGGATGAGTACTAGAAGGCAGATCTGAAAATAAAAATATAATGGCCTAGTGAAAGGCAAATGGAAACATCCAACACAGAATCAGAAGAACCTTCATCAAAGCCTGCACAGAAGGTCCTAGGATGCTGCTCCTGATAGAAACTATTGTCAGCATAATGGAGATGGGGAAATGCCTTTTTTAGCCTTGCTGTTTCTGAAAATATACTGTGTTGATTACAAAAGTGAAATATTCTTAGACATTTCAATTTACAGCATGTAAACATGCCAGCTTGTACCAACAGCTGACCTTTACAAAACCATGGTTATCTTCTCCTTTAATCCAATACTCCTATTTCAGTATCACACTGCCCTACTGCTGATCCAAGGGCCTTTTTATGGAATGGCCAATGGGTTAATTGCACTAATTGAACTCATCAGCTTTGCTGCAAGATCATTGCTATTTTGAAAACATTACATTGAAAAAATCTCCACAACTTTAACAGTTTTGCTTTTGAGACTCCAGAAACAGATTATAGACTTGTTTCATATCCTAGAAATTAGATGCCCAGCTACCACTAATTTGAGTAGAGGCAGGACTTAAACCTGTTTTTTCCACAGCTGTAGAACAGCCCAAATCTACACCTTCTGGCATATTTAATACAAGGTATATACACAGGCTAAAGGACAGGATTTTCATCATGGCTTTCATGTCCTAAACCACTCAATTACCTATTTTCAAAAACCTCACCTATGAAGATCCCACTTCTGCTACATGGCATCATAAACCCAGATGATCATTAGCATCAATCGTGGGAGGTTAAACTGTATGCCAGCTGCCTGCATTATGTATATAACATTTATTAGATATAAGGACTAGAATTCTTATTAATTTTCCTCTAAGGTACACATATGTGATTACCATTCTCCCTGGCATGAGATCCCTTGCATTCCTTTGAAATCTGAATGTCTGGAAAAGTGGGGGATGTTGTCCACATTCTGTTTTAAGATGTCCTTTATGTTTCTTAAGTCTGACTTTGACAGAAAGTTTTGACCTACCACAAGCGGCTTTCCACTGGTGGACAATTCAGTAAGTGTCTGAAACAGATGCTCACAGCACTTCTGGTGTTACTGCTTCTGGTACTCTAAGGGAAGGACTGTTCATATTTGGTAACTACCATCTGCAGCTCCTAGTGATTGTAATTGCTCACTAGAAGAAACAAATGGCAGAGGGATAATGGAGAATAAAGCAGAGATTATTACCATAGTGAGATAACTGTACTCTGAAGCAGTGCCCAGATTCAGCATCTTTTTCTGCTCTGTATTCATCCCCATTAGCATGCAGTAGAAGATGTGATAGTTCCTTTCCTCTGGAGCCTAAAAATAAAAGAAATAGGCCAATGGACAGCTTTGTCAGGATAAGCTTCTAACACAAGAACGAGCAGAATGTACACCTGTCAGTGCCCTCACCTGCCGACAAACCCGGGACTTCTCCAGGAGAAACTGTTCTATTCGGGCTCCTTCTATCACACCATTTTGGTTGAAGTGAATATCAATGTATTTCCCAAAGCGGCTTGAATTGTCATTTCGAATTGTCTTGGCATTTCCAAAAGCTGAAGGGAGAGAGATAGTATCTGGATTATTGCAGTTCATGAACTGCCTATTTTTTCCGCCTTCTATTTTGCTGCTAGTATTTTACATGTGTTCCAAATTACAGTGCTGAACAGCACTGGAGAAATTCTTGTCTCAGTCTGCCTTCTGGAGAGAGGGGCAGGAATACTGTGCACCCAAATAACTGGGTCCTGAAAGACATATTCAGACGATCCAAATGTGGTCTATATTTGGCCAGCCAAGAGATCTGGGCAAGTCTGAAGACCTCCAGAAGGATTTACTGGGAACATGTTGATACCTATATAGAGAAAGATGGGTGTCACAGGGAACTCCCCTACAGGTACATCTATGCTTGGCCAGTCTCTTTGTCACTATCTAGGGCAAACGCTAAACCAGAGGACTTTGCCTTGGGCTCAGCAGTCCCAAGGACTCTTGTGATCCTGGCAGTTCCAGGGTACATACCACAGTGGTGCCTCCTCCTACAGCGTGAGAGCAAAGCTGCTGTGAACTGCATGGGAACATGGCAGAAAAGTACAGAGAACATCTACAGTGCATCACTAGTGTTTCAGGGAGGGTTACCAGTTAAGCAGATACAAAGGTTCAAGAATCTGTTTCTGATTTTTTTTTATCCTGAGATAAATGTGGTAAATCAGCCATGTTTGCTAAATAACTCACCTTCCAGAATGGGGTTGGCCTCTAGGATTTGCTGCTCTATCCAGGAATGCTGGCCACTGACAGCTGCCAAAAACTGTAGTATTAGCTTTGTACTTTCAGTTTTACCAGCTCCAGATTCTCCACTGCAATAGGAAAAAAAGATAATTACAAGCTTCCTTTCTTTTTTTAACATGGCAGACCAAGTTAAAAAATAATCCCACTTAAGTTTACTCTATGAATGGCAGATCAGACTGTCATAGAGGGAAAATTTGAGTCTTTTGTTATCTTACCTGCTCAAATTTAAGTTGTTTTTTAGACTTAGGCTGAGAACTAAATTCTCCCACCAGTTAAAAACAAGCAAATCCATGGAAGACATTCTGTACCTGTGCAAATTCAATGACCACTGGCTTTTCTTCTTTATAGTATTATCAATGCTAGTGTTAGCACATCAACTGAGTTGACTCAGTTGAATCAGATACTGTTGCAATGAGACTGTCTGGTTCTTCACATTGATGACAAATAGAAAATAGATTCTTTATAGGATGAAGAAAGCTTCCATCTATCTTCAGGTTAGCTGGGGTTATTTCTCTTCAGGAAATGTCTAGTCTCAGAAACCACATGTAACACAAATATCTTGTCTCCAAGGTAAAAAATAGCCCTATATCACACATGCTCAGGTGTTATGTTTCTGTATGTAGTAACCCCATGCAGAATGTACAACCACATGCAAAGATTCTGGGGGAAATCAATGGACTTTGAAAATCCTTTGCTTATGTTTTACCTTTTGCAGCCCTAACTGAAAATAAAGGAGAAGGGAAGAAAATATTTCCTTCCTGTTGTCTCTAGTCTTATCTGTGCCCTTCCATTTGGAAGGTCTCCTGTGTCCACAAGGTGCTCCAAACCATGCTAGATTTGGTTTCTGCTATTTGTCCTCTCCAAGTCTATTCACCTGATCACACAGCACTGATCTCTCTTATTCCTCTTCATGTTGAAGTAACAGTTATCTGCAATGGCAAAGACATGAGGTGGAAGCTCTCCAATCCTCTTGTTACAGTACAGTCTGATTTGGTCCACCGTGTAGAGAGGCAGCAGCTGGTATGGATTCACTGCTACAAGGATTGATCCTGTGTAAGTCTGGAAAACAATTATGAGCATTGTTGCTACAGCAAATCTGCAAACAAGAATACAAACAAAGCCACTAACAGTATAAATCTAAACAGAGGCAGGAGGGAAGCCTAGGAGATCATAGGAGCACTTGGATGAGGCTGAGAGACCAGTTCCTCACTATCAGCTGCTGTTAAACATCCCAGGATAAGGAGAGTTTTGTCCAAGGAAGAATTCCAGGTGTAATCTCCTTGCCAAATGACAGCTCAGTTCTCTGTCTCAAGCTGAAGTACACAAAAGTCCAATTTGACCTGGCACTTTTGTGTTATTATAAAGTGTTTTGCAGTGTTTCCTTAAGCTGCTTTTGTATTCTAGTGCAGGTGTAGCTGAGCTTTGCTAATGGGCCAAGTTATAGTTGTGCTATTCGTACAGTGATTTAGAAACATTTGCATACAGCACCACCAGTGTAATGAAGGAGGCTGTTGAAGGCTGTGGTGACGCAAGGCAATACTATTGTATGAAACAACTGCAGGATGCTGAAGTCTGATATAACAGGTCTATACACAAACCTTGGTAGTTATAACCTGTAATGGACAAAATATCCAAATTTATTCATTAGCCTTCTTATTACATCAAAATCAAGTAAATTTCGGCTTGGACTGGAGGACAATTGAAATCATGTCACTGCATACTAGTTAGGCTGATCCTCCAGGTAATAGCAGCACTAAGTTGTAACATGGACTGGATTTAGTTCACTGTAGGTAGCTGGTGGCATTGATCACTCTGGGAGAAAGTAAGTGGGGTCACCTGTGCCAGCACTGTGACTGAGGGGCTGCTGGTAGCTCTCCACAGCCTAAGTACTTGAGTAAAAGAAGAGAAAAACTGTGTTGGGTCTCCTTGGCACCCTCATTTATTAAAGAAGTCAGAAGGCCCCATGTGTGAAAGGCTCACAGGCTGCTCAAGTCACTTGCTAAATGCAGAGGCCATTCCTGGACATGACCTGGAAGTAACCTAGCTGTTCCTGGAAGTGACCGTGGCACTCACATAGATTTTGTGCTCCTGATGTCGGATGAGGAGGTTGTGTACCATGCCAGCTTCATGGAGATCCCCAAGGCAGATCATGTCCTCTACCCCCTGGACAGAGGAAGGGTGCATCAGGTGCACCATGTGCATGT
The DNA here is from genome assembly GCA_025920805.1 of Petroica traversi. Classification (NCBI taxonomy): domain Eukaryota; kingdom Metazoa; phylum Chordata; class Aves; order Passeriformes; family Petroicidae; genus Petroica; species Petroica traversi. The sequence continues at coordinate 390,452 of JAHLSL010000215.1, read as the reverse complement.
TCCGAGCCGTGATCCAGTGTTCCTGACAAAGGCAAGGCATGGACTTTAATGTGTGATGCTGTGGTTCAGAGGCAAACAAAGGAGAGCTGGGTTAGACTAGAGTGACCTTCAGCATTATATATGCTCAAGCAAGCATGTTCTAACACACAGGTGACTGGCCTACAGGAATTAACTGGTTTGCTGCTCCCCAGGGCTAGATGGTTTAAAACACTGAATGAAGCAATTCAGGTGGGTTCTGAACAGCACCAATTTTAACACTGCTCAGAGTGCAACTCTGTCATCACACACAGAACATTGTATGAGGTAGGGATGAACTGATTTCAGTGGGATGATGTTTCCACCTAAAATTTCACCAAATTTAGGGATTGGGGCCCCTCCATTTCCTTTTCCTAACCATGTAGATACAACCTCTATCTCATGAAGCTATGAATCTTCCTAGAGCTTAGACCTGGAGATGCTACACTTACCTTATTTCTTTAGTCTTTCTTTCAGTATATCCTACCAGACATTATCAAAGTCAGACTACCTGGATAGATGGAGCTTTGGTCTGACCCAATAGGGTCTTCTTTTGTACTTTGTACTTTTACATTTTATGTTAATCTTTTACAGAGGTTATAGCATAGCCCACCTTGCCTTCATCATCCTCCAGCAAGATCCGTCCTGAGTCAGATTCCTTCACAACTGCCCCAATAGGGACATTAAATTCACTGTTTGGTTGAGTGTCCAGCCACACATGATCACCCTGGGGAGAAAAAAGTGACTGTTAAGTACAGTGACATGCTTGATGCCATGTAGCTCACAGGCAAACACCTATTGGTCTTCCTTTTTTAGTGATTTGATTTATTTAGCAATGTTTAACTGGGTAAATTCTCACTACTTGCATTTAAAGACCTCTGAATTCTACTCCCAGTTCCACAGCTGATCTGAACATGACTTTGGACAAGTCATCAAACCCAGCTGCCTCACAAGAGGAAATGAGGCAACACTATTTCCAAGGTCGGCAATAATACACCTCCACTACCTCTCAGAAGCTGCTTGGGGGCGGAGTGAATGCTAGGGAACTGGCTTGGCAGCCTCACATGAGCTATGATATTCTCTCAGAAGAGATTCTTGAGAACATAGAGTTTACCAAGAAAGAGAAAAACAAACAGATGTACATACTGGATGCCTGGAAATGTAGAGGCCTCTGTTGCAAGAATTTTTAGATACATATTTTTCCTGCTATAGCTGAAATTTGAGTGCATCCATGATCTCTCTTAGGAAAAAACCCACCAACATTACTTATCCAGCCCAGTTCCTCTCTTCACACCTGCTGCCTCTGCAGAGCAAGCGAGAACCTGCTCTGCTGTCCCAGGAGGGAGGGGTCAGCCACAGCTGCCCTTTCCTAGGAATGAGCAACATCTTGTTGTTGTCTGCACCAGTGTCTTGGTTATATCCCCCTACTCCAGGCCCTTGGGAACACCTTCTTTTGCTCCAGTCCCTAATTACAGATTCAGACAGAAAGATGGAATAAAAACTGAACACAGTTGTAGATCAGTGGACTTCCTAATTGTGTCTTATCATATACAACTTCTGTTACACATTACAACATTGATTGTCATAGTTTCAATGTTTTTACTAAAAAAAAATATTTATTTTTCGTCTCAAAATACTTTGTGTCTAACATTTAAAACCAAACAACTAGTGTAAAGCATCTATAAACATTGCACAAGTTTATGAAGAATGTTACAGACTAATAGCTCTTATTTGTGTTGAATAAAACTCCAAAGGTAACTTGTGAGGTTTCAGTGCCACACCTTGTGACAAAGGTCACTTAACTCAACAAGGGGAAGTGAGGCAAGACACCTCTGCTTCCCTAGTCTAGGCTGAAATTACTTCATGCCTTGTTGATGCTGGGTTATTGCTACTTTCTTTTGATTGAACCATGATGGTAAGGTAATTTTCTCCTCCTTGGGCCTCAGGCTAATCACGCAATCAGAGCAAAGAGTAGGACTTACCTTTCTGAAAACCACCATTATGTTTCAGATCGCTGTATGCAACCTGCATGCCAAGAACACAGTGTTAGGTCAGAAAAGGGCTTTGATGAGAACAGACAGCGGGGTTTCATAGCAAAAAAATAACATCAAAATGTCTTTAAGGAATTTTGTTTAAAAATAAGAGATCACCCAAGAAGTTAGATACACCCAGTGTAGAAACAGTTACACAAAGCAATGAACCTGCAGCACCAGGCTGCAGCACAAGGTGGGGGGGGGGTGCTCTGAGTTCTACCACATAACTCTGGAGATGCTCTCAGCCCTAAAGTTTTCACTGTGCACATTTTCATGCCAAATAGTTCTCTCAGTCAGTGCTTGGCACAATTATTGTCTGAACTTCAAGGTTGGCTCACTAATAAAAAGACCACACAGTGCAATGTGATTTGTTGCACAGTAGTGTTAACCTTTGGCTGGCCCATTGACTCAGCAGTTTGCTGACTATCCAAGAGAAACAGGTTTAATTCATACTTTCCTGAGCTGAGTTCCCTCAGACCCTCCAGTCTGAACCCACCACCAAACAGAAAGGGAGGTCTAGAGTTCACCTTCTTTGGCTGGAATGCGAGGGATTGCAATCAAGGCATGAGCAACAAAATAAGGGACCAGAATGAACCACAATAACATTAGGAACTCACTATAAAGAACACAACAGTCAAAATACCAGTGGCCAGAAACCTACAGCAGTGCTTTGATTAAGGGATGGTCCTGTCGTAAGCAAGAAACTAAGGTCTTCAAAGCAACTTTCTGCCCTTCAGAGCTGGATTTTGAGAGAGATTCCATGAATAGGATGATTTGCCAGCTGGTCTTTCATATTCTGTTATTCTTATGGCAAAGTCCTTATTCTTATGAATGTTCTAATTCAGTACTCAGAGGCGGGACCTGTGTATCAGCTTTATCACTGAGATTGCCTGTTGCTGTGAGTGGTGCAGGGTGGCACAGAAGCGTGGTCCTTGGCAAACATAGGCTAAAGATGGGCCACAGTCAGTGATTCACAACTGACAAATACTTTTTCACGTGCACCAGAAAACAGGATATGGCAAAAGAGTAGAAAGTTTTACCCAAACAAAGAGGGAGTGGCAGATGCAAGCACAGAGACAGCCATACAGTGTCACATCAAAAGGACATCTGGCTCCGGATCCGGTCTGACAGCAGCCAAGAGCAGATGTGGAGGGAACAGATCCCATGTAATCCCAGGATATGCAGTTCCAACATTTAAAATGCTTATTCCCAGAGAAGCTGTAGTGGCCACACCCTGCACCTGGTTGCATGGCCTCTTCCTGGCAAAGCCTGGCTCTCTCTGCTGCTTCTCTTGACAAAGTAATGCTGCACCATAAACGTAATCACACACCACAGGATGAGAATTTACCTCTCCAGAAGAAATCTTCACTGTGGGGCTTTTTCAGCTCAGGTCCCTCTTTTTCATAAGCATTGAAGTAAGAAGAGAAAGGAAGGTGAAACTGGCCATTAAGTGCCAGTTCTCCACTGCACAAAGGAGGAAGTGACTGAAGCACAGTTACTTATTACAGGACTTTGCTCCCAGTTCGGTGTATATGTCACTTCCAGGTCAGGTGTTCCAGTGAGCATGAAGGCTAATTCTTGCCTGGGTGAACCTTAAACTTCTGTCTCTCCACTGGGCCTCTATCCTTTCAGATTTCTGTAAAGCACTCCGAGAAGAAAACCCTTTAGCATCTGGTATTATGCTGCTCCAACATGGCTGACTTCCCTGGGACTGTCTCTCACTCTGTTAGGTATGAAGAAAATCAGACCCTCATCTCTTCATCAAAACCTCCTGTTGGTTTTCCATAGCTCTTTTCTGCAAGAAAATGCCCATCAGTCAGTGTCCTGTTTGGTCTGTGTTTCATAGTACCTAGAGCTCAGGCCAAAATAAATTCATCACATTTAGTTGAAATTCATGCACACACCCATGTAATGGGGCAAAATGTCCTGGTTTCACTATTGGTAAATTACTTATCAAGAAACACTCTGTCCCTGTGTTCCAGAATCTAAGTGCATGTTAATTCCCTATTTGTCCACTTCTCTCTTTCCAAAATAGGACAGGACAGCCAAGAGCTTTCCTCTTTCTGTTGGCTCCATTTGTACTATCTGAGTCCTTCTTTCAAATCTGGTTAAATTCCAGTATGGGAAAGAAACAGAAGTGTAGTACATCTGTAGAGAGGTTGATTCAGGGTTTCTCCAGCCAAAGCAAGAATTCGGGAGTCAGGCACATTTCAACCATTTTGATGAGCCCAAACAGTGAAGGCGAGATTTTTTTCCATGTACCTAAACCCAGCCGTATCACCTTCCTCCAGGGCCCTGTGCACAACACTGTGCACTAGTCTGTGTACCCACTATTAAACATGCAAATGTAAATGTGCAGTAATTGTGAGCATGTGCTAGTATACCTAATACCCTAATTCTTATTTTTGTGTTTCCTAGGTTCAGTGTGGCTGTACTGTATGATGGGGCCCGTGCTGTAGCTCTATGTCCAAGTCAGAGGTAAGTATTCAAGCATGGCAGTAAATAATTTGGAGTAGCATGTATTTATCAACATCCCATATTTGTGTTTTAATGTCAGTCTCCTTACCTGAGTTTTTGTTTAAGCCTTACAGCAGCAGGTACAGGTGCAGAAATAAAATGTAGGGACTTCAGGGCTCAGAGACTTTTGGAGAGAAGCAGAAAGCCACAGAGAGCTTTCCTCAAGTTTCTAACTGTGCAAATTATTCCTGCTCAGAGATTTTGCCTCAAAGTAGTTTTTAGTAGATTTATTCTTGATAGTTTTTAGAAGTCTATGTGCTGTATGCAATTAACAAAATTCAAAGTACTGATTTTATTAGGTAAAGGTCAAATAGTGGCAAATAAATCAAAGTACATAGCTAGTACTACCAGATATCTAAACCCAAAGCGTTTTGTGAATTGGACAAAAAATTGCCATGCATATTGATTCAGCAAACAAAACATATCTGCTGAAATTCCAAATGAAGCCAGTTTGGGGGCAGAGAATCTCATTCTAAAATTAACTACAATTTTAACACTTATGCCCAAGATGCAGTGCCTGTGCTGCTTCAAAGAGAAGTACAGGACTTATGTCCTATAGACTCTGTATGAGATGGAATCACAGGGAAATCGAGGTCATCTGAAAGAAAAATACAACTCATTGTACAGCTGAAATATGTAGTAGAAGGGAGATTGATTTCCCCGGCTGACATATTCAAGAGGTAGAAAACAAAAGGTGAGAGAGCAGGGACTTGATATATACCAAGGGGAAGCAGCCCAGATACTCTGTGCAGCACATGCAGCTAATGAAACATGAGCAGGCTAGAGGTGCCTCCAGAGAACACCTGTGAGTGCACAGAGGCATCTCAGGTTTGGGCAAGCACTGAGCTGTGCAGACAGGGAAAGACGGGAGAGGAACTTGCCAGGAATGAGCAACGTGATGTACTGCTGATCACAGAATTTGGTGAGGGACTGTGCAGGGCACAAGAACATTTGTAGTGGTAACTAGGGGTAATCTGTAGCTAATTAATTGTTGTAACCTTTCCTGTTTGCAAATTGTTGAAGGTGAAGACTGAAATGTCACATCTTAAGCAATAAAGCTCAAAAAATTATTAAGTATGTAGCAAGATACTGGCACAGGCTGCCCAGAGAAGCTGTGGTTGTCCTATCCCTGGAAGTGTCCAAGGCCAGGTTGGACAGGGCTTGGAGCAGCCTGGGATAGTGGAAGGTGTCCCTGCTATGGTAGAACTGGTTGAGCTTTAAGGTCCCTTCCAATCCAAACCATTCTGAGATTCTATGATGAATGCTGCACCAAAAAAAGCAACAAAATAAAATTGGATGAACCCTGGTGAATTTCATCCTGCTGTTGTTCAAAGAAATAGGTCTGTTCAGACAGACGTGTTAACAAAACTGCCCCGTCCTGACACCTTCCTAATTAAGAGATTGATGTCAGGATCAAAGGGTTTAATTTGCACCTTTCATATTTTCTCTCCTTGTAATTTCTGTATCACCAAGTCCTGGATACCAAACATCATTTTATGTTAAACTAGTTATTTCTCGGAGGTTTCTGAAGCAAGGTGGATTGGGTGTAACAATCTGCAATTTAAACTGTTCATTCAGCAGTCCTCCTGCCTACACTAACCTCCTTCCCATCCTCTAAGCAGATTTGTAGCTCTAAGTCACTGATGTCTGTTAACTCTGAAAGGCGCAGTGCAGGGAACAAAGCAAACTAAATAAGAAGTACATACCATTGAAGGATTTCCAAGTGCATCGCATGGTTTTCTTGAGCATTCTGTTCCTCAGAGAAAGGCTTATTTCAGTCCAGTCTGTTCATGGAATTGCACAGTGAGGCAGTCTGGTGGGGCTCTGAGATCTGTGTCATTACACACTTCACACATGCCAAGTGGGAGCTGCTTACACTGCTTGGAAGACAGGTCATTCTCCCCCACTGTGCAATCCCATTATGGTCTGACTGTCACTCCATCCTTCCTTTTGGGAAGCAGCCAGGATGGTATTACAAGAGTATAATACAGACTGATATCTGCCACCTCTGGCTTATGAGGAACAAAGGCATGTGCATGTTAGTGTGTACACGCACACTAACCTGCAGAACAAGGGCTGGAATGGATGCCCAGTTATTCAGCATTGGTGAGGTGAGGTTGTTTCAGACACAGGTGCTCCCTCCCCCGTGTGATGCACATAGCATGTCACAAATAGGTTAGGAGGTTTCATTTCAGAAAGATGAGAATTCATAACTATTAGGAAGAAACCTCTGTGCCTCCTTCTGCTCTCAGTAAATGCACAAAATCTCTATTCTTTCATGAGTGCAGCCTCAATGCAGCTGGAATTTGGAACAGTGGCTCACCATCACTGCAGAACGTGACACGTATCTATAAAGGACTAATTTCCAAGGTGGACTATCACCATACTCTGATCCTCTTGGAACTTTACTATGGGATAGATTTCTGTGTTTTCTAGGCACCTTGGAACAATTTCCAGGTACATTGGTACACATCATTCAACAGGTCTTTTGGGGTTTTTTTGTTAGTTTCTACTTACGTTTTCCCTTGTCCATTTTCTGTTACACTACTCCCAAGTTGTTTCCTTATTTCTTTATTTGTTGTGTTGAAAAGTTGTCCTGCCTTCTATTTAGTCAGTTGTGTAAAGTCATTCCATTTCTTTATGGAAGTCAGAGAAGTGCAATGAAAGGAGCCTCCCATCACATACTGCCAGATGTGCCTGCTCCTTGCAGAAAAGATCTCAGTGAAACCACACAGTGTAAACATCTAGAAGAAGTAAAAATCATACAGGAGCAGGAAAAAAGGACATTATGCCATTAAGAGTAGGGTCCTGAGTCCCACTTAAGGATCTTTGTGGCTATCTAGAAAAGAGAGGTAGAGCTGTAAACAAAGATACATTATCTGTGTTTTATGTAAGCTGCGTTCAGGGGGAAAAAAACTTTTCTGCATTTTTGCTAAGAATTTAGGATTGTATCCAAGAAACATCTTGACTCCACTGCTGATTTCTTCTTCTAAGTGTTTTGCTGTGGAAGATGTTGTGTAATGACTCAGTCCTCAAGAGCTGAGCTGAACACTAGTACACTGAACTCCCTGCATGAAACTGTGCTTGCTGCTGGATGGAAAATGTTGGTTAATAATGGGTTAGCCTCTCTGCCATCCACTCCCAAGTGCCTCTAGCGCAGAAGAAATAGACTCAATTTCCCTGCATACTCAATAAATGTTGATGACTCTGAACAAGGGTGCAGCATGCAGAATTACAGAAGTCACTGTTGTTCAGAAATACACCAAATGACACGTACAGCAGTTTTCTATCTGTCTCATATGGACCTGCATTTCCCTAGAAAATGAAGGTGTTGTATGACAGACCATACAACAGGGGGCAGGACACCAGCACTGTACGCATTTATTGGACCATTTTGAAATATTGCATGAATGACAGCTGCCATCCCTAATAATCCTGGACTAGCATATCATGGGCATGCCAAATACGTGAGTAATGCTACTACTTCGAGGATAGGGGCTATTGAAACAGACCACAACAATCCCTGAAAAATACGAGCTTTGTTTTGCCCTGCCCGTGTTTACTCCGGAAGTCATCATCCCCCGGGGAGCTCAGGGTGAACTTTCAGTCAATCCTGAAGGCTAAATCTGGAGGAACCACCCACACATGAACTAGATTGAACTGGAGCTTCAGCCGGGAAAGTCAGGCCTAAATTTGCTGAGAGAAGCTGTCCTTCCTTTCCATGGCATGGCGGGTCCCCCTCCAGCCAGCTGCAAACATGAACATTGCCGACCCCATGAGAGCCCGGTTGTGTGCATGTGCCCTAGCTCTGGCTCTGCTTTGCCACCTTCTTGTGGAGATGCACGTTAATCTTGCTGATTTGTCTTGTAAAGCACAGATAAATTTACCTATCATTTAAATGGGAAAATCTTTCCTGCTCTAGATCACACTTCGCATCTTCCACCCTTAATCACTGTGGGAAGCATCGCACCAGCTGGCCCTTCGTCTGTCAGAAGGGAAATGTTGGGAACTCTCGTGTAGCACAGGGCTTTGGTTCCGAGCAGCCATTAACAGTGTCACGGGTTTGGTCTTCTGGAAACTCCCGCAGGGCTCAGACAAGGAAACACATTTACCAGGATCACAGCAACGGCACCCTGCAGCTGAGCACTGCCGTCGTCATCCAGGGGCTACAAATAGCCTTTTATCCTCCAAGGCTCCTTCAATTTCCTCAGCGCTTCAGTTATCAAACGGAAATCAAACTATATTCTAAGGGGATGGGGGGAGGGAAAGAAGCAAAAAGGAGAGGACGAGACATTCCTCGGTTTGTTGTGGTTGAACCCGCGCCCGGAGGCCGGCGCCAGCTGTGAGCGTACAACGTCCCGTGGAGGCGGCTGCCCCGGGAGTCTCGCGAGATCCGGCGCGCCGTGCGCGCGGTGTGGGGGTGCTGCTGGGCGGGGA
>JAHLSL010000215.1:286036-381050 GCA_025920805.1 Petroica traversi | reverse complement strand
CTGGGCCCGCGCTGAGGGAGCGCCCGTGGCAGCGCCCGCCGCTACCGCGGGGCGCGGCATGGACACCCACTATTACGGCGGGGAGCAGTCAGGTAGCGGCGTGGGGCGCAGGACCCTTCAGGGAGGGCTTCAAGCACGGCTGGGCCCGCGGGTTTGGTGGAACAGCGGCGGGGCCTTGGCCTGAGGGCAGTACGGCATTAATTGCTTCAATAGTCCGGTGTCTGGGCAGTGCATCAGTCGCTGCCCACATGGAATAGGAGGTTTTGTGCGCTCCCGGGAGTGTCTGGGGTGGTTTGTTCGGACAGCCCTGTTTCCCTGCCCCGTTAGAGCGGGAGCTCGCCCGGTTCCTGTGCGGTTCCTTTAAATGCTGAGTTTTACTTTCTTTTTTTAATCTCGGGTAGATGATGGAGGAGCTACTCCAGTGCAAGATGAGCGAGACTCAGGATCTGATGGGGAAGATGAAGGAAACGATCAGCGTTCTGAATCGGAGAATGGAAGTGTAGGGCACCATTCGGAGGTACTAAGGGAGCTTTATCTAGATGACGTTTACTCGTCTCTGAATTATTTTTTGGTGTTGTTTAAAGTGGAATTCTCTCTTAACTGAGACATACGTGTTTGTTCAGTTCTTCTTAAGGGTTCGATCGTGCAGAAGTTTATTGCCATAAAAAAGCGTTGGATAGACTTTTGACAAGTATGTTGGCTAGGTTTTATTTTTCCTTCTTCTTAATTGTTACGATAGCATACCCTGTTCTGAACTTGAATAAGTTGTACTCGATTAGCCTCGATTTCACAAAGAAAATTTTTAAACTAAGAGATGCAGTATAAGAAATTTGAAGCTGTTTGTGAAATTCTGCACAGTGATGTGAAACCACGCTTTGCAGGTGTAGATTTCCTTGCCAGAGAATAAATGCTCTCCCAGCTTCCACCTCAGATTGGGGCACTGACTCTTGAGTCTTCTTTGTGCTAGTTTTCACCTTGTCTTCAGAAAGGAGCAGGTATGCATGTGAAGCAGGTTAAGGTTCCTAAATGGGACCTGTTTTTCTTCTGAAGTGGTTCCCACTTGGAGAAGCATTCAGCATGGAAAGGCTTTAATCCAGGGTTGTTTCTGGAGCAGAGGCACTTCATTTGTGGATTGACTGTTTGCGTTGAGAGAAGAAATTCTGATAAAAAAGAAGGCTCCCTTTAGACTTCTAGGACAGTTTGAGAGTTAAGATTTTATTTTTTAAGAATTGTTTGTGAGTCACAGTAGAGTTAGTCTGGTCTTAGTCAGAAGGAATAATTTTGGCCTGTGAACTCAGGTCTTCTGCCAGTAAAGTTACAGAGAACTTTTTGGTAACTGTAACCAAAGCCATTTTTTAGTGTTCTGTGTACTCTACTGTATCTTATGTAAAGATTAGTATTTACTGTGACTGGGCTTTCAGTGTTACAGATTTTAGAAATTGCTTAAAATGCGACAAAGGCTGATGTGAGAGAAGACTTGACTCCATTGTGGCATAACTTGGAATCCTTTATTTTTTTTTTTCCCCTGTCTTTTTTGAATTCATAGTTCCCTCAGAGTTAGAAAGTGGATGAAGATTTTGTATTTTTATAAAAGTAAACTTTTTCCCATGTATTTGAACTTAACTGTAAAGCATATTTGGAATTTAATTTTTTTAAAGGTGTTGATATGTACAAGGGAAGAAATAGATTTGGTGTGAGGCAGCATTGTGACAAGTATAATTTCAGTGTGGCAGGAAACACATTTTTCAGCCTGGGAGAAATAACTGTCTGTCAGGAGGAATTTAATACTTCTGTTTTAATGAAAAAAAAGTGTGAGTGTGTGAAGAGTCATAGTACTGCTACAATATTATTAAACTTTTTCTGTTATGTCGTTGGTTTGTGTTTGATCATTGGTTCTTACTTTTCTATACTTCTCTGAGGTTTTAATTTTACTTACTGTGGCAAGGAAGTTGACTGTTGTTTAGATCTGCAGCATGTCTTCTTCAGATTTAGGTGAGCAGAAAGAACCAGTTGTTAACTGATCCTCTTCATGTGCTGCATTATTTTAAGGACTTTGTTCTGTGATAGTGGTTGAGTATTCCTCTATAGATAGAATACTTCAGAAAGTCAATTAAAAGAGCCAAGCTAAGCTATCTTTCTGATCAGTTCTAAATGGGAACTGACAAGCCTTAATGCTTTATTTGATTCAGCTCAAATAAAAATTCGAAATTTTTTTTGCTATGAAGTCTAATTTTTCTTTCCCTCCATTGAGTTCACTTTGCACTCATAAGGCAATAATGTGGAGCAGCTGCCTCTGAAAGGAGAAGCTTTCAGTCATTTGTCATATTATTTACTCTAAATATTCTCTCACCCTCTTATTTTCTTCATCTTTAGGAGTGTATGGGAGAAATGACACTCAAAGGTAGTAAAACCTTTGAGATAGCCTAATCAGTTAAGTCTTTTTAATTACTATTTTGTCTCTAATTTAGAACTCAGATGTAAAGAACTGAAGTTTCAAAATTTCAAAATTTTCTTTCAGGTTCTTAACTTTAAAGAAAAGGGGAATCCTGAGGAATTACTTATGTAGGTCTCAGGTATGTGGGTTTTTCTTTTCCACAATTCTTTTCTGGCTTTCCTTCCCCCATCCCACTTTATCTATAAATGTTCTTCTTGATGTCCTTACTGAGTCTGCTTTAGACAATTAGAATTAGTTTTAGTACAGTAATTAATCTGAAATCATGTTTACAGTGTTTGTCCAAGTCAGGCTCATACAGAAATCTGTAATAACTTAGTTCTTAAACTTCCACCAAGTTGCTGCTGTTTCATGAATTGAGTTCTGGTTAGACTGTGACTCTTAACAAACACAAATATGTTACATTTCTGAAAAAAGGAGGAACTTGCTGATCTGGCCATGATCGTTATGTAGCTCCTAGTTAAACACTTATCTTTCATGAGATTGTAGTCGATGGATTCAATTTTGTTGAAGTTAACTAAGTTATTGAAAAAGTAGCTCTTAAAAGTGGCTGCGTGATGATCCAGTAGACTGCTTGGTAGCTGTATTTTTATGAAGAAGTGTAACACTGTAAATTTGATTTTGATGTATTCTTTATTTTATACTGTACTAAAGCCTCATGTTATAGAACTCTTCCATTTAAAAAAAGAAGGACATCTCAATTAAAATGTTTATAGATAAAGAGGAGGAAGAAAAGAAAGCAAAGGAATTAGAGAAAAATGCAGTAGCAATTACCTGAGACCTACTCAGTTTTGAGGATGTCTGATCTTTCAGTCAAGCATTTGGAAAAGGAAAACTAGAAAACTCAGAAATTACATACTTCCTTTCTTTGAAAACACTTTTCTAGAGATGAACTAATAAAAAGGGAAGACTAAGACTATCAAACATATCCAGCAGCATTTTGTCATTTTACTGTGACAGAAAGTTGGTAACTTTTTATCTCAGTAATATTCCAAGACATGTAGATTAATTAATTGTATGCAAAAGCCTCTTGCACTGCAGGCTGTGCAGGGTCTCAGCTCTGCTGCAGAAGGTACTTCATGATGCTAGGGGAGCTCTGGGGCAGTGCTTTCCACACCAGGCTAGAGGAGGTGGTGCCTGGGTACCCAGGGTGTGCAGGGACACCTGTATTACCTTGGGTGCTGCTTCTCCAGGTGGTCACACTACAGCAGTTGAGCAGCTGTGACAACTAGGTGAGCCTGCCAGCTGTGTTGTCTGCTCTGCCTCTCCAAACATCTTCATTCTCAGGAGTGATTGTCAGTTTGCAATAACAGATTAAAGGTTTGAGATCTTGTAATAATCTTCAGTAATGCTCTATAATTATAGAGTCTTCTCACCAAACATTTGCATAAGAAGTTCTTTGTAATTCAGTGATTAATTCTGAACAGGTGCATGTATAACCTGCAGCCACATTTCTGACGTTGGAAATATTAAGAATTATTACTGATTCTGGTTGGTTCTTAATTTTGTTGATTTGTTCACCAAAGAATTTCTAAACAGGAAGCTGGGAAAGTGATGATCCTAATATCTGAAAGAGGAGTCTTTTTATTAATTTCCTTGGGTTTGTTTAGCAAAATCCTTTGTTACTGCTGACATAAATATCAGTGCTAATCAGCATTCACCATCTGACATTGAGAGAAGACAGACAAACCCACAAAAAATAAAATGGTAAATAATTTCTGTTGCTGCCCATAGCAGTTTGATGTCAGTGTTTCTCAGTTATGTTATCTGTAACTGCTGTGGAATCTGCTTTCTGTTCTGTTTGCAGCCGCAGTTTTCTTTAGTCAAAAGTAATATGGTCAGGGAAGATCTATCACATATATCTGTGGTTTTATATGGGATATACTAGGCAAGGGAGGGCAATCAGAGTGATTTTTTGATAAGGGAAAAAATAGTAACAAGCTGAAGGCAGGTGAGTGTACATCCTCAATTCTGTCACTTCCTAATATTAATATTTTTTAAATTCCAGATTCAGATTTTAATAGAACCATGTTTCCTTTTTGGGAGGGGAAATGAGAATTATTGGGTACGAAAAATTCAAAAGATGCGTCACTGTAGAGACAGGAACAAGCAGCAGAGAGAAAACGACTCAGATTGTCAGAGCAGCTGTTTGTAGTTAGTATGAAGTAACATGGAAATAGTGAAGTAATATTTGAAGTGCATGTATTAAAATTGAATAGTCCTGGGGTTTTTTTTCATTGTTCAGTAACTTTGTCAGTCATTCTGCAGTAATTTAGAAGATGTTTAACAAGTGCTAGCCAAAGGACTAGTTATATAAAGTCCAAAGTCTTAAAAAACAATGCACTTTGCCACTTAGAAAAATTATGGAGGAAGTAGTTCCTAAAAGCAATTGAAATTAATTTTATTTAAAACTCTTCCTGCATCATGCATTTTAAAGATGAATAACATTCTTTGTTGTAGGTTCATGATAGCTACACCTACCTTTTTTTATAGCTCTGAATGTGGGAGTAGAATGACTACAGAAAATAAAAATAGATAGTCAGTTTCCAACTAAATTACATTGCAGAAAAAAAGAGATTCGGAAACTTCAGGGCGTATAAGTCTTAAAGCAACTCCTAGGACAATAAATAATCAGTTTGCAAGTAGAAGAAGTTTATAGCTGAGACAAAATGACTGAGGAAAGCCTGGCTGAGGCTTTGAGTTGAGTATGCAGAAGAGAAGTTCCTTATACAGTGTTGTTTTCAGCTGAAAACAGGATTATGGTAGCTGTGAGAGCTGAGTTAATGAGTGAGTATTCTAGAATCTAATTTCATACTCTAAGGCAAATGCAACTGAGATTTTTTTCCAAATACAAATTAGATGTTGCTAAAAGATGATGCTGTAAGTAATTATATTTAGCAAGGTGGCTTGTGAGAGATTCTCCTAAAAAGAGAGTTTGTGGCTCTGTATTTTTGCTGTGTAGAAAATTAAAATGATTGTTTCATTTCCAAAATTGTCAGATGGGTGTATTAGTGCATGGGTTAGCTTCCGTATCTGGATAAGCATGGGAGATGTCAGCATGGGGAAGAGAAGGTTGAACCGGTTCTTGCACACAGAAACACAAAACCTGTTAACAATAATATTCTGAAATGTTTGACTAAAACGTCATTCTTGTTTTTTGCTAGGCTTTTGCTCTTGAGTTATTCTTGAATAGGCTTCCTGTACAGAGAAGGAACTGGCGCTAGCTTCACTTGAAGTGTAATGCATTTGCTGTTTCAGTAAAGATGTATTTCATACAGAAAACATCTGTTTGAAATCTTCAAGAAACTAAAATGACAAATGCAAGATACTCTTTCTTGCTTTGTTACTGGGAATTCAAGTAAACCACTTTGAAGGCCTGACCAATTAAAAAAAAGTACTAAGCCTTTACCCTTGAGCAACTGAACCCTTCTTTGACATGCTTGTAAGTGTTCTACGAATTCTGTTACCATTTTCAAAACACCATGGAGCTGCAGGGTGGACATACTTCCATTGATTTGTTAATACTTTCCTTGATGTGAAGTGTTTGATAGTCTTTTGATGCAAATTGTCTAATCGTTTCTACATAGAAATTATTTCAGTTTTGAGTAATGAAATTGGAGGAAGGACAAGCAAAAATTCAGAACCTTCTTTCTTTCTTTTTAAGGTGCTTTTTCTTAGTTGCCTTAGAGATTATTTTTCTGTTCCAGAATGAACACAGTGATGGAGAAGATGATGGGCAGGTGGGAGAGCCTCATATGACAGACTCTGAAAATGAAGACATCTCAAGGCAAAAAGAAAGCTACTCAGATAATGAGGAGCCCCCACATCACAATGTAAGTGATTCAGAAAATGAAGCAACTCATGGAGGGAAAGACAGTGATTCTGATACTGAGGACCGTCCAAACCAGCATTTAAGTGACTCTGAAAATGAAGAGGCCTTAAATCATCGAGCGAGTGACTCTGACAATGGAGAACCTCCCAGGGATCACAGCAGTGATTTTGAAAATGAGGAATCACACAAGCAGCCAGCCAGCGACTCTGAGAGTGAAGAGATCCAGAAGCAGCCAGCCAGTGACTCAGAGAGTGAGGAGCTCCAGAAGCAGCCGGCTAGTGACTCAGAGAGTGAGAATGAATCCAGACACGAGCAGATAGAGTCTGAGGATAGTGATGGGGAGGACAGAAAGAAAAAGGTGCAGAATGACTCTCATCATTCGGATAAGGAACATGTAGGGAAAGGATTTCAGGGCTCTGAAAGTGAAGATGAAGCTCCTAGGAGACGTAAAATATCAGACAGTGATGAAGATGGGAAAGAGGAAGAAAAGACGATGAAGAGGAAAACAGCCATCCTGTCTGATAGTGAGGATGACAGTGAGAAAACATGTAAGAAATTATACTGTGAAAACATGCTGTGATAGGCAGTGGTGTGAAAGTTAAATCACTGCTTTTATGTGAATAAAGCGTCTAATTGAAAAACCATAAATCAGATTTGGTTTTGGAGCAGAACTGCAGTTGTAGTGGCTGTTGTTCTAAATGCTTTGCTGTGTGAACGTGTATCTGATACTTCTGAGTAATAAGTAGGTCTAACAGAAGATTGTAGGGATCTACTTGGCATCTGTTTACATGGTTTGGTATTGATCTACTTCATTGCTACTTCTCTAGTAATTTTTTCCTGTGGTTTTTTTTTTTTTTCATATATTGGGAGTGAGAGATTTGAAATTACAATTTTTTTATGGTTGGATGTGGTGTATGGAAGCTTCAGTTGCTGATTTAATAAAACACTTCAGAATGGATATGCTTTTTAAGCAATGGCAATGGTCTGGTGTAGGAAGACTAGTCACAGAATAATTTGAGAGTAAGAGTTGTTGCCTTTGTTACTGGGACATGTAGTAATGCTCCTTTCTGCTGGCAGCTGCAAAAAAGGTGCGAATCCTTTCTGATGTCGAAGAATCGGATAGTGATGCTGCTTCAGAGAAGCTGATGTCAGAGAAATCTGACAAAAGGAAGAAAAATATATCTGATAGTGAGGAGGAGGAAGAAGAAGGAAAAGAGAATGCTGGGAAGAAAAAAGAGAAAGATCTGTTTGGCAGTGACAGTGAATCTGGAAATGAGCAAGAGTAAGTGCGAAAGAATATGAATTCTTTTGGGGTTGCAGACAGTGGGGGAGTGATGGTGAATGGAAAACAGATAAATCCCAACCAGAGAATGACTGTTCACCTTCACTGGTGGCATAATGAGTAGAAGAAGGAGACAGAACAAAAGGGAGATCTTCACACCGTCATTAGAGATTTTGCAGAAAAGGCACATTTCACTGTTGTAGTCCAAATAGATAAATGTTGCATTACCTTCGCAGGAGCCTGATTGCAGATATATTTGGAGAATCTGGTGATGAGGAAGAGGAGGAATTTACGGTAAGTGTTACTGTCAATGTCTCCTGTTCACTTTATAGATCAGAAGAGAATGTATGTGCTGCATCAGGTCAGTTTTGTATCTGCCTGACTCACTGGCATAGTCTTTGGGTAAATAACATTTACAGTTCATCTTTTGGGAGAGGTGTGACAGTAGTCACAGGGGGTGTTAAAAAGACTGTTCATCTTGCTAGATCCTCTGAGGACTTACATGAAGCTTTTTCAGTGTCAGGTACCTGAGTAGATGCTCAGTCCTGATCCCTACACTGATTTGCACTATCTGTACTCATCAGGGTTTTAACCAGGAGGATTTGGAGGAAGAGAAAGGTGATGGAGACATGAAGGAGACAGCAGATGAATCAGACTCTGATGATAACATAAAAAGAGGGAAGCAGTAAGTCAGTGTGTTACATATTCCTTTTTTAATGCCAGATTTTGGTGAAAGGGCATTATGGACCCTGGATAATAGAAGTGTGCACATGTTGGGTATTACACCCAGGTCTGGTATTATGCCAAGGTCTGAGGGCATTTGGGAACCATTGGAGCCCTTTGCTAGTTTTGCATACTGAGGATGATTAATTATCTCACAGGGACCTTGAGACATGGTGTTTGTTTGTACACTACAGAAACACAAAATTATTTCCTACCAAGGATCATCAGCAAACACTGTGGTTGTGTTTCAGCATGGACTTCATGTCAGATTTTGACATGATGCTGCAACGGAAGAAGAGCATGAGCGGAAAGCGCAGGCGGAACCGTGATGGGGGAACTTTCATCAGCGATGCAGATGACGTGGTCAGTGCTATGATTGTGAAGATGAATGAAGCTGCTGAGGTGGGTTTTCCAGGCTCCAAAGACACCTTAAAATTTAGTTCCCTTCTATGAGAAAATTGTATGATTGATAAGATAAAAAAATCTGGCTTGTATTCAGCAGAAGTAATCTGTCCACTGTGGAAAGTTTCTAGTGTCTGTATAACCATTTAAATGGTACTTTGTTGTTGTAAATGAAAACATTTATTCTGTTGAAATTTTGATAAAATACTAATTTTAAAAATTATTTAAATTGCTAAACTTTGATCAGCTGAGATCAGCTTCTATAAAAAGGGATATATAGGTGCTCTATAAGCTACCTAGAAGTATATTACATACTAAGAAAAAGACTGTGCTTTAATTTCATTACAGTGTTACTGACAGGTGTCATACTTTGGTGTTTGTTCCTGAGAAGAGCCCTTTTCCAAACTGTTTGAAGGACAGTGCTGTGGTAATGATGTTGGAGTAACAGATTCACGGGACATTCTGTCTTGGCAGCCTGCCTTTTTCTAGGATATGTTACTGTGGAAGGTTTATTGGGGTCTTGCCTTTTATCAGGTGTCTTCTGTTTTGTTGGAGTAGCAATCAAATGAATAAACAGCACACCAAAACATACTAAAATTATTTGAGGGATATACTGGACTTTAGAAAGAGGAGCTTTACAAATAGCAGCAACAAAAAAATCTTCCAGAGAACAAGATCAGAAGGATAATGAGTTCAGAAAGATGGGAGAGTGAGAAAGCAATCTGGAAGACTACTTAAAATTCTTGGGCTTGACAGGAAAGCCTTTTTTGGACAAGATGACAGCCAGACGTTTCAAAGGAGGTGGCAGAGTTTGAAATACAGGGGCAGGAAGAGGGAAGAGATGAATTAGAAGAATCTCCTCCCTTGCAATAAAACAAACATTGCACATTGCAATAGGTGTTTTTGCTATGGGAGACAAGTACTGAACAGATAGTGACAGTCAGGCCTTGGATCAAAGTAAATTTTGAAATTACAGAGGTGAAAATACACATTCTTCCTTTCCCATTGTTATGCTTAGCTATTTTTCTGTTTTTCAGGTGAGGATTTTGTAACGAAGTGTTAAAGTTATATGTGCACAGCAGAGAGGAACTCCAGTTATTGTAGTCAGTCTAAGTCATGAAGTTGAAAAATAATGTAAATTTAGGACCGCTCTCCTCATGTGTTGCTTTTGTGGGAAATGCTGACTAAAGTGATGACCCTTCTTTCAGAAAAATTGTTGCATAATTGTTTGTGAGCTGTGGAATGGTGGAGCAGGGGACAGCTGCACTTCTAGTTTAATAGACTGGTCCTTTTCTTGTAAGTGTTGCAAAGAATGAAAGTTGCTGATTTCTTTCATTGATTAACTTGTGCTGATTCTTCAACCCTCAACAGGAGGATCGTCAGTTGAATACACAAAAGAAACCAGCACTAAAGAAATTAACTTTACTACCAACTGTAGTTATGCATCTTAAAAAGTGAGTTGTCATTCTTTCAGTCAACTGTAAGCTTGGGCAATAGTCAGAATTTGTAAGATTTCATGGAGTTACGCTACAGCTATTTACAGTACTAAACATGCAGTAAAGCACTTTTTTTTATTCCAAGTAAATGCTGAAGCTAGGTGACCTCAGACCTAAAATTATACGTAATTTTCCCTCTTAATTTAACATGAAACAAACTCAAATGCTCTATTCTTCTGAAGGAAGATCACATGTTAAGATTTTCCTGTATTACATGACCTTTTGGCTTCTCTTTAAACCTTTTAGGCAGGATCTCAAAGAAACTTTCATCGATAGTGGTGTTATGTCTGCCATCAAAGAGTGGCTTTCTCCTCTTCCAGACCGAAGTCTGCCAGCACTAAAGATAAGAGAGGAGCTTCTGAAAATCCTGCAAGAGGTTTGGAACTTACTTTTAACCACATTTGATCTGTGGCTTCCCTACAGTTTTACAGTCAAACGCTTTAGGGAAATGTGAGGCGGTAAATGAACTGCAGCTGCTACTGATGGGCTGTACAGTGAAATGCGCAAGGAACCAGCTTGCCCAACAGATGTGTTTGTGTAAAGGAATTTAGATTATTTGGCCCTGCCTGCCTCTTTCAGGTTTATATCCAAATTTAAGTGGAGAGTTACTTGCTGTGTATCCCTGAATTTTCTTCCCTGAAGGTCCCTTGTCTTTTCCATTCTGGTAAAGTGTGCAGTGCACAGGAAGGCCCCTCACACTCAGTGCAGGCTTTCAGTGTCTGTAGCGAAGCTTGAGTGTCTTTGCAAATAAGTTTTTATTTTTATAGAGTTAATGATCTGAAGGCAGTAGCACAGTTTTGGAATAATATAAGCTACAGAGCATTTGGAGCAAAAAGTTCTAGAAAGCTACTTAATTTTGTGTATAAACCCAAGAATGTTACTGCAAATTTCTAGATTTAGGTGTTTGATACTTTAAACAATTCCTAGTGGAACAATGAAAACACTAGTTTTTCCACACTTATTTAAGTGAAAGGTGAGTTTTGGTCTTTTTGCAAAGTTCAGTGGTACCGTTAATGTTCAGACATGATTTATCGCTGTTTTCTTACTTTCCTTTACTCTGCAGCTGCCCAGTGTGAGCCAAGAGACCCTGAAGCATAGTGGCATTGGACGGGCTGTGATGTACCTGTACAAACACCCCAAAGAGTCAAGACCAAACAAAGACATGGCTGGGAAGCTGATCAGTACGTAAACCTGCCTGCACCTTGTCTGAGATTCCACTGATGATTAATGAAACTTGTGCATCAGTTTCTGTAGAATAGATTCTGCAATGTAGAAACTTCATTGATCTGTTTCATAGTTTTGTAGCGCTCTTAACAAACACTGTTATATTAACTTCTGCAGGCACCTGTTTCATTCTTGTCTTAAACCAGAGGATGGCATTTGTTTTGCCCTGGTTCTCTCTCGGCTCATTGTCCAGATCTTGAGTATATGCTGCAAAGGCAGGAAGGTGCTGCCAGATGTCTGTTATTCCATGGACTTTAGAGAGAACTTGGCTGATGGGATGTTTAGTACTTAACCAGCTGTACTCCGTGTGCAGTGCATTCCATCCAGAATAGCTGCAGACTAATGATAAACTTAGGAGCTTTTCTGCATATTTCTAAAACAGCATTCCTGGGTTGTGCAGGAGCTCCTGACACTGAGTGTCCTGAGAGCTTGGAGGCATTCTAAAAGAGCAGGCAACAAAGAGACTTTGGGGATGAAAGCTCTTGCTTTATGTTCACAAGGTTGGTTTTCCATTAAATACTAAGGGCTCAAAAATCGTTTGGTTGAAAGGAACCATAACTACTTGACACAAACTTTGAAACTTGTTCTTGATCATCAGAGTGGTTTGAGAGAAACAAAGGCCTGGTCTTCGTTAAATAATTATTTTTTTTAATAGACGAATGGTCTCGACCCATCTTTGGCCTTACCTCAAATTACAAAGGCATGACCAGAGAAGAGAGGGAACAGAGAGATTTGGAACAGATGCCTCATCGAAGGAAAATGAGCAGGTAGGAGTAGCAGGCAGAAACACTAATTCCTTCTAAGTCTTGATCAAGAGAAACCAAGTGGTCTGTAAATGCTAAAGAAAATAAAAGGGTAGTATATTATGGTCTCTCGTTTCTTTTAACATACGTGATTGCCTTTTAAAATTTTTTTAGATGTCTAAATATTTATTTTTCTTGCAGCTCTGGTGGTCAGACTCCCCGCAGGGACCTGGAGAAAGTGTTAACAGGAGAGGAAAAGTAGGTTGGATTTTTTTTTTTAAATTATGGTTTGTTTGTTTTTTTTAAATCGAGTGGCAATATTTTGGTGGCACTAACATTCTGGAACTTGAGTAGAGGTTTTAGAGACAGCAGTATGCAGTGTGTTTCAGAGGAGAGCACAGTGGGTGGCTTTATTTCTTTCTGGATAAGATTTGTCCATAACAGTCACATCCTTTTTCTCCATAGGGCTCTCAGGCCCGGGGATCCTGGGTTCTGTGCCCGTGCGAGGGTGCCAATGCCCTCCAACAAAGACTACGTGGTCAGACCCAAGTGGAATGTGGAGATGGAGTCCTCCAGGGTAAGCACGGGCAGTGGCCTGGTGACTGTTCCAAAGCCTGGGATTCTGTCGCCATATCACTATGATTACTGTACAGGAGGGTAGTTCTTTTAGGGGCCTCTTCTAGTGAATGTGGACAGTAAATTCTCTGATAAGAAGCCTGCTTTAAGCTCATCACATGTTTTCCCAGGGAAGCATCTCTGACCAAAAAGTTATTTTTGAGTTAACATCTCTAGAATTTCTCTCTCAGGTGAGAATCTGATTACAGGCCTCTTACTTTAAAGCACTTTGAGCTAAAGCTACAGTTCAGTACCTATGTCACTGCACTGATGTTTTTATACCTCTCCCAGCTTTTGTATCATGTTCTGATAATATTCCAGTTTGGGAAAACTTTGAGGTTTTGGTAAACATGAACACCTTCAGTGGAGGCCTTTGTGTTGCTTTATGTCTTCATCCATCTACTCACAGAGTTGCATTTAAAAGGGGTATATGTGGTAGACCACGTGTAAATGGAAGAAGTAACAATTGCTGTGCTGTCTGCTCTTCTTTCTTCTTCTGTCCATTAATTGAGATGTTGTTTCTAGCCCGGGACTATTAAGAGAGGTATTAGTCGCTTGGAAAAGCACAAGAGACGGTTTGCTGAACAGAAACGACTCAGCAAAGTGCATCGGGCCATCAAGTTCAGCATTGAAGGCAACAGGATGCCCCTGTAGCCATACCACTGCTTTCCCAAGTTGGAGAGGTATCCCTTGAGGGAGGTGTGAACAGTGCATGTGCTCCAGCTGTTGGCAGTTTGCACATGCAGGACAGGAGTGTGTACACCCTAACTTAAACCTGGAAAACTCTTCCTTGTATTCTCTCGTGTCTGTACTGTGACCTACAAGGGAACTTGTACAGGAGAAAGTGGGCTTTAGCACATTAACATCTGCCATGGCTCCTGCCTGCATAGCTTCAGGGTACCTGAATGACAGGAGTTCAGTGAAAATACCAGTGCTCAAAACGAGCTTTGCGCCACCTGTGGTTTTGAATGCTGTTCTGACACAATT
Source organism: Petroica traversi (assembly GCA_025920805.1). Classification (NCBI taxonomy): domain Eukaryota; kingdom Metazoa; phylum Chordata; class Aves; order Passeriformes; family Petroicidae; genus Petroica; species Petroica traversi. Next base: position 367,294 of record JAHLSL010000215.1, on the reverse strand, counting down.
AGGTTTTCTGGATTCACCTGAAGATTCATACGGGAATTCTTAGCCCTTGGTACAGAACCTCATGTCACTGCACGCCGGCGTCTGTGACTGATCTCTGACTGGGGCACAGTGAGGTGTTTTTCACACCTGCTCGTTCAAGGAAGTAGTATAGTATGACGTGAGACAATAGGGGTAATTGCTGAGACCTACAGAATGACACCGGGGGAGAAGAATCCTCTGCTGTGAGTGTGGGTTGGGAGAACATGCAGCAATATGGGCATTCTTTTGACAGTTCCTGGTCTGCATTTCAGTGCTGCGAGCAGGGCTGCCACAAGCGAACAGTGAGTGGAAGAGGTGAACAAGTCATAGATAACTGTTGAGTTCCTATTAAGCTTCATATTTATTTGTTTTTAAAAATATATTTTCCTAAACATCACTGTGAAATTTTAGCTGTAATTTCAATGAACAGTGAACAGATTTATGAATAAAGTTTATTTAAAATCTGCATGTCAGGGGCACCTTCCTTAGCCTTGGAAACAAATTTTAATGGATGAGTTTTTCAGGTACTAAGTAGCATGTTTTGGATATCACTGTTTCTCCCAAACTTAAAAGTGTCACGTTTCCATCACTTTCTGTTGTCTAGTTGTGGAAAATTGCTTTCTAGGAAGCACTGGCTATAGCTTGGAAGGTCCTTGCTGTTTGTCTTCAGTGATGTTTCAGCACACCATCACTGTATTAATCTGTGTGGAATAACTGTTGCGCCACCTGTTCAAACATAGAGAAGAAATGCAGTAATGTCTAATAGCTTGTATGGTCAGTTTAGGCATTTCTTTTTGCCACCCCCTACAATGTCCTTGTTCAGTAATCCCCTAATTTCTAAATACTAATCCCTGGCCTTTAAAATAAATGGCAGTGTGGAACTATTGTGTCAGCCTTAGTTACAGCGTATCTGTGTGTAACTCTCCTGCAGGAAGCCCAGAGTGGTGACACTGGTGCACTGTCGTTATGATGTATCGTCAGCCAATAGATACAAAACTTCCAAACAGTATCCAGCTACACAGTGATTGACCGTGCACTGTGATGGCTGTGAGTGCCACTGCCTCAATGTGAGCCCTGCAGATACGGGGAGAAGTATTTTCCCCTTTTGGGAAGAGAACAGACAGACCAGCTGGGCACAGTGGCTCTTCCAGCTCCTTGCCCAGGTGCAGCTTCGCATGCGCCGCTTGTCTTGGACCTCTGGGGCGTCTGCTTTTTTTCAGTGGTAATTATTAGTTTTATTTTTTAAGTTCCAGGGGACCTCTAAGAAAGGGGTGAGTCGACTGGACAAACAGATGCGGAAATTCACAGATATCAGGAAAAAAAGTAGATCGGCCCATGCAGTGAAAATCAGCATTGAGGGCAATAAGATGCCATTGTGACCCTTCACAGAATGCCCCATGAGCTCTGCTGTAAGACAATACACCCACAGACTCTTTGGAGACCTTTAAATTTTTTAACTCATTTGGGGTGGGTTTGATTTTTTGGTTTGTTTTTTAAGTGAATCCTAAATTGTTGGTTCAGGTTCTGGTAGAAGATGTTGTCTGAGGACTGTGAATGGGGACTCCTTTCTCCTGATTGTATTTAAACTGGCCCTGTTGCATCCTTTGTACAGATCATGTATTTGTTGTATTGCAGTACTTAAAAAAATAAAACATCTGGGTTTTTTTGGGAGGGGACTGCCTGCTCACTGATCAGAAGAAGGTATGCACAGACCATCTGGGATGTGGAAAAACTGAGGGGTTAATTTTTTGTTCAATTTTGTCTATTTTCTCTTTATTCATTGCGTTATTAATCAGTCATTACATCTTTGGAGATCTGCACCTATTGCTTTTGATTTAGAAATATTGACCATCTTCCTTGCAAAGGATTTTCTTTTCACAAAAAACTAATGTAAAGTTCTGGAGAAAGCCAGCAGCTTGACCACTAAAGATTTCAGCAGCTTCCAGCTAAAATGTCACTGTAGCTTACCAGTGACTTTGCAAAAGTCTGTTTTACCAGTGGGAATGAGAAGGTTCATTTATTGGGGAGATAATGATGGTTCTTTGTTCCTTCTGCTACAGAATGACATCAGAGTAACATCTGGTACTCTGTGGCTTCCATGCCTCTACCTCAGAAAATGGCTGTTCTGCTGAGCTCCCTCACTGCCTCAGCATCTCCTCAGCTGAACTCCCCAGACCTGTTAAATCATGTGTTAAACTGAAGAAAAAGCATAAATGTTGGTAGTCTGCACCTCCAGTGACGTCAATAATCAAGAGTGGAAAGGGGTGTGACACAGCCTGGTATACAATGGTCCAGCTCCAGGAGTTTTACATGACCCATTCTGACTTGATTCTATATCCTGTTGATGCTTTTAATTATTTTCATTACTGCTAGAAATAAACACTGGAAAGAACAATTGGCAGAAAATGCTGTCTGAGGTTATGAAGAACTAGAATGCAAAGTTTTTACAAAACCCTTAAAAAAATATATATATACACACACACACGTATTCAAGAGTAAATTACGAATTGCCTGCTGAAACGAAAATTTAAAATTTCCTCAAATTCCTGAAGTGGTAGAGCTTCATTTCAAGAAGAAAATGTATAGGTTGGGTAGCATTCAAACATTCCCATCTAACAACTCAGAATCAGGCTATAAGATGGTGGAAACCCCTAAACTTGGCTAATAGTGACATTTTCACTTGTCAAAGTGCACAGTGAATGCACAGTCTGCCCAGGCTGAGCCTCTGATTTTTCTACCTATAAATACCTCCTGACAGGCGGAATTGGGAAATCCACTTGTATGACAGCAGTAAAACAGACTGAGGGTAACATGAGGGTTTTTTTAGATCAGAACTTCTGTGCGCAAGCCACCACACAGCACTGGACACTGACCCGAGACAATTGAAAATTAGTAACAAATATGCACAAAAAAATGCCTCAAACTGTGATTTAAAATCCAAAAGAAGACAATGGAAACACTTCAGTTGTCCCTGTTTGCCACATGCACTTGCCTTCACCTTTGAACCCTCAGTTTTACCTCCCTTACTGTGCTCAGCATTATAAGGAATCTCACCTGGCGATGGAACTTGCCTTGTGAAAATTACCAGCCTTCAAGAAGGAGAGGCAAAGCATGGCTTTTCCCCAAGGACATGCAGACACAACCTGAATGACAGCATGGAAGATCTGACTGACTTAATAGAGAGGGTATTAACATTCCAATCCAAAAGCAAGATAGGGGAAGAATGACAAAGGTGTTTAAGGTCCCTATTATGAAAAAGCCCTGAAGAAGAGGACTGAGAAATACTTGTGATTCCATTGCTCTCAACCTGAAAAATTTATAATGGCTTGATGAACTCTGCGCTTCCTGATGGATCCAGTGATGATAAAGTAAAAAAAGCATTTAGGTGTGGTGTTTATGGCGAGACTGGAAGTACCTGGCACGGGCAATGTCTACGATGACACAGGATTCCTCCTATTACCCTGGAGTCATACTGCTCCAAAGTAAAGCTAATGTTCGTCTGGGTGGGCTGAGGAATGTCCAGAATATCTTCCCCAGTCACTGCCCTGATGCAGCCCCTCTTTCCCACATTGAACAGCCTCTGTTCCATTCCGATCAGAGCCTTCCCCTCATTGTTTTTTCCCCATTGCATTTCCCACTGTTCCTTCCCACCTGGCTGCAGGTGCTGTGGTCTCGTTCTCCCTAGGTCAGCTCACTGGGCAGCTGGGGCCCCCTGTGGGCCTTCCAGGCCTGGTGGTCTCCTCTACTCCTCATGGTGCTCAGGGAAATCCAGCTCAGTGGCTTCTGGATCATAGAGCCCACCAATGTCTTGTTCCAGTTCAAAACATCTCCTGCCCACCCCACTTGTCCAGCATCACCCTTATGTACATACTATGTCCAAAAGCATACTTTAAAGTCTCCTTTTCCCCAGCATCACTGTGTTCCAGCTCTGTCTAACTGTGCCCTCTGTGCTCCCATTCCACTTGGGCACAAAATCCCTCTGCTCCCTCAGAACCATTTCAGCCCTAGCCACTGTTCTTCCAGAGCCCACCTGGCTTTGATCAGGCCACAGGGAAATGGTGCTGGAGGGATGAATGACAGAAACAAATACTTTAGCTTAGGATAAGTGGTGTCATGTTGAACTCAATGCAGTGCTTTTCCTGCAAGGATGGAACTCAACCTTCCAGTAAGAGCCCAGGAACAGCTCTGACATCGTGATATTTAACAGCCCATTGGCCACCAACGGACAGGTGTGCAGAACTCATTGCTGAGAAACAGGCCCATGGATGTGCCTTTTCTGAGTCACTGGCATCAGCCAGGAGCAGCCTGCCTAGGGCCCTCTTCAGGACAGTATGCAAGCCCGGTGCTCCCTTCCTGCCTTAATAGCCTGTCCCCTTGCCTTCCACCGGGTACTTCAGCATCATAACTACTTTCAGCCTGTGTGGATGCAGAACAGATAAGGAACTGACTGTCCTGCTGCTCCTTGACCCAGTACTTGCTCACAGGGGCACTGGATTACAGACACCTGATAAAGAGGAACCTTAACATTTAAAAGAGATAAACATTATAAATAAAACAGATTTTTTCACACACTAAGTACAAGCTACAGTAACTGCAGCATTTGCAGCTCTTCTGTGAGGAGCTTCTTCTGAAGGAGAAGTTGCTGCCTGCCAACCTGCCCTTTGCCGAAGTTAACTTGAGCTGGCTCTGCTTTACCGGCCTGCATGCATCTCTTCCCATTCTCATGCAGGATGTAGTCCGTGGCACAGGTCATGAGGAAGGCGCTCTTACCATCCCTGCAATACTGCCAGCAGCTGCCGTTCTTGTATGAGCACTCCAACCTTTCTGCCAGGAAAGCACCAGCACCACGCGGTCACAGCTCTGTGCATGGGCCCTGGGGAGCTCCCAGAGCTGCCATTGCATCAAGGAAAGTAGGAAAACATGTGCCGGAATCTCACAGGGAAACAGAAAGAACCACTGCTTACAGTTCCAGAAACTCACGCTGATTTGCAGCAAACCAGACTTTATGTTTGTTTTTCTGTTTCAACTATTCTCCTATTTGCCAACTTCGTCCTGAGGCCATAGCTGGGCTCAGGACCTTTCTGCCTGTGCAGCAGAGGCAAGTAAAGGCCTAGAAGACCAAACATTTCTAAATACATCTAGTTTTGATCTATCTGCACGTCTTGTCTTTTATATCAAGGCAAGTTTAAAGCACACGGCATTTTAGGGCAAATTCTCTGAGAAACTGAGATTTTTATTCATTGTTACATTAAAAATAATCATGTTTAATTGCTTCACTGTACAGAGAAAAGTTGACACTTGGAGGAAAAAAATTACTTATGATTCATAGTTTTCACATTATTTTGGCTTTTGCTATTATTTCATTTGGAAACTGGATACAGCCTTTCAGAAGATCAAAAATCTGACAAGAGAAGGCAGTTTTTCACCATCCTTTGCCATTATTCATGTATTACAACATAAATATAGTAAATTTTTTTGCTTACAGTAAGCTCTGTCTCATTTATTTGGTGATTGATTCAATAAAAGAGCCTCACCATGAGTGATCTCCAGTGCAGACATCTATGGCAGGAGTTACTAGAGTTGTTATCCCTCTAAAGTGATACAAAGGGGTCATTTCTTAAACGCAGATGGGAGATGACCACATGCCATTCTTTCTTCACAATGAATGTCAATGTGTCTGCTCCCGTACTCACCTGTTTCACAGTTGTGTCCTCCAAATTTGGGGGAGCAGATGCAAAAGTAACTGTAGCATTTTATTTTGCACACTCCACCATTGTTGCAGGGATTTGTACTACATGGATTTAAACCTCTGGAGAAGAAACAAGGCATAGTATAACTCCAGGAATGGCTCTAAATTGCTACATAATTCTTTGTACCTAAGAGGGACACAAGAGATACATTTCCCAAAATTTCCTTTTTTTCTACCTTTATAATTGAGCCAAAATTCCATCTGCAAGAAGAAATCACAAATGAAGAGAACAGTCATAAATGGTCAAATGATTACTGAAGATACAATTTATAAACTTACATTTTTATTAGAACCATGAATACACTCTCAGAGCAGATCTCCTGATCACCACCACACCCCTCGATTTTGTTTGCACCATGGACCAGCCCCAGAGTGCACAAACCAGACTGTTCTGGAATCAAAATTAAAGCTGAGATCTGTAAATGCTTCCGCCAGTGAAAGATCTCCTGGCCCAGGAGTTTCAAGTGGCACCATCACCATCAACCCCCCCCCCACCCCCTCCCTCCAAAATGTGTCAATGCTAGGCCTCAGCACCAATTGCCTTGCTCTGGAGAGCCAATTCTCCTGTGCTGCTCTACTTGCTGTGCTGAGGAGACATCACCTGGCACCTCAGGCTGAATCCAGGAGAGCTCAAGCCCCTCTGTGTGACTCTCCTGATCAGAAGGCCCTAGCAGAACACCCCAGCCCTGCTCCCAGTGTGATGCTGTCAGGCCCTGGGAGCAGCATACCCCTCCTCTGTGTTTGGAGGGTCTAATCAAGTAAGTGACCTCTGAAAATGTCCCAAGCATGTTGCTGTATTGATGCTCACCCAGATATGGGAATTGTGTTTAACATTTAACAACAAACTGAGTACTAGACAAAATGTAATCTCACAGGTACCTTGAGTGACCCACCCTCGAGGGACTCAAGCTGTAGAGTCCATAGGCACACACCTACCAAAGCCACACCAGATGGCTTGGGAAGGATTATTTACACCTCACTGCTAACTTCCCTCTATTTCTCCTAAAATCAGGTTTCTCACCATTTTCTACTGTGAACGGAAGATCTCCTTAGCCTCCTCAAATGAACACTTTTCCTTATAGCATTCTCTCTCCAGGTTCCCTGGATGAATCTCTTCTAGAAAGTGGTTGGCATATTTATGGACTCACAGCACCTCATGGGCTTTGTCTTTTCTCATAAACACTAGAAGAGCAAAATTGAACAGTTGGTACAGGAAGACAAAGCAGCAGCATTGTTACAGTCACAGTCAGACAGGTATTCAGTGGAGTGGAAATTTACATGAAGAGCCCAAAGGACAAAAAAAATCTTTTGCTGTGTTCCAGCAAAAGATACCAGTAGCTTAAACTTTCATTCTTAGGAAAAACAAGGCTAGACATGGTTAGAGGGTTGGGGGTCATTACCTCAGTATTTTAATCAGGATCCTGTTTGATGCATCCACTTCACCCAGGTGACAGCATTGCAATGCACCCCCACCGTCAATTACGTATACAAGTTATAGGCCTTACACATTAGCATATCTAACAAGGGAGCCCAATAAGGGGGCTGGGGTGGGCTAACCTCTAGTTTACAGAATTTGTCCCTCTAGGGGCCTTGGCCCCTAAAGTCCTGCCTACACACCCTCTGCTGCTTCTGACGATTTTTGCCTTTTTGTTACACCTCTAGAAGTGTGGCCCAATATCCAAAGCCCACCCAGCAGATGCTGGGAGAGCTTGCTGCTACCAGCATTCTAAGGTGAAAGCTCAGGCTGTAATCCCCAGAAAGCCCACAAAAATCACACAGCAGAGAGCTAACAGTGCTCCATTTTCCAAGTCATGGGGCAGTGCCCTGAGCAAGACACACCCTTGGACAAAGAACCCAGTTTTGGGGATGGACTATGAAAACACAAATTTCTTTGTAGTTGTAGGAAAAATTGCAGGCAGCAATGCCTGAAATTCTAGAATTCTATTAAATTGCCTAATTCCTAGGCAATTAATAATAGCCCACAAAAACTCTTGGACAGAGCCTGCTGTCTGGTAACAGAGAAAACGCCTTTCATGTACATGAGTGACACTTCCCTTCACCACCCCCTGTGTTCTGGAGTCACCTCAGAGGATTAACCTTCTCTAAGTAGGTGTCCCAGACAGAAGAGATGCCTGTGGTGAGCCTTCTAGTGTGCAGATACACTGCCAGCTCTGCTCTTCCTCCTCTGCAAGAAGAGCCACAATGATCCCTGAGATGCTCTACACTCTTGTACCTGTTCTACAGCTCTCTGAAGCCATTTCCAAACCTTGTCTTGTACAGTCAACACAAGGTCCAAGAACACATGTTGAGAATTCCTTTTTTCAGCTTCCAAATTGGAAATCTTTGTCATGCAAAAATCACTATGATTTTGGATTCAATATCACAAGGAGAATATTTTTCAATGGGAGAGTGGGCTAAGCAGAAAGCTAAGGCTGACTTCTCTGGAAGTACATATATATATGTGATTATTTTTCTTGTGAATTTCAGGAAGTGTTTCTTCAAGCCACGTGACTTTGTGTTCAAAACAGGAATGTAGCTTCAGTTTAAATGCTGAAATTGCCACAGTAACAGAAGTTAAAAACGTAACTCAGAAGTACTATCTGAATATGAGAACAGGCAGCTGCTGTAGATGCAGCACATCTCAGGAGAAATATCCCAGGTAAGGATGTCAGTGAGCATTCAGAACACTCTGACTTCCTTCAGAGGGAAAAGAAGAATCAAATTAGTATGTTGTCACAAAACCAGCCGGCAACAAAGATGAAGTAGAAGCAAGAGGACAAGAGCAGGGACAGAGAAATCAAAATCTCCCAGTTCATTCTGACTGTGTCTCTTGTTTGTCCAAGTCAGCCCAGCAGGAATTCCCACAGGCAGAGGCTGAGCCCAGGTTGTGGCGCAAGGTCTGAGCCAGAGCCCCATGGAAAAGCCATGGAGAGCATGGGAGTGCAAAGGCCACTTCCAGCCACAGCCCAGTCCCCACTGTGGTGGCTCTCACACTGAGGATAGATGTACAGCCAGCCACGAGCTCCAGCAGTCCCAGCAGCCACTGTGCAATTCCTGATGATGCGGGCAAGTAAGATGATCTGCACCAACCCCAGACAGGCAGCAACCATCACATACCTGGGAGTCACAGGTACAAGACAGAAGTTTGTATTTCTTGACATTACCTTCCCACGCTGAATTATTTACCTGAATTTGACAGCATGTACCCTTTTGCTGCTTGCAGCATGTTTTCAAAAACACAGGATCCAGAGTAAGTTCAGCTTACACAGAACCATGCAATTATACTCACTTTTTTATTTGTTTAGAGGAAGACAGGAAAGATATTTGGATGTACACTATGAACAGCCATGAAGTCAAGATGTTGATCATTAACCCGTCACAAATATTGACAGAGGAGAGACAACCTGGATTCTCTGAAACAGATTAGAAATCCATAATCAGAAGAAAATTGCACGTGTGTTTGTGCATTAAAAAGAGAATCAAAAGGTCTTTAAAAATATCCTTCAGTAATAAAAATCACCTTTTGCAAAAAATTTATTTAGGAAAATATGGGAATTTTGAGAGTAGATTTCTGATGCTGCATCACCTTCCAGCAAGTGAGACCAACCAGTTTGGAAAAGCCACAAGCTGCCCTGTAAACCTCTGCTGAAGGAATCACAGCAGTCACCTGCAGGTAGGCAAATACTGCCCTGTCACAGTCACAGCCACCCCTGACATTACAATTTCTGCCGTTACTCAGACCTGTGTTTCACTGGCTTTGAACATAATTGTGTTTTCCCTGCAGGTCAGCATTGCAGGTTCCCTCTTCCTCCTGCAGGCCTGGTGGGAAGGTTGCTGTTCAAAACATTATTCTTTAACATATATCCATCCTGTCAATCCTGTCCCAAAGCAAAAAGAGGAGGAGAGGAGAAGGACAGAGCCAGCAAGTGACACAGAAGCCCTTAGCTTGACTGCTACTTCTTCAGTGCATACTCAACATCCTCACTTGCACAATAAGCACAGAGGCAGCTTCTGAGGGAATGAATTTAAAAGGTATTAAGCCTCCTTGCAGATATCATATTAAAGTTCTTACAAACTCTAATAAAATTTTGTTGTACCTGAGGGTTTTTGTTAAAAGTCTCATCACAAGAGCAGAATGAAGTTCTTCACTGATCCAAATACGTATCCAAGCCCATCAAGATGTTGGAAATACATCACTACAGCAAATATAGTTTTTCTTTCTACAAGATAATTTATGTTTAATAAGTCTTAGGTACTAAGAATAGAAACAAGTGATATTAAACTGTGATATTAAACTTCACTTGGACTATTGCTACTTCCTATGGACTTATTGGTGGTGTATGTCTTTATTTTATTTACTGATGTACACACAGACAGCCATGCAAACAAGCATGCATTTATCAGTAAAAGCATCAGCAATGCTAACACAGACTGCAGCCCATTGCTTTCACCAGAACAGGAATGAACAGAAGTGTTCACTTGCTTGTTAATTAGAAGAGAATTACAGACCTCATGATAAATAGAGACTGCAAAACCTCAGAATTAAAGTTTGTTTTCTTTTTGTGGGGTTTTTTTTGTGAATAACACTAAAGAGAGTTCCTGTTCCCTTTTAAAGAAGTTTGGGAGGGTAAAATCAGGCATCAAGTGTGCAAAAAATGGAAAATACAGATAAGTTCTAGTCACCTGCTGAATCAACAATCTGTGAACACTGGAGTAAGATGTGAAGAACTGGAGGTAGTAATGATATAAGTTTCAGAGGGTTGAAAGAAAAATTATACAAATACTGAGCAAACCAAAACAGTCATTGTGGGTAATACCTTGCAGTACAGCTGAAATGACAGAACTGTGTCTCTAGCGTTATTTGCAAAACACTTTTCTCTGTCTCCTCCTGCCTCCACCCAAAGCAGTTCAGACACTTTACATCTCAAAGAAGGAGTTACATCTCAAAGAATGGACAACCTTATTTTCTACAATACTGTATGTACAGCATCTCAGCTAACAGAGGATTTTTTCTTGCCTGTAAGGCCAAAGCAGGCCTGTGTCAAAAATAAACACAACCTGTAACAAACCAATGTAAACAAGAAAAAAAAAAAGGAGGAAAATAATAGATATCAAGGAAAACAGCACACAAGGTTAACGCATACTCAATATTTAATATTGAAGACCTGACCATACATTACATTGCATATTGTCACTAGCACAGAGCAAAATTCCAGATTCTGGATCAGAATCAACCTTTCAAAGGAGCTGACATATCTATATGGTGCTGGATCCACTCAAGGTACTGACTAACTTTGGTGTATACTCCAAATTTCTCCCTTCTTCCACAGCCTTCACCCCAGCTCACCAGTCCTACCAAAAACCAAGTATCCTTATATCTAGTGAACATAGGGCCTCCACTGTCCCCACTGCAGGAATCTTTCCGGTCTCCCAGGCTCCCAGCACACAGCATGTTGTCAGAGATATGGAAACTCATAGCCTGGGCACACTCGTTCCGGGGCACGATGGGGATTTCAATATACCTGAGGGAAGCAGCATAGCTGTTGTTATGCTCGCTTGTGCTGCCCCAGCCCGTCACCACCACCTGCTTCCCACTCCTCATCAACTCCTGCTCTGCCAGGTTGCGGGTGGGAAGGCAGATCGGGAGTGCATATTTGTAATACATCACATGCTCAGCCAAGTGCAGCATGGCTATGTCATTATCTGAAGTCTTCTTGGTGTAATTTTCATGGGCCACCCATTTATCAACCCAAATGGTTTGCTCATCTGCCTCAGGACGGAAACGGAATTTACCTGGAAGAGGAAACAAGGTAACAGATGCTGTCAAAGCTTCCTTTACCTTGAAAAAGCATCTGGATTACACCGAGCATTACGACTGCACTCCATATTTTTACTTTTCTTGTAATACAATTGTTTATGTCATAAGTTAAAAGTGTTCTTAACAGATGGACAAATCTGTAAACTTTTCATATTTATGGAAATCATGTATACCTATGGAGCCCTAGAGCTCTGGTCATCACCTGATAAACCAAAACGCCCTGTGGTGTTCATATTTCAGTACACTTGTGCAATGTGGACACTTTCAGGAGGAAAGCAATCTTCTTGGAGCCAGCATTAAAAGCTGGGAGAGCAAGCACACCACAAAACAGGACATTTACAACAGGACATCAGTTTTACACTGAATAGCGAGGGCCTGGATGGCTGAATGTCAGGATTTGTAAGACAAAGTAGACTGATGGATAAGATTATTCCTTTCTGAAATCTTACATCTGTAGTTTAAGGAATTTTCACTGCTTAAGATTCATTTGCTATTTGTGCCACATGATCATGGCTACTTCCTGGGCTAAGCAGTTATGAAACAGCAAGCAAGAAACAATGTTGAAAAGGGTCAGAAATGCGAGAAGTCATTTGTGATACATTGCAATAGGAAAGGCAGAGCTATGTTTTCTGGCAGGCTGCCAATCAGGTCTCGCAGGGTTTTTCTGTAAGGAGTGTCTCCAAGCATAGGGAGTTATGAGCCACAGTAGTTACAGAAATATATTCTCAAAAGATCCCTTAAATCCAGCTTTGGATCTTGGTCTTCCAGACCATTTATTTCTGAGTCTCTCTTCTTCCTCCTCTGCAGACAGACAACGGACAGTTCACACATGGCCAGAGCAGACAGCTGAAACTGCTGCGATGTCTTATACTAACTGGCACCAGCCCCTGACAAACTTGCTAGTATCAAGCCAACAATCATAAATCAGTTTTTCTCTCCTATCACAATCTCTTTTCCCAGTGTCTGCAGCACCCCTGAGGCAGCTTGAAGCCATGGTGGCTGGGGGCTGGTTGGCAGGTAAGAGGCTTTATTCCTGCTTTCACAGGTACAAAGTCTGCTTTAGGCCTCAGAAATAACTCAGGACTCAAGCACTGTCAGACCATCTCCTCTAAGGAAGGCAGAGTGGCTGTGCAGGAAGATACTTGCTGTGGGGTCACACGCTCCGTACACTGGCACAGCCACCGTCTCCATCCTGAGGCACTCATCAACCAGTGGGTGACACCTTTTGCACTGCCGTGACAGGTTCCCTCACCCCAAAGCAGGGGGACACCCTTTGACTTCTGGTGAGTTATCCACCCCCAGAGTTTTAAATTCCAGAAATTCTGGATGTACACCTTGATGTACTGAACCCAGAGGCTGTGGAAATGCATCGGGTTCCTTCTGTAAAATAAGGAGCATCATAATCTTGCTGCTGGCACAAAAATATTAGCTATGAAGGCAGAGACAGTATTTTGAATTGAATCCACCTATCCGCTCTATCTTCTTGGAGTTCTGATCACACTTCTGGATGCTCTTAGGCTGGTGATGCAGGAACAAGAGCCACAAACAGGAATATTGAGTTATCCTCAAACCCATCTTTCAAAGCTTCAGGTACTCTGAGACCTAGCTTTCTATTTCAGACACTAAAAATCACATAAGTGCTGCTACAAGACTTCTCCCCAAGCTGAGGGCAATCTCAGATGCAAGTTCCCCTTCCAGTTTTGCTCCTTTGGATGGCAAACTGCAGTGGTACAAGTCCAGAAGGATGTGGATATGGTATCCCAGCCTGAAAGACAGGTTGAGTACCACCTGTGCAGGCTGAGTAAGAACACTTTCCTGGCTGCCCCCACGGACATGGCAATGTCTCCATCCAAAACTGTGTCCCTCACAGATGTCTCCATGTTTTTCTGATGAGAACTGCTTTTGTGGGGACAGAGGTCTCTCTGTGAAAATGTGAATATTCTGGCACTAAGAGACCCAAGGCTACATTACACACTTCATTCTTTATGTTGGATGTACATAAACTTACATAAACTCTGCTCTCAAGCACCTGCACATCCACAGTATGTCTGGAACATGCACACAGACCATCTATTTTTAAGTCTATATACACAGACAATACCTTGGCAGGACTCTCCACAAATACTGGGAATAATCTATCCTTTCACTAATGGAAAGCAACCAGCTGAGCTGTTATGTCTCAGCACCAATGGTAGATGGAAAAATCTATGTAAGTGTGAATGAAGCACTAATTATTTTTGTCTGTTAATTCAGGAGAAGCACTTACTTGACACAGTGACATTTTATTATGCTCTAGAGCAGCAGAGCAAGTAAAGGCAATGCTGCCATTCTGCAGTGCTTCTCCAGTGAAACACTCTTAAGTAACAGTGTTTAAACACATGAAAAGGCAAGAAGAGACTCTGTGACATTCTCCTTCTTGGATCAAGTCTTTTTTTCAGTATTGGGATGGCCTTAAATATTTTCATCACCAGAAAAACACAGGCAGAAGAGACCAAGTATTTCTACTTTATAGACTGGCAGCAGTGCTCAGAAGACATCAGCTCACTTCCAGAGTAAGGTTGATAATGGCTCAAGTGGAATCAGATTTTTACTAAACTTTGTTTTAAACTAAGATGCATATTAAATACTGCCTAGACAGACCAATCCTACAGCCAAGGACTTTTGTCTTCAGAACCTACTAGTCTTTTCCCTGAGATGACAAATGTTAGGAATTAAAGAGTTACATTTAAAAAAACACAGGGATGGGTGATTTTTCCATACCGAGTTTAACTCTGAACCCCTTGTGTTCCTCAGTGTGCTGCTCCAGGCAGTGTGCTGCTGTTAGGACCCAAGCTGGATGGATGAGAACACCCCCACACAGAAACTTCCCCTCGGTATTTTGCAGCATAATCTGAAACAAGACAAGGGAAGTGTGACACTGCATGGAGCACAGCTCACAGAATACTGTACTCATTCTTCTTGGAGGCAGCCAAATACCCAGACTTATCCAGCACCCAAGCATGTCTTATTCACTGAAGCCAAAGCTCTATTCATATAGCTTTTGACCCAAAGGGGGTCAAAAGCTATATGAATAGAGTCTCTGTGAAGTACCTACAAAAAAGTTTTGAATGTTCTTCCTGGATAAGGGCTGGCTTCATCCATATCAGCATAGGGTGATGCTAGTCACTGCAAAGAAGCACTTTGTACTCAAAACTTTGAAATACATGGCACAAATGAGGGGTGTGTCCTAGACCAGAGACAGTGCATCATCTCAAGCTGCAGCTCTCATGCTACGGCGTAAAAGGCCGTTTAATATCAAAGGGTACCAGGCCCTAATTATTTGTATTCATTAGTTTCATGGTAAGCGCTGTGAGGTTTCCCTTTTCTCTGTGATAACCCAACCTGCCATGGCATATTTTACTGATTAAATCTGCTAAATGTGAATTTATGACAAACAAGGCTTATAAGAAAGGGCATAAAGATCACCTCCCACCAGAAGGCTGTTGTAGGAGAAGGCTGTTGGAGGAGCTGAAGCACACATCACACAGCATGAATTCCCCAGGATGGAGCAACAGAGCAGGTGAGTGCCATCACCATCGCCTCTCTTGGCAGTGTTGGCACGGTAAGGTCAAAAACTTGGCAACATCAACAAGGTCAAGAATCCTCACTAAAGATACTAAATTATTTTTTCCTGCTAATCCCACCTTTGGGATGCTTTTGAAAAAGCTAAGGGAATCTTAGCTTCATATGACACCATCAGTAACAATGCAAGAGTCTTTCTTGAGCAGAAAGGCAGGCAGAGCAGTTCAGGAAGAGTCTGAACTATATGTGGTGAAGAATCCCTTTCTCCTCACCTGCCAAGGGCTTCCTCCCCTTCTTCCAACCGTTCCATCAATGAGCCTAATATTGAAGTCTGATTTGGCTTCAATGTAGTCCAATTTCACTCTTCCACAGGGGAACTCCACTGCGGAAGATGAAGAGAAGTTCACTAGCAAAGCCCAGATCACCCAATACAAAACATCTTTCTAGAGGATTTCCTCTGTCTAACCTAGGTGATATTGTTCAGAGTCTTCACAGAAGTCCCTCAGTGCTTGGCAGAGGAGGCAATCTCCTGATTCCACTCTATGTCTTCATGAGGCAAACACAGATTAAGGGCTATAAAGTGGGTACTGAACTGGGAAATGCAGGCAGAGTTACTCTTCACGGAATAGATGTTTTGAAAATGAGTACAAAGTGCACTGCAGAAAAATCTCCCCTAAAACTCTTTTACATTAGTCTGAATTATCTTCTGTCAAAGCTGGACTACAACATCCTGCTCTTACCAACAGGCTCACACATGGTATGGTCATCCTTGAGGTGATACCCTGATGCACAGCTACACAAGCGATGCTGCTCGGCAGGGTCCTCTCTGCAAAAATGTTCACAGCCTCCGTTATCCATGGAACAGTTGCTGTATTTGACCTCTGTGGGAAAAACAAATAGAAGACGTGCAGTTGGGAAGTCAGAGTCATAGAAAGGTAAGGTGGCAAAGTAACATTGTGCTTTAAGTGGGTAACAGCTGTCAATGGATTTGGGATGACAGTTACAGGCTTCCATGACACTCAGGCCCCTAGACAGCAAACAGACC
Organism: Petroica traversi; assembly: GCA_025920805.1. NCBI lineage: Eukaryota > Metazoa > Chordata > Aves > Passeriformes > Petroicidae > Petroica > Petroica traversi. Next base: position 351,103 of record JAHLSL010000215.1, on the reverse strand, counting down.
TAGGTCCAGAATCAGGCAGTGGGGAGATGGAGGAAACAGATTACTGTCAGATAGACTGGAAAACAGAAAATTTTGTCAATGTGTGCCAAGTCACACAGTGAAAACTTGATGATTCATTACATACAGCGCTCATCCCTAAATATGCTATTCAGCTTTTGTCCAAGGAAGGAACCATCCCAGTAATAAAATATTTGCAATGGGTTGGGTTTTCCCTGTATTTAAAAACCCCACCATAATCCCCTTGTTGACAATTCTAAAGTAAACCTCTGCTTCCCAGAGTATTGTCCAGTATTGTCCAAAATTTAGATATTTCATATCTCTAAAATTCTCCTATGGCAACACAAAGTTAATTTTGCTTTAGATAAGCAGAGATAAACCTCTCACCACATCAAGAAGCAAGACATAAATCACATTAGTAAAGAAAGTAGTAAAGAAAGAATATGCTGTGCAATGACTAAAGTGTTGATCCCTATTGCACAGAGATCTCCCTGTCCCAAAGGATGTTATTTTATAGTGGATTAAATGCAGTGTTACCATAACTGCACAAAACCCCCTCCCAGCCTTTGTTACAGATGCAGGAAAATTGTCCAATATTGTCCTTGCAGATCCCATTGGAACAAGGATGTTGCTCACACTGATCTCCATCTGAAACAGAGGTAGGAAAACTCAGTCACTGAACCATGGAGAGCTCACAGATCAAACATCAACATGAAGAGACCCTCCTCAGAATCCCAAGTATCAGCCATGTTTCTGGCACTTTATGGTGACACCTCTGTGGCACTCAGTCAGGGCCATCAGTTTGGGTTCTCAATTACATCTGCAAAGCGAGTGGAGTGGGCAGAAGGGGAGGAAAGAGTAAAGCCTGAGGAGGGCAGGGCAGCAGCAGGTTACTGCTGGACCACATCAGGCATCGTTAGGGCATCAAAGCCCTTTTCATCAATTCCTTAACTCTGGGAAGATGATAGGTACAGGTGCACCTCAAGTGTTTTAGGAAGTCTGCTTGTATGATAGAACAGGAAAACATCCTCTGCAAACTCTTATGAAAGAGAATGAGAATTTTAATCTGTATATGACACATGGCAGGAGGAAGGCTAAGTACTAATAACTCCTGAAAAAGCACAGAGAAGTGATTAGGAAAGGCTTTACTTACCTACATACTTGCTCCAAAAATCTAGCTGTGAAGAAACAAAACTTGTATTACAGCAAGAAAATAATTTTTAATGAGTGAGGGATTTAAAGTATTTTGTGGTCTTGGCCAACAGGACACAGCACTTGGGTCAATAGCATTGGTCTCGTTCTTCTTGGCAATGTGACTAGCACTACAAACCAAGAAAACCAGCCAGTGCTCTTCCTATACTGTCTGGACTAAGCACAGACACACCCCCCCTCCCCTCTGGCTCTGCTTGCAGGCTGTTTTCTTGGCACTTTCTGCCAAGCAAGTCACCTGAGTTTACTTGAGCCAAATTAGACAAAACATGGGCATTCCAAGGACAGCCCCTCTCTCCTCTGGGGTCTGAGAGACAGCAAGAACTGGGTCATCCTACACTTTGAGCCTACTCTGCTCAAAATAGCAACAGAGAGACCAACCCAACACAACAATTGAGTGTAGAAAAGGGCAGGAATCAGCGGACAGTAAATTCAGAATAGGAGTTTGGAGAAGGAGAATGTAGTGGTAAGAGAAATGTTTGTCAGGCATAACTGGGAGATTTGGGAGATACACTGAAAAGCAGCCAGGACTGGTGAATGGACAGCAAAGGGGAAAGACTGGAAGGACTGGGAAAAACTTAGTGGCAGCAAAATAGCCAGTGAGGTCAAGCAAGGATTAGAATTAACTGTCTGGAACCTAAATCTCACTAGGTGGGTGAGGTGGGACATGTTTGAGTAGCCAAGCTTTGTGGCCCATATAGTGGTAACTGGATAATCACTATAACACAGTGACACTCAAAACCATGCCTACATCCAAGGAGTCAGGAGAGATCCATGTTCAGTACAGACAGCACGATCTCCTGTGCCCTGGATTGCAATATTCTTAGAAAATAATTGATTGGGTAAGTTCTCCACTGGTTCTTAAAAAAACCCAAACTAAACTTACTGTTGCTTCCCTGGTTTCAAATATCTCACTGGCCTCCTCAAAATCACAGAGCTCTTCAATGCACTCACGCTCCACAGAGCCTGGCTTGAGCTCTTCCAGGAAAGTGTTTGCCCGCTTCTGGATTCTCAGGACTTGGTTTGCATCTTTAGTGCTGTAAAATACTGCAAGCAAAAATGTGAAAGCACAAGCAAAGAAAAGAGCTCGCTGAAAACTGGTAGTGGTGCTTCCCAAAGAATGGATAGGAGCAACAGCCCCTATCCAGCACAGCAAGAGAGGCTGCCCTAGACATCATGTGCTGTCTATGCTTTGCTCCAGCCTCTGCTCTGTGGTACTCTGACAGCTCATGGGGCTCAGAAGGGCTCTGATCAGGCAGCTGCCATGGCCTCAGCACTGGCAACCTCTGCTAAAGGAAGCCAAACCCCCCTAATGGGAAAGATTCCAGACACTCACTCTGACTAACAGGAGCAGGAAATGCAATTGCAAGTGACTGGGAAAGCGTGAAGGTCATCTCTCAAAAGAACACTTACTTGAGGTGCCGCAGACCCCTGAAGAGCAGGCAGCCAGCAGCAGGCTCACAGTGAAGAACTTCCACATACTGCAGCAGGAGTCACCTGAGGAGGAGAAAACAGGTGTCAAGACGAGCACATTGCAGAATGGCACAAGACCCTGCTGCAGACAGTTCCCATCCATCCACCTCAGCTGGCTTGCTCACTTGCTTTTCAGAGAGCAGCTTCCCTGCTGAATGCTCTGCTGTGCCCTGTCTCTGACTCCAGTTCTGGAGTGGCCGTTCACTAGAGTCCCTCCAGACTAGTTTGCTCATTCCCTTTAACACATCAGCAGCTCTTCCAGAACACTTCTGGCCTGTCCCTTGCCCCTGGACATTTTTTACAAGCTTCATGCTCCATTAAAGCAAGCTGTACTTCAAAATCTCAAAGGATGCAATATTCTTGAAGCACTTACTGCTTTATTCAGTGGGAATCAGCGTGATCTGTTCCTCCTCCATGAGCTCTGCTGGAACTTAGTTAATCCATAACTTCAGATATTTACTCTTTGGAGTGACATGAAGTGCTTTCTTTTTAGTTGTTAAACAAACAGTGCTCAGGGAGAGCTTGATCATTTACCTGCATACAGAGGAAAAGTGAAACAGTTGAGGCACCCACTCTGCCTTTCTCAAATATTTTTTTTCCTTTGATTCTCTAGTAGCAGAAATTGTTATATATCATTTACAAGTGCACATACCCAGTGGTGAGGTCTCTTGAGAGATCTTGCCCTCTTCTCACAAGCAACCAAAATGGACACATATTGCAATTATTAAGAGTCCTTCCACTTCACTTTCTCATCAAAGCTTCCACCACAAAATAGACAAGGGAACTAACTGCCCTGACAGCCATGAGCAGGTACCAGATGCTTGTACCAGCATGTTGCATCTTCTGGTGTCCTGAGCTAGCTCTCATCAGAACAAAGTATTCTATTGAATTCTGAACACCAAGCATTTAGAGAAAGCCCCCAATCCTTTTCAGAAGTTTTCTTGAATTGGAGGTGGTAGGAACCAGTGTGTCCCAGCTCTCTGAGAACAGCGTGTGCAGCGGCAACTCTATGAGCTGTGCAGCAGAATTTCAGAATCATTCAGGTTGGAAAGGACCTCTGAGACCATTGGGTCTAACCCATGACCAATCTCCACCTTGTCACCCAGCCCAGGGCACCAAGAGCCACATCCAGTCGTTCCTTGAACATCTCCAGAGATGGCGACTCCAAACCTCCCTGGACATCCCCTTTCAATGCCTGACCATCCTTTGCAGAAGAAATTCTTCCTGATGTTGAAGATATGGCATCTTCATGCAAACTACCTGTGCACCCAGGAGTCCTCTGGGGTCCTTCACTGGGGAAAGTGCCACCAGAGGTTAGGAAAAGATACCCCCCACCTCGAATCTCAGTTCACATCCTGTGACACTGATTAGGAGAGCTCTGATTGCTTACAAAACTTTCATTTCCTTTTACCCTCATAAATTTGGCCATGGACTTTCTTGAAAACAAGTTCTCTTAAAATGAACTTCATTCATTTGGGACTTCAGCTAAAAAGATTGCTGCATCCATATCTCAGCTAGGGACAATGGGTACTCTGCAAAGTTCTAGCAGTAAGTTCTTTGTCCTCACTTCAGACATTCAACAAAAAATATCCAGCTGAGATTAATGACAACAGACTTTTGCTGCAAATTAAGTTTATGAAACACACCTGAAGACAGGAAACATAAACTAGGAAACTTAAATAAAAGCACAGGTAGTACCCTCTATTACATGTGTTACTCATATTTGTAGATGACCTGGCTATTTGCTACCATGTAGGTTATGTGGTTTTGAATACATGTTTTTTTCTGAGATTTGGTATAGTCTTAGAAATAAGATTGGAAATTCAGAACATGCACACCAACTGCACACTGGAGCCTCTACCTGCCAGAGCTCTACAACAGCCTCCCTCTCATCCCAAGTCCTGATTTCTTGCAAGACTTAAAGAAACAAGTTGTTCTGTGAGCCATCATCTCTCCCTGTGAACTGACTGAAATGAGACAGCAGTTCCAAACAGGCATTAAAAGGGGAAAGAAAGGCTCATACACACAGCACTAGACAATCAGACTGCTTCTGCTTCCTTAGGAAACCCAAGCTGAATTATTGGTCTCCTCAGGTCACTCTTCTTAAAAGAAAAGGTCCTTGAAGCCCAAGGTTTTGCACAGTTCAGAGGAGCACAGGAACACGTGCCAGAAAGGCAAGAACACCTCTCCTTGGAGAGCCTGTGTGCTGCTGGGAACTGCTGCTGTGAATCCAGTTTGCAGCCTGGGAGCAAGAGGAATTTAACAATCAATGCAGATATCAAGTTCCTCCCAGCCTGTTACTTCCCTGGTTGGGATCTGCTCACACCTAGAATCTGGGGCTGCATAGCCTCTGCTGAGAGAGACCATCGCCTTGCTCCAACTCCTCCCCTGGAGCAGTCCATAAGTGCAAACCAACCTGCTGATGTAGGAGGACATAACGGCTGAGACCACCCCTTCTCTGCTCCCATGAAGAAAAGCCATAGGCCACAACTGACTTGCACTTCACCATGAAGTCAACCAAAGAGGTCTTCTAGGTCATATGCTCACTGCCCCAGCTCTTCCTTTTTTGTAAAGAAAAACACTCCCAGGTCACTGGGTAAGCCAGCAAAATGCTAGAACTCTTCAGACAGAAGCTGCTGGAGAGCTGCAATGACTCTTTTAGCTGTTATCAACATGGAATGTCACTTTCCACAGTCTCAGGACCTTTTCATTTTGCCCATATGAGAATTAAACACCTCAAGCTACTCCAGGCCCAACTAGGGGGTGCACAGTTATTATCCATACTTTTTTATTTAAATTTATTGGTAGAGATCTTCACAGCACATCTTCCTCCCAACCCACTCCACCTCCCAAAATCCATTATGGTAGTTAAATCAAACCAAGGCAGCCCTGAGAAGAAGGTCTGACATTCAGTAATGACACACTGGGTGAGGCAGTAAGTTTTTTGCTATTAGCTTCTACCACATTATTAAAACAAAAAACCAAAATTAATGAACCTGTATCAGAGAAGTATGAGTATCTTCTGTCTCTGCTGCTGCTTTCTTTGCATGCTTCTTGTAGTGCCACTTAAAGCAGAACCTAACACTCAGGGTCTCATGCATGTGTGAGTAAACACAATAGTTTTTCTTTTTTCCTTATTCTGGCTCCAGGTAACTAACATTGTAATGAACAATTTTACCATTTTCATAATGCAAGAGTACGTAACATTAGAATTATGTTCCTGTTCCATACACTATTCTCTCCATACTTCTGTTTAATTGCAAAGTATAAGGATGTTTTTAACATAGAAAATATTCATGATCATTGTAACTTACTTTCCACCCACTCTGCAACAGTACTGTGGAACTCTACAACCATCCTCTTAGTTTAAATAAATCTGCTGGAAGTTTCCTGTCAGCATGTTATGAACACACCAATCTGTACAGATGGAAGAAAAAGCTTTTCATGATCCGATCCATGGACTGCTCACTCGAACGCCTCCAATTTTTTTTTGTTTCAAGTTTACAGATGTCATTTATGGCACTCAGTTTCTAGATTTCATGAGAAAATTCACTTCTCCCACATTTTTGTAAATGCATTTTCACTTACTCCAGTCACTGTACACATTGCAATGAATGGAGTGCACAGAGGCTCAAGTGGAGGAGAGAAAAACTGCTCCCATCTCATCCTGGCACCGCAGCACCGTGGCCAGAAACAGTGATCTGAGGAGGGCTAATCAATACAGCCCTGCTGAGTCTGACAAAGTGTTCCCATCAAGCTGTGGGTTTGCTGCCAGCAGAGCTTTGATCAAGATAAGCACCAGTAGAAGCACCATATTTAACACATCTTTTGTTCACTGCAAGACAAAGCTAAAAAAAATTGAACTACCTGATGTAATCTACTCCATATGGTATTAAACCAACACAAAAAATACTACAAAATTAGTCTACAACACTTATATTTACCATTTTGCTTCTCTCTAAGGAGCAGCTCTGAACTTCTGATGCAAGCCAGAATAAAGCCATTTAATCACAGCAGAGGTTTTTATTAGCTGGTTCCCACCAGATGGGCAGAGAAGCCCTCTCACAATGAAATCAGTGACAGAGAATCCTCACTGGAAGCCCGAAAACACGTTTACTTTATATACAAAAAACAACATATTTACAACAAGTAAACTATGTACAAAAAAGACCCCAAGAGACATTTCCATGGCAATCACTGTATAAATTAACAAAATAAATAGGAAGGAGGCAGGTCCCATTCTTAAGGTACAAAACCTTCCTTCCAAGACTGTACAAGGATTCACTTGCTTCCCGATACTTTTGACAGGATCACAGGAATGATGGGAGACCCCTGAGGAACAACGGTCGGTGGACAATAATACAGACATGCAGTCACTGCTGACAGTTGTAGAAAAACATAATTTTTCATCCTTTGTTTTTTACAGTACACATATCTTAAGATAGAAAATATGTTTTGTAAACAGTTCTATTTTATAAATCATATCACTATTATGCATGTTTTTTAAATAACACTAAAACAATGAACAAAGCTTTCCACAAGATTTGGATGCAGAAGCAATTGCTGCACGGGCACTGAAGGTCATGGTAGAGCTGGGGGCTCGCAGGTGTCAGGCCTGCACCTCCAGGAACCCAGTGGCACAGCTCCCCTTGGCCACCATGCTGGCCCCTGCCAACATCCCACAAGTTGCAACAAGGAGGCTGTATCAGCCCTCCCAAGGGAAGCCCAGGGCAGGGCACTGCCAACAGCCAAACCTCCCTCCAGCCTCCACAGCATGCAATCTCACTTAGCCCCAACGATCATTCCCCAGAATCTGCTATTAAATATCCAGGATAGTGCCAGAATGTGAGAGAACGGACTGAAGCTTCTTCCAAGCAGAAGAAACTCCATGCCCAGCTCACTGAAGCCACTCCCTGGGATGAGGCATGCAAACAGAAGGTGCCGCACAGCTTTCACAGGAGTTGCATTTCTTCAGGGACTAAACACCTGCATGATATGTGCAGTTCCAGCTTCTCTCAGGCTGGTGTTCTTGAGACTGCTGGACAGTCTCTTTTTGGCAAAGTAGCATATTTTTTACTAATTGTCTTTCCTGAGTTTCTCTCCCACAAAAAATGATCAGATGCCAGAAGAGAAACTCAGAGTAATGTAGCCAGGAGTTCTACCTGGCTTCCTACTTTACAGATAGCTCTCACTGAGGTTCAACACAAATTGTCTTCATCTATTCACAAAAATCTCTCTAATTGAAATCTGCACTATTCCCAGTGAGATACACAGAACTACAACACTTTGGGTTTTTTTATATCTATACCTTAATAAATATTCCAAGGCACTCAGGTTAAACGTGGATCCCATTTTCCTGCCTTTAAAAGAAGGTAGAACTCCCTCTCTGCACCTGTTAAGTAACATACAGGGATATAGTGGCTGTCAACCCTTTGATATATGTGCATGTGCACAAAAGGGATCTGAAGGCATTGACACAGATCATAAAAGCAAAAGAAATGAAGATAGATCTGTGCAAGCATCATCACTCATGCAGATAGCTAATGGCCATCAGGACTTGATAGATATAGCATGAATTAAGGAATACACCTGAATGTAAAAACTCTTTGGATTCCTCTGTTGCTCTGGACAGGGAGAGTAGAGATGAGCTGTTTCTATGGAAGTAAGAATTTAATTCCTCAAGGATCATGCAAGGCAAGCGCTTACTATTTATGCATCTTTAACCATGAGACACCTGGGAAAGCTCAGGCAGAACAGCTCCTTCACTACATACAGGATCAAACACGGATCTCACCTCTTCTCCATAGTTATAACTTGCTTCACCCTTCAGCTGCATACTCCTTGGAATGCACATGGATGTCCCAGCCACACTCAATTCTGGGATAGGCAGTGGGATGCTCACACTGTGAAGTCACTGCACACCACCACTGAGGATGGCTGCACCCTGGGGCTCTCCTAAGGAGGTTTCTCCTCATTTTCATCCAGACACTACTCTGTGCCTCAAGCACAGCAGGATAATACGGTATGTCTGCAATTCTTACTTACCTGATACCTCAGGAATTCAATATAGTAAGAAGGGATCTGTACTGATAAATAAAAAATACAGCTATGGATACAATTGCTAACGCATACATAGGAGAAATACATTCTGGGCAAGGCTGGACATATTTTCTGCTCAAGCCCCATAGTATTTACACCATCAATGTTTCTAGGTTCAGTCTTCTTTTACCTTCTCAGGAGGAAAACCTGTCACTCGCCAGGCTGAGAGGAGACACGTGGGTGAGTGTGTCTGGTTAGAAGAGACAGGCAGAGTCAGAATAACCCTTGGTGAAATACTAGGGAATTAAATGGAGTTTTCCCAGCTGAAACAAAATCAGCCCAGAGCCTATATAAGCTGACAAATCTTTACATAAACTAATTTGACTGATTGTTATGAACTAGAGAAGCATTTTCAATTTGATAAAAATCCTAACAAGTAAAAAAAGAAGAATGATGTCCTCAGCAAATTATCTTTTACGCCACTGTATGTGGGCTTTTCTGTCTGCAGCCATAGTCACACAGGTGCCACTCTGTAATAATAAAAAAAAATACACAGAAAACAACAGAGTAATTAAAAATTTCTGCTGTCTCTAGAGTTTCAGCACTGACTGACTGCTGCGAGATTCCCTTTGCAGTGATAAAGATGGTGATATAACTATGCATGCTGGTCCTGGGCTTTATTTAACAGCCACCCAACTGGGGTCAGCCACTTAGAAACTCTGATTCAGAGGCACTAATTTTTCCATGCTCCACTGTTGGTACCAAAGGCAATTTATCAACATAATCCAGTTTTCATTATGATGCTCCTTTGTTCCATAACAATTCTCCTTTTCTCAATACTCTTACAGGAGCCCCAATGTTTGACAGCATAAGGAATCTCTCTATTAGGGGTACAGCCCAGGAGAACTAAGCTACTCTAATCTTTTGCATCACCCTGGAATGAAGCAGCAAGGCAGCAAAAAAGAGAAGCAAGGTGGAAAAGCCACTATAACCAAGACAGGTGAAAAGATACAAGTACTGGACTTAAATCACATATTTTGTGATAGAAATAGTTTTCTACACTTCAAATTGAAGTAAAGAAACAGTGTTCGTGTTTGTGACCACTGAAGGGCCACTAAACGGGCAGGAAGCTACACCTGGCCATTGCCAGTCATGCTGGTCCTTCCACCAAGGTGAAGCAAGTTGTTCTATCTCTCCCTTCTTGTGCAACCCAAACAGTTCATTAGCTTTCCTCTCCCTTTTATCTGGTCTCCCAAAGATGAATTCAGAAGAAGGAATGTCAGAGCTGATCTCCTGTAACTATTTGGCTCTCCAGAATTTTCTTACTGCCAGGAATTTCTGAACAATTGTCCATGATGACTCAGCACTACATTTTTTGTGAAAACCTAAAGGTTGTACCATTGCCCCAGGCTGGAAGAGGAGAGCAGGCCCAGCAGAAAGCCCTGCCAGCTGGTGCAAACCCTGCCTGAAGCACATGCAGTGTTTGTTGCAAATGTGCGTGTGAGTGAGAATCACTGGATATTCATCAGAAGAGGTCTCCACTGGCTTTCAATTTCAGATGCAAATTGCATGCAACTACAGATGCATTGAAACAGGAAAAGTAATGGCTTTGTTCCACTTAAATATGCTAAATATAGGTGTGACATACAGATGAGCAGGAAAGCTTTGGGTCTGAAAAGACTGTCAAATACTCCTGAACTAAGACTGGCCAACATATCTTTAGCCTTGAATGATTCTACTGTGATAAAGTCATCTAGTAAAGGTAGCTGTGTTGCAATTCTCAGGAGTCCTGCAATGCCCCTGGAACCAGAACTTCCCACAATGGAGGACATGGCTCTTCAAAGAGTTCTCTTCAGGAGGCTCTGCTGACTGCAGAGAAAGCACCTCTCCACTGAATGCAGCCATACCCCAGAGGAAAAAAGTAGCACCGAGCTTGCTTGATATGAGCTCTGAACAGCTAAAATTTGTCTGTTCAGCAGAAATAGTTCTATGCACATCTGCTTTGTGAGGTGGCTGCTGTGCAGTTAGGGAGAATGGAAGACACAGGCTGTGAAAACAGAGGCTAAGCCTCGTTGGCAGGAGTACTCCGGCTCAGCTCCTTGATCCCGTGCAGTATCCTCTTCATGTGACCCACTTTGGTCACACCCAGGTCCTGGGGAAAAAAGAAAATCTTACATTAAGAGAAAGGCAGAGAGAAACTCCAGGTAGCCAAGCAATGGTTACAAACTACTCAGCCAGTTACAAAGAAAGGAGGAAACCAACCAGAAAAAATCCAAACCTGAGTGTTATATAAAGAACCACATGTCAAAAGGCTACTAAGGAATGCAGAGTGGGCACAGAGCAATGCAGAGAAACAGCTGTGGACTGTTAGCCAGAAACACAAATTGCTTTGGCTGTCAAAGGCCGCGAGAACAGAAAGAGCACACAGGTGTCAAGGGCCTAAGCTAGTAGACAAAACATGCAGGAAGAACTAACCAGTCACATCTGATAACTGGGTACCATGCAACAAACACAGGCTCTAAGTAGATGACATACAGAGGGGTCAGCTACACTGGTTACAGCAAACTTCACCATGGGAAGATGGTCAAAATGATAAATAAAGACTCAATGGGCATCAAACAAATGCCACATACTTAAAAAAAAAGTGTTTTCCTGCTCTATGCAAGTAACCAGAATGATGACACAAGTCTCTTGCACATGCAAAGAAACACCACTTTCAAGAAACAAGTCTCCTGGCGAGGAGATGAAAAATTGTGCAACGTCGTTGTTAAGCCACAACTTCCCAATTACAGCACCTTCTGCAAAGACTGTACAGTAACTGAGAAAAACTTCCATCATTAAAATCAGAGACACTATTGGCAATCTATGTGTTGGACTGTATCACAACTCCAGGAAGCTGTGGCAGAATTGAACAGCTGGTCCCTCAACCACCTATCTCCCTGTTGTTTAAAACCAGGTGACCCAAAACGGTGAGAAAATAAAATGAGGCTGTAGTGAACCTGTTCATCTTGCCAAGGCACCTGGAACAGCGGGCAGACCACTTCCAAGCACACTCAGCACAGAAGGTCATGCAGAGGCAGCTGGCTATTTCTCATGAGCCAACCGTAAAAATACCTTGAGGTCCCTCCGTTCGAGGTGCAGGAGCTCAGAGCCCCGGACGTCATGCCGGATGAAGATATCCTTATACTCACAAAGACTGAGGTGCTCAAGCCACGCTGCAACCTCCTCCGTTCCCCAGAGGTGAACTGTTAGAGATGGAAAAGCAGGAGTGCATTGAGTACCCAGAATCCCAGGAGAAAGGGAAAGATGAGGACACCACAGCACTCAGTGCCAGAGGAGGAGGGCAAGTAGACCACTGCCTCTAAGGGGAAAGCAGCACAATCGTCAATCTCAAATGAAAGAGGTATGGCAAAAAAAGGTATGTTCTCTTAAGGAGAGGCCTGCAGCAGTACAGCCAGGAGGAAGTGCACATTTGTTTTGATGGGATGGGTTGTCTTTTCATAGGGATAAAATTTTTAAAGTTTACCCCCACATTTAAGAAGAGTAAATTAATTGTGTAAATTCTGTGTACAAAACAACAGATTCATAAAATATATGATGGAGAATCACAGCACAGATTAGTTTGCACATTATTATGTACAACCACTTGTGCTCAGTAAACAAAATGGCAACCTCTCTCCCCCTTGTCTAAGGGAGAGGGGAAGAGTTTAGACTTCCACCTTCTTGCACAGTCTCTAAATAAGAGAATAACAAAATTTCCCAATTCTGGGAGGCAGTGAATGAACACCAGCCTGACAGGCAGGAGACAATACCCACAACTCTATGGCAGAGGACAGGATCCAAGAGCAAACAGAACAGGTCATACTTCTGAATTTTGGAAGAAAACCTTCATAAGGAGAGCATAAACCAAAAATCAACTAGACCAATTTAGAGAGAAAGTGTCTTGAATGGCGATTTGTTGATTTGTGGCCAGTTTTTATCTATTGACCAATAGGATTAAAGATCAGGGAGCACCTGTGGTGATGCTGAGCCACAGCCAATTTGACATGAAACTTGATTAAAGCATGAAGGTGAATCAATGAGAAAAATATCATATACTGTATCATAGAGAAAAAGCAATGAAAAGACTGGAGTTACACGGACTGGGGCCCCACAGTCATTTTTATACTTAAAATTCCAAAATCCTCAAATTCTCTTCCCTAAGCACCCTCTGAAATATCCCTGAAAATGTGTACAGTGTATGGGAGAATTCTTCAGAGGGTATCTCCTGTTCCTGTACAGTGTAGGGAAGAATTCCACAGAGGGTACTTCCTGTTCCTGCTCAGGAATGTCTGCATGGTGCAGGGGCACCATGACTCAGAAGGGAGCAAAAAGCTACTTTGTAACATGAAAAAGACTGACTAGACCTGCAAGAGGGGCAGACACAGGTGAAACAGAAGGAGAGGATGTGTGAGCAAACAGACCGAGAACAGGTCTGACCACTGATGCGACAAAAAGACGCAATAAATGAGCGGACTTGGTACCCGGCAATCCCATGCTACTGTGAGTCTCCTTATTTTTGTTGTTCTTCTCCTTTTTAAACTTGGTCACCAGGCGGAATTTTCCACTACGGCTACGTTTAGAATAATCCAGCATCTGGTTCTGCAAGAATAGAAAGGGAAAATAAAGCACACAGTCATAAATTGATGGGACTGGACTAAGAGCAACAAGCACCGTCAAGCTCAGCTCCATGATCTTGTAAGAAAGGAAAAAAAAATCCTAAATTCATTTTGATCAAGACAGAAAAGGAAGCAGAGAAAGTTGATTCCACATTAGGCAAGGGATCTTAGTAGGAAATTACTTTCTTGAGCCCTAAGGCGTAAAGTTTCTTTCTTAATAATTTTTTCTCCCATCTGTCATATAGTAACAGGAAGTCAAACACACAGAGACAATTAGGGAAAAAGAGAACTGCTAGGGAAAAATAGCCTTGGTCCTACTCACCTCCTCATCACAGGGCTCCATGAGCTGCCACAGCCAAGGGATATCCGCCAGTTTCCTCAGCTGGAGGTCCATGTCTGACAGGGCTGCCTGGAGCTGCTCCTTATGTGGAGGATCTAATTGCTGGATCAGGAACAGAAGGAAGTCAGAGTTAAAAGCCTCATGGTAGAACACACAGCTATGTCTTTGCCTTGAAATTCCTAGCTAACAAAGCAGTTCCTCCTTTTGAAAGGAAATGCACAGCAGGCACTCTGCCCAGATCAAGTTAACAATTCTTGTGTTTTCTGAGCTCCAAGGTCCACAGCATGCCCACGTAACAAAATTTTCTGTAGCTAATGATTCCTGGATGATAATATCTAAACTGATTAAAAGAGTCCATGACCAGCAAAATGCTAGGCCAAGGCAATAGCAGGAGAGGGGAGGAAGTGAGAGGCTGCTTTTTCCTCCTGCTTTGTGCTCCTTACCAGTGCCATCTTGCCAGCCAGCAGCAGCTCTGTCTCATTGTGCAGGACTTTGACATTATTCACCATCTCTACAACAAGGCTGCAGTTCAGACCCTGCAGGGAAGCAATTCATTCAAAAGTTATACTTGCAAGTCCAGAGGTCTGAGCAGTCAAAAGGAAGAAGTCTTAGACTAGCAATGCCAAGTTCTGGTCAATCAGAATGGAAAACCAAGAGCTCTGGAGCAAGGACAACATTGGAGATGCCAAGTGAGTGCAGTACCTCTGTAGACTTGGATTTAGCGTAGACTTTGTCCATAGACTTGGAGCTGGCATTGACAGCATGGGCAAGCTCCTGTTCCATGTCCTGACAGGACTGAGCTATTTCCCGAATGCTAAAGAGAGAATTATAGATTCCATCAGTATATGCTCAAAGCAGGAGATCTCTCCTGACTGGGTATCCCATTTTAACACCCATCCAAGTGATGAGCCAGGACCACAGCAGGGGCACAGCCCCTAGCAAAGCAGGGCAGTTCTCCTGCCAGCCTGGGCATCCACAGGCAAGGAAAGGCAGCTCTCGCAGAACATGTTCAATTCTGCACACAAACTGGAATAAATTTGAAATACAACCCAGACATTTTAGTATGATCAGAGTGATGTGAAAGGCAGCTGCACTTACAGCAGCCTTCTCTAATGACTCTGGGAATTTTCTCTCAGAAGCCCAAAGAAATACATGTCTAAAGGATGAGCAGGTAAGCATACATTCTGGGCATTGTACAAAAATTTCTGCTGGGCATCAGGGTTACAAGAACTCAGGTTGTCATCTGAGCTTGTTGAGAAGCTTTTGTTTCTTTTCTGAAAAAACTAATTTGTAATCAAAGGTAACAGGTTCTTTCAGCATTAAAGGATCTATGTTTGCTCATGAAAGTAATATTTTTTGTTCAGAATGGCCTAAGAAAGTATATTCAGCTTCAGTCCTTGTTCAGTTGGGACACTGAACAGTGAATGATGCTACTCCCAGTGACACGGACCAGCAATGCAGCAGGTAAGACTGAACAGGAACACCTCCAGAAACAGGAAGCAGGACAAGAACTTCAGGCCCTAAAGAAGGCTATATTCACCAAAAGCAAGTTGAATCACACCTGTGGATCAGAGCACCTGCAGCTTGACCAAACTGGATGATCTGGGTGGATTCTTCTTCAGACATGATCTCTGGTTGCAGAGAGAAAGAGGAAGGTCGTGACAATTCACACTTCTGTTTGTCCTCCCAAGACTTCAGGGTGCTCTCAAATGCCTAAAAACACAGCAAGCAAACTATAACGTACATTGCAAAGCTCCAAAAACCCAGTGATTGAGCCTATGCCTGTAAAACATGTAAAACCGGTACAGGCACTTTTCACTGCAGGCCCCAGTAGTTAAGTTGCTTACAACTTTGCTAAATAGCTGGCTGGGAAGAAGTTTCCCATGCCACTTGCTTGCCTCGGCTGAATTTTTTGCTTAAACATAGTTTTAGTCAAAATTAGCGGGCCAATTCTGATGGCCAAACTAACAAAATCCAGCAATTCCCTACTGGTGGCAGCCTTTTCTTTAAGCAGCTGTGTCATCTTTACACTTCAATATTACTGTGACTTCAGAGCTTGAAATGAAAAATGTTCAAGGCTCCTCCTTATCTGGAAGTAAACTGGGCTTCCCTAGGAACTGGTGGGCCAAGCAGCTGAACTCAGAGCTAGGACCTGTCCTATTTACAACTTTATTGATATTCTTGTAGGCAGGATTAAAACAGATTAAATGTAGAAAGATCAATATTGAATATGGTAAGAATGAAAACTATAGAGACCTGTAGTAAAGCATTCCCTTCCCCTACTGCTCCGAATACTGGAAAACCAGGTTCTATCAGCTCAGCGCAAGCTACCTGCTGATCTCACTCTTGCTGATGACTCTTCAGAGGTCCAGGTGAGGCTAAAGAAGGGAATTTGAGTTTTCAGTTTAGGAAACTATATATCCCAAATTACATTTGAAAAATGTTACCGAAGGTACATGCATTCACATGCATGAAGGGAGGACCCCACTTCAACTGAATAGGACAGGTTTGCTCTGGAAAGAAGGGGCACTGCGTGACCATCAAAAGGACGCAGGAAAAACAAGGATAAGTTGAGACAAAGTTGAGTGTGCAACTGCAAAACTGGAACCTCTTCCTCAGTGGCAATTCCATGACTGCAAAACCAAGCTGGCAGGCAATTAGGAATGGACTGGCACAATCATAGCTATGGCTTCTGATGGCCCAACACATAGCACACTCACAAGGGACTACTTTGTCCTCTCTTGTGCTTCATGTCACCCTTCCCTCCATGCTCATACATAGGTTGCCTTTCCTTTTTTCCCTCCCTTTACCTTTACAGCAGCAATGCTTTTCTCTCTTGCTCTCTGTGCTATCTCCTTCAGTCACTCTCTCTCTCCATGTGTCAGTGTGATGCTGCAGAAACTCTCTTACCCTCCACAAAATATAGCGTGCACTATTCCTGCCTCCTCTCCACAACATTCACATCAGAGCTGACAGGACACTCTTCAAACTCAAAACAGGATAGATTCAGCTAGATACAAGCAAGGATTTTATATGATGAAAGAGATGAAGCACTGGCACAGGTTGCCCAGGGAAGTGATGGATGCCCCATCTTCGGCAACATTTAGACCATAGGCTGGATGGGGCTTTAAGAAACTTGGTGTAGTGGAAAGTGTCCCTCCCCAAGGCAGGGGCTTGGACTAGATGACCTTTAAAGTCCCTTCTAACTCAAACCATTCTGTGGTTCTATGATCAACACCCACTTCTCTCCCAGCTAAGAGGTCTCTAGTGCCCCTTCCTACCATGACAGGGGCTTTGTACACCCACCTTTGCTTTCTTTTCACACTGTCATCTTTGTAATTCTCTGCTAGGCAATGTGCCTCAGACCTGTACCAGGCTGCTTTCCCTTTTTCCCTTTGTTGTACTCCTTATTCTTGTGATTCAGCAGGTGAGTCCTTTGCAGAGGACTTTGATTTGCTCTGGAAGCTGGGTAAAGGGGTGTTATGCTGTAAAGTATGAAGAGCTGCTATCAACTGAACTGTTTATGTATGGACAGTCACAGTGCTGGGAGGACTCAAAGCCTGTCTGTGCCACAGCAGGGTCATTATCCTTACCTTTTTCTGACCACTCTTCAATCATAAGCAAAAGAGCAAGGAGGCTTCCTTATCTGCTGGTACTCATCAAATATATTTGAAAATTATGAGATGAGACTGACACACACATCTGAACAATGCATAAGACATTGTTTTACATGGTCAATGAGGTATAAGCCACATACTGAACAATAATGAGAAATTAAAACATAGACCATCTGAATCTAGACAATCCACAGCACTTGGCAAGGCAGGCATCCTGTGGGAAAAACAGCATGCAAGTGTGTTAAGAAACACTGTCACACGGGACCTAGAAAAGGAAGTAAAAAAAAGCTTGCATAAACAACCTTATTTATGCCATTTCCCAAGTGGTGAATGTAAGTTCAATCATATTCTTTCACAAAAGGATAATGGTGTGTAATAAAATATGCTTATTGCATTCACAAAGAGAATGTTCACCTGTGGCCCTTGCCATGATTTCCAGAAATTTGTGACATCGAAACGTGTGTACTGCACAGGAAATTCAGGATGCTCTTACCCTGTCTCGGGTGAGGGTCTGTGCCCTGTTCTTATGAACAATCCAAATGTAACCTGGAGGCTGGATCCAGGCTTCTCCATCCACTTGCACAGGAACTCCCTCTTCTCCAAGGATGGCTATCTTTACTGTTCGGCACTGCAAGGAGTGACTGGGTCACAAAAGCTCTAAAACGTTGATTTTCCAAAAGTATAAGCCATTCTCTGTCTTTCTAAAGCCCGTCCCCAGGTGTTGTAGTTTTGGTGCTACTTGAGGTGCACACATCTGGGCAGCAGGACACACCTCACCCTTGAGCAGCAGGGAACACCTGCTTTGTCTTTGGACTAATATGTATTTGAGTTGTTGGTCTAACTCCTACTACAGTGAATACTAGCAAAAAATTCCACACTCAAATTGCCCCTGAGCATGTCCATTTCCAGACCTGGTGGATGCTCTTTTCATAGACCAGAGAGAGCAGAAAGAAGGGCTTTTCAAAGTCACCAGCTGGAGAGATGGTAGGCAGGAAGAGCTCACAAAAGCAGATGATACCTGTGCAATCCGGTGATGCTGTAGGTTTATCACACGTGACACTGCCATCTGCATGCTACCAAACACAGCTACCACCTCCAAAATCTTGTCATCGAAGGAAGGGGCTGTAAATGTCTGCCACATACAAGGGAGAGAGAATTCTGAGGCACAGCTCTCTTGGAGAGGTTTCCTTTATCCCCTATTGGTGTCAACCTGGGAGGTAGCTTTCAATTGTGCTCTTTATCTGTATAAAATTAACAACAAGGCTAGAAGGTGAAGATCTGGAATGAGCTAGGAGAGGGAAAAAGGAAGCTTCCAATGGCTAAAGTATAATGCAGACATGAAGGCTGTAGGCCACAAAGTGGTAATTACTCTTTTGAGAGTTGGCACTCCATTTCCAAAAAATGCAATGTTTCTGAGGGAATCTAGCTGCCTTTGCTGTCAGGGGGCTTTACTTCTCTGTGAGGAAAAGGTCAACCTAAAGAATTTCCTGCTAGTCCAAATGATCTGGTGATTACAGACTGCCTAAGCATGAAAGCTGCTCAAGGTTGTATTTCAGTATCTCAGCCACTTCCAACAGAAAGTGCATGCAGACAGGCCCCTTGCCCTCTTCTTCCAAGCACTATTTTTGAGGCTGTGACCTCAAAAGCAACAGTAAGTAGAAACACCTCCTGGATGGTCTTAGAGAATACTCACATCATCTTCCTTGGTTCCCCCCCAGAAGTTGGTGCCTCCTGCATAGCTGGGAATATTGAGCACAGCAATCCCCTGAAGACTGGGCAGAGGGATTGGCCTCCCATCGCACTGCACAAAAATGAAGGCAACACTACTCTTAGCCCAGCAGGAGAGAGACCCTCCTGCCAGAGCACATGCTCTGTAAACAGCAAACAGCTAGCACCAACTTAGGAATACATTAATTCAGGTTTCTCCCTGTTCATTCTTGGCCTAGAAGAGTAGAAGGTCTCCACTCAAGCCTCATGAGCCACACATCTTCTGGCAGACACAAGATTTTACAGAGATACTCTTGCTTCTTTTCCTCTAACAGGAACAAGAGCACACCTGAGAAGCTTGGCAAAGCCTCGAGTTATTCTTCAAGAAGGGAATAAAATTCCTGAAACACCCATGTGACGAGGGTCTTCTCCTGCTACTTATTTATGCTGTACATGACCTATACAAAAATATTTCTTTTCCAGGTGGATGCACATTACAGCACAGTTAAATTCAGAGCTTTTGACTGCACCCACCATCCAAAATGATGAGTTCATGTGAAATACCACATGGAATGTAACAATGTTAACCATGCTGAACACTGTGTTGGGGATAGCAAATACTTTACAGCAGGATGATACTTCTTCCCTTATGGGCTGAGAATACAAGTTATGCTCCAGAACCAGGAAAAGCCACTTTTAGTTAGCTCAGGGTGACATATAGCAAATACATTGTTCCAGGCAGGCGAATGTCACCAAGTCAAATCACCATGCCAAAGTCACAGTGCCTGAAGAAGATGGAATTAGGCATTCCATTCTTAGGAACAGAAGAGCATGCTAATTCCTCACCTCCAGCAAGACCTTCTGCTCGAGGTTTTTGTACGTTCTGTGCAGAAGCTCCTTGGTCCCCAATACTCCGTACCACATCATGTTCTTAGTACGACTTCTAATGGGGCAAACAAAAACAGGAAAAAAAGCACAGACATTACCCTCTCACTAAGAAGAAATAAAAACTTCACACTGAAATGGTACCTGCTACATGCTAAAACACAAAGGTGCTTTGCTTCCAAAAGCATTCCAAGTAATCACTGTTTGTGCTAGGAAACTACTTCCGTTTAAATAAACGTCAGATATGAATCAAGCATAACTAACAGCCACTACCAGAAACATACACAGACTATCCTGGCACAGAGCCTGTCCATCTCATACACCAGGACATCAACAATGCTTGGCTCTATTAGCTCACATACAGCAAATGTAGCCAGTCCCATGCTACATAAAGCACCCTGGTTGCTCAAGTATTCAAAAGGCCAAACCTGTGGTTTGTATTGTGTCAAGATCAATGCCAAAACCAGCCCCTGTGGCATTTAGAATTGAGACATCTTCTCTCATAGCTAAATAGCAAGCCCAGAAGAAAAATCTGTGAGAGGACATAAATAGAGCCAATGTGCTAAATCTGCACTAATGCAGGTACTTAAATACCTTATAGCATAATGAATCAATAATAAATCAGTCACTTATGTCTTTCATCATGATTTCAAGGCTTGAATGAGCATTATGTAGACAATATACCGATTCAGCACATGGTACCAAATCAGCTTCAAAACAACACAGATGCATGAAGTAGTTCAGTCCCTTTTGGCATCAATCCAAAGGTCATTTAAAACCAAACCCACCTGCACTTCTCTGGGTGCTCATCACGTTTGTTGTTGAAGTCCAAAGAAATCTTTGCATCCAGTCCAATTCCAAAGTAATTATTCATGACACACTTCTCTGTGTAACATTCACTGGCAAATAGAAAACCAAAACTTCCACTCATAAGTCTCAGTACCATTTGGTGTGTATCTCATAAAGAATCACAGAATCATTTAGGTTAGAAAAGGCCACCAGGCCCATCTGTGTCAGATGTGTCACTGCATGTGTAACTCCATAAGCTGATCCTTAAGCCCTAGAATCCAGCATATGGATCCATTTATGTAACTCCAGGCTGCTACAGTCCATTACTTTGATCCATAAACTAATCCCCCTCTCTGCTGAGGTCCGTTTGCAATGCTCACTCCCTCCCTTCAAGTTCCTGAGCATACTCACAGATTTTCAGGCTCAGAGTTAAAGGGATCAGCATGGATCAACAATCGGCTGATGACAGAGCTCCCAGGCAAAGAACCTGACATGCCGGCACGGATATCTGTAGGCAAATTGACCATGGAGAAAAGCATGACTAATAATAACCAGAAAACAGGTAACTTCAATCTCAAAGATAAGATAACAAGAATTGATACAGTCTTCCCTGCCACTCATGAAGAAAGCAAATAACATCAGTGCTTTCTTTCACTCCAGAGGTTAGTTATTTTTATAAGGAGAAGGGTTTCTGACTGACAGTGAACTGCCAAAGACTAGCAGCACAGCTGTACAGAAAAGGGAAACAGGAGTGTACTAGCTACAGCAGCTTTTTATTCCAGGGTCATACATGCAATATCCCTGATACTGTGAACAGAGAGAAAGGAGCAAGACTGAAGCTCTGATCCAAGCTGTTCAAGAATTACTGTATCCCGCTTCTTCAACTGTTTGCTTGTGACCCACAAATAGTAGGTTTGTCAAAGAGAAAGGAAATTACCTGCTTCCAAAACAAGCAATTTGAACAAGTGATTTGGGGGAAGAGATGGAAAGATACTGTCACAGTGATGGGGAGAAGTTGCTGCACATCATGTGTGAGGTGGGAATCCTACTAGGTCTGTGCACTTCCAGTCCCTTCAGCCTTCACATAAAGGAATTGCTGCTCTCAACCTATGGCTGCCACTCTTCAGAAACTTTTCTCAACAGTATCATCTTCCTCTCCTCATGGTTACTTTGAGATCCTTGCAATTTGCATCTGAATTCTGCTACTTCATGGCATTAATAAAAATCTGTGTCTAAGTCTTAGCTACAAACTGGAAATTACTACAGTACATTCCAAGCTTCTGCTTGCCGTTATCCATACAGGGATTTCTTTCACAGTCAACCCAGCATGAAAGGCAGGACAAGAAAGGCATCTGGCAGGACAATTTCATGTTTTCACAGGGGGACTGCAGCCTGTAGTGCAGTCACCCGTGCTTCAGTTGGCTGCCTCAGTGGGAAGTGGTGGGTGTTACACTTACTTGGGTAGAGGATTTTCGTGTTCAGCATTGGCAAGTTGTCGCGGTTTCCTGTCTGGGGAGGAAGGGATGCAGAGCTGCCCAGTGACAAACTTCCTTTGTTTATTAGTCTTTCGCAAGGGGACTTGGAGGCTGTAAAACACATCACGAACTTGCCTGCTGTCAAACATAGTGCTGTGATTCAGACCAGCACAAGTCTAGCAGCAATGCTGGGCTAGGAAACACACAATAGCAAAACACTTGAGCCCCCAGAAAACAAAGAATTGACAGAACCGGTCATTAAGAAACAGAGATGTCACATATGTGCTGCTGGGAAACTCCACAGATTTGAAGCACTAAAATGCCTCATGAAAAATATTAGAAATGGTGATGAGAAAAAGCTGGTGCCAGTAGCACAACAGACAGGGTATTTGGCTCCAAATCAATACCCAGGAAGTTCCAAATGTATCTGCAGTGATCAGGGATCTCTAACAAATTATTCACAAAACCCAGTTATTAAAGCAAAGTGGCTGGTGCTCTCAGTCATCTGCAAAGGATGACATGAAAAATGCTCAAGACTGTCCATGTCCAAGCACTGAAAGCCAAGAGAACCCAGATTACTGGCTAAGGTGCAAGAAAATTTATGAATCCTAGGCTTCATATGCTAAGATCACAGACCAGCCATGAGAGATGTATCAAAAAATTGGGTGTATAAGGCACAGGCTGGAACACAGAAACGTGCAAGCCCTGAAGACCAATCATGCAAAAATTTGAGAAGAATAGAACACAGAAGGTAATACACATAACACCTCCTTCCCTTTTTACAACAAACAGAATTGTAATCCACAGGCAAGACCTGCACTGTGGCAGCTCAGAGCAGTACCTTTCCTCTGGCTCCTCCCCTTGGATACTAGATAGCTGCTGCTGCGTGATGACTGCACGGAAATCTTCTCCTCATTCCTCAACTCCTTGCCCTCCTCAGAGGCTGAGAGACTAAGGAGGAAGCCCTCTTGCTCCTGTGTCTGGGCGTTCTGCTCATCTACAGCTGTGTGAAGAGATAAAGTAGGTGAGTGTCCCACAGATTTTCTGGCAAGAAATACCTCCCACTCATGTAAATAACAACAGGATGGGACTTTAAATGTCCAAATTCCTCAAAGGAAAGAACAGGAATAACACAAAGATTTCTTTTATCATTTGTCTCAGCTGTGCTCTGAAGAGCTTTTGGAACCAGGCCGGCTTAGCCTTGTTTACTCTGCTGAGCTCTTTCGCAGAGAGGCTTAAAACAGAAGTGTCTACTTTTAATGCCACGGGTACTCAGGCATCCTGAGATGTAAACTGTTCTAGAGGTGATGGGCTTCCATTTTTTTGCATTTCGATGTTGCCATGAATTCTAACCAGACGGACATGCAATAATTAATTAATTTCCTGTTTGTTTAATCTGTAATGCTGCAGTAACATAAGGCACTTGAAAAGGGAACTTAGACACATATAATCAAAAAGGAAGAAAACAGCAGTTGGTAAAAACCAATACCAACAGAGGAAAGAATCAGATTGCACACTTTGGAAGAAGAAAAACAGTATGGAAAAGTTGAACAAATACATCTGAAATGTTAACTGGAGTTTGCTTGAGAGCTGGTAAGATTTGAACGCTAGCATGCTGCTTAAAGAAATCAGAACTTCCTTTGCATGCAATCAACAAGTGTTTTCCTCCCCAGCAGCCCCTACCAGGACACAGCTTTGAATGCTCTACCAGCTCACTGCCTGCACAGCTCACCCCCTTCTTTCAATCTCCTCCTCTCTCTGTGCTGACCCTGTAGTTCATCAGGACTGCCCATGAAGCAATCCAACCCACTCGTACAGCAGAAACGGAAACACTTCTGGCTGGATTTAGCAAATTGCTTGGGCTCCGAAAGAACTCTACAAACATCAAACTAGCCTAAGGTAAGCAGCAGCATAGTGAGGGTGTAGTGAGGCCAAGGCCTCCTACTTCACCAGAAGTAGGCTGTTTGCTGGACTTCCACCTTGCCTTCAGCAAAGATTGTATATAGTGCTGCAGTGCTGGAAATCTAAGCAATGTTGCAATGATTTGTAACTCATTACACAGTTGTTCAGTGTCCACACCTGGGTGTGCATGATGTTACACCTGCAACTTCAATGCTTTTATCTTCAGTAACAATCTGTTAAGTACATTTTTTGGTCTCATTTAAGACCCAACTTTATGACTAACACCTGGAGACTGACTCCTTTCAAAGGAAAGGAAACTTGGAGCACTGGGGATGTGTGCCTTGAGAGTGACAAGGGTCAAGATGTGGAGAAGAGGGTCACCTGCCTAAGAAGAACAGAACTGACTTGTACCAAGGTGCAGTACTTAAAGTTTTACCCAGGGATAAAGCACATTTAAAAAGTTCCTGTCCTCTCCTGCAGTTGTACCACAGCAACGTTTTGCTGGGATCTGCTATAAAGAGATTGAAACGATTAAAGTTAAAATACTTTAAATCCTTTCTTCCCAAGTATTTTCAGATCTGTTTTACAAGGCCACACAAATAGCTGCACTGACACAATTGCAGTATGAGTGGGGACAGACAGGAAATGCAAATTAACAGTGTGGGAGGGTAGGAACTTCCCAAACCAGCCTGCTGGAAGAGAACATACCTTGAACTTTAGACTCATTTAGCAAGCAATATTTCCAAAAGGTGGGCTTGGCAGAAATGACACTGAAACTAAATGGCCAGGCTTCCTGAATAGCTGCTCTAGCTCAGGAAAGATGTTTTCAATAAAGAAGCCTGCTGCCCCCCAGAATAAAGGAAATTTTTACTTCTTAAGAGGCTATAGGAAGTGACAAGCAGGACTCCTGATGGGTTACCTTTCTCTGCATGCTCTATTATCTGGCGAATGGCTTTTTTCAAGCTGTTGGCTCTCAGCATGAGCTGCTCTCGTGGACGGAATATCTGGGGCCGTGCAATGCAGGCCGAGCCCACAGAGCACTCGCTTGAAGGGTTGCCAGCACTGTCTGACCCCTCTCCATCCTCGATCTCCTCTGCAATGGTGGGAGGAGGATTAGGCAGAGAGGAAGATGCTTGAGATTCATCATTCAGTGCCTTCAGCAATGAGTCCAGCTTCTCCTTCAGGACAGAGCACTACATGAAGAAGAATGACATTTGAGTTGAACTAACAGTTGACTGGGAAGCTCATTCTTTTAGTGCTAACTGCTGCTATCCCACTTCTCTGAAAACAGAGCAATTTTACACTTCAGAAGTAGAAACCCGAACAACATCTTTTAAAATTTTACCTTCCTAGCCATGACTTCTGACTCCTCTGAGCTCTCTGTTGTC
The DNA here is from genome assembly GCA_025920805.1 of Petroica traversi. Lineage (NCBI taxonomy): Eukaryota > Metazoa > Chordata > Aves > Passeriformes > Petroicidae > Petroica > Petroica traversi. The sequence continues at coordinate 325,624 of JAHLSL010000215.1, read as the reverse complement.
TTCTCATAGGCTTTCCCTACTCGAGCCACAAAATCTTTCACTGTCTCACAAAGCACCCTAGACAAAAGAAAAAACAAAATCATGCAAGGATTGTTGCAGGATTTTCACAGTGCAATTTAGCGCAGTTGTCCTCTAAGTACTCACTTGGCTGAAGAGATCACCACTGAGTGTTGGTCAGAAGTCAAAATTTTGGACAAATGAGCAGCCACAGAATCTTCATAGTAGAGAATCTTCTGCACCTGTTGACAGTCAGAAAGAATCCACTGGGTGCTGCTTCCCAACATTACAACACATGCTGTGAAATCATGGCTCCTGCGCTCTACAGATTATTTTTGCCCTGAAAAAGTTCCACAGTCCAAGGCTCTGTTACTCACTGAAGACCTGAATCTGATGAAGAAACTAATTCTGAAACTACAAATCATGAGCAATGCAGTTCTTATAGTCTCTGATCAACTGCAAATCTAAAAGCACTGGCATTTTTCATGACTGACACTGCAGCTTGACACTATTTCAACAACTTGATGTCATGAAGCAAATAAAAGGCAGTAATTTCCTTTCCATCCTGTTCCAAAGTATCTCTGCCTCATCCCTCATTATCGTTGTTGACTCTGGTAACACAACCTCCATCCTTCTCCATAATACTTCGTTGACTTAAAGATCGAGATCTTTGCAGCTCTGGCTACACCCATGGCTCATCTCTGCTCCACTGGAGCTCAGCCACTGTCTCCTATCTCATGTGCTCCAAGGCTGGTGCTCCAGTGCCCTGTCCTCTATATCCTGAGATGTACCTCTGAATCCTCACTGAACTCTTCAGTGACTGTGGAAGTGGAGGCCTGGCGAGGGAGTTTGGTTTCATACACCATGATGCTCCACCTGTTGAAAATCATACTTGTCACTAAAATGGAGATGGTTTCCTGTTATTCAAACATAACAGGTTAGAACATCAAAGCAGAACAAACTGCACTTTGGGAAGCCATCACTGATATAAAGAAGCCACAGAGTGGCAATGGAAATACAGAAGGGCTGAGCTGGGGAAGAAGGAGAGATGACACTATGAACAAATACTCTTCAGTACAGTCTGTACTTCTTCCCTCTCCACAAAAATTCCATTAGCACTACTTGATTCAACATAAGAGATGCCAAGATGCAACTCTAAAGACATGAGACAGTTTTAAATGTACAAAGATATATACAGGAGGTATCAATACCAGGGCAGACATCTACTTCAGCATCTGGCCTTCATTTCTAAGCCAAGCTCAAGATAAACTGGTTCAGATTTACCAAGAAGAAATTGCTTAAAAAAACAAAGTCATGACTTAATGGCTGCTTTAGGTTACAACATAAGTTTGCTTCCTACAAAGACTGATAAATTCAATTGATGAGAACTCCGGGACAGAAGAGAAGACACTGGACAAAAGATAATTTCACTTGTTACTGTTCTGCAGCAGAGCCATGGAAAGCCAGACCACTTTCTCTTGCTAGAGGATGACAGTAGATTATCAATGACAAAATGTTATCTGGCATTAGTAAGAGGTCCAGAAGCCTGGCAGAGTCAGGACTCCCCTGTGCTCCTGGAAGGATATCTTCACACAACTCTTGAAGAGCAGATATTAGTGATGGGTACTCACCTGTCCAGCATTTTGGTACTGGCCCTCTCCAGCTTCTCCAGGATCTGCGGGAGCTGGGTATCATCATCACAAGCAGAACCCCAGCCTAAAACACGGGCAAGGTCATTCCCTGTTCCCAAGGGCAGCACCCCCAGCTGGCACTGCATTAGAGAAAAGGAAAATGAAAGTAATATTCAAATGGGGAACACAAGCCAGGAACAGCCACGAGCAATATGACTGATTCCTTCACACACCAGTCACTGAGAAACAGCTAATTCCAGGGAGAAAGTAACTGAATGGGGAAATCAAGCAGAAGAACATACAATTAAGGAAAAAATTCCTTTGCTTTTGGTTGTGAATTGAGAGCACAGCATTTTACAGCTACCATCTCAAGGAGCACCTCATTAAAGTAAACCTTTAGCCATCAGGTGGTGCCATTGTGTTTCTGTAAAATTAGTACCGCAGCTCCCAGGCAAAACACTGCACGATACTTTTACTCTAGTGAAGTTTCTGCCTATTCCTAAGACTCAGATAGTACACCATGAGAATTAAAAGGAACAGAACCATTTGCAACTCCCAAGTTTTCTAACCACAGCATTTTCAGAGCATGTCTCTGCTGGCGATAGAGCAGGAGTACTCAGAGCTACTCCAAAAGCTGGATCTTGTGGAGGAACACTGGAGACAGGAATAAAGAATTAATCCATTACTGGATTCATTTCTTGCAGAAAACTAGTGCAAGAGCACTGCTATGGTAAGCTTTTAGCAGCTTCAGACCTGGGGCAAATGACATCTGCATGACCAAGGAAAGTCCTCTTCAACCCATGCTGTAGTTACTTCATTCCTTCATACAACCAAGCTCTTAGGGCAGGTACCTGCTTGTGAAGGTTGAGGCTATCAATTTCAGAGAGAACCCAGCCAACACTTCCGTCCCCACCACAAACTAGAATCCGGAAAGTGTCAAATTTCTGGAATAAGCGTAAACTATAGAGAAGAGAAAGAAAAAAGCAAGAGGGAAAAACAATCAGCTGTTACAGAAAGAAATGATAATTCCAATCTACGTAATAAACATGGCAGTTTTGCTTAAAGAAGGCACCGATTTTGCAATGAATACGGGTCACTGCCAGATTACAGATTAATTAAAATAGTTACAATTAAAGTATTATAAATACAGCTAACCAACTTACAACAGCTATTCACTACAGAAATATCTCCCAAGACATACTCGTCTTCTGAAGCAGGGCACTCTTGTCTGTACAGAAGAGGAGACAAGCATGTGATAGCTGACTGTCCACTGAATTAACTACTTCTTGCAGCCTTGCTGCATCCAGCCTAACACTAGGTATTCATCACTGTTCTAAGTGCCCTGATATCATTGCCTTCACACTGATGGTCACACAATTAAAGCAAAGCTTCACGAGGGGGATCTTCATGCAGTTAATCAGCCAGGAGACAACTGCAAGAGGATGTAAAACATCACAAGCTTTAGTCCTTCCATGAAAGCAACATTAATCACTGCTCTGGTGACTTGTCTGTCCCACAGGAAGGCAAACAGCTCACCAGTGTGAATTTCTCCATTTACCTTTTCCAGAATAATAAAAACAACCTTTCCTGTTTGAAACTGTGCTTCCTACTGAACATTTTTGAGATTTACTTCTGTTTTTATTTTAGCTTTATATGTATGGTTTTTTTACTATTATTACCTAAACAAGATTTGTTGTAGTACTCGAAAAACCTTATTTTATCAAGCTTGCTGATACACAAAAGATGACTACCAGAAATGACATCTTATGCTACAAGTCTAACTAGCATCAGCTAAAATATTCAAATTATCAAGCAGCAGGCTTTACCCTGTACCATCACTTCCTTTTAAGTGAATATATAAGAGCAGCTGTTTTAAAAGTGTGTACCACAGCTCAAGAAGGTAATTGATTCCCTCCTTTCCATTCCTGCTTAAATGCAAAATTCCTCACAACAGTCAGTCCAGCAGGAGAGGGGAACAAGAAAAGTACTTAATTTTACAAGTAAACTATTTTTCAACCAAACACATCCCCTAGAATAAACACTGCCCTTTTAAATGCCAGTATTTTGTAATATGTTATGGCAAAGAACCACAACAGTTATCAGGAGTGCAGAAACCTATGATCTCTCATCCAGAAATGGACACTCCCAGATTTAGCCCCCTGCATCTACAGATCTAGTCAAAGACTTGGAGTCACTGTTAGGAAAAGATGAGGGAAATTCACCTTGTGTTGGCTCTTATTATAAGGAGACTATTATAATTATATTATATTACATTACATTAATGATAAAAGTTACTCAAATCTGAGGCAACAGAAGAACATTTGGAAGTGGACAAACGAAAGACCAAATTTTTTTTTTAAGTGAGAGTTGCAGAAGTACACAAAAGAAATTTCTTTCACAGCACCCATTTTTTTTTTTTAATCCACAGATATTCTAGAATAACCTGGCAAAAAGTCTGAAATGTAATTTAGATTCTAGGGCAGAACCAACTTTATCAAATGCACTCATAGAGATCTTTCCACAATATCACCACAAAGTCTTTGAGGGATGGAAGTTTCACAGACTTCTCAGGTAAGTTATTTCTTAATAAACCTCATCTTGAAAATATGAATTTGGTATCTATGACATCTGTCTGTTCACTTGAGTTAAATGAAGTTAACTCTTCTTCGCAATATATCAGGATGCCTGTTACAGGACTGTTTGCCGACAAGTTTTCTTACAGATTCAACCTTTCCATGCTTGGTCTTCTTCCAGGGGAGTCTTTCTGGAATTCCCCCAGAATGCCTCAAGCTGTCGTGCTATTACTGATGAATGGATACTATAAACTTTTTGACAACGTTTCTGGTTTTAGCTAATCAATAACACTTAATACAGAGAGAGGAAAACCCCTCCAAACCTCATGTGTTTAGTTTTCTCTGAGGAATAGGTTCCTTGTCACATTTGAGGATAAGCTTAATCAAGTAAATCCCTCATAATTTCTGGGTATTTACAAGGAATACTTGTTTCCATAGAATATCTGCCTACCCAAGGTGAGGTCCTCCATTCATGAGATCAAAGACCTGGGCAGGATTCAGCAGTTGTTTGAATCTTCGTAAAAATTTTACACCTTGGTTGTCTCCGCTTTTTGAGTTGACAAAGACCAGCAAAGGACTTGTGCAAGAAGGGGGACAAGTAGCTTTCCAGAAACCTGTTGGAGCAAAGGGAAGGGAGAGGGAGGAAAAGCCAAGAGATGTGAAGCTGCCCATGGGAATGAAAAGAGAGAAAAACGAACAGCCTACACTCCACTCCAGCTATGAAGGAGCTAATAATTTACTTGTGCTTATGGCACTCACTGGGTGAACGCCAAGTGTGCGCAACCCTGAATCCAGCATTAATCACACCTCATGCTGCCAAATGTCACACTTATCTCCTAGTGGTATGCCAAAATTTTCAGCTTCCCCAACCTTCCCAAATTGCTTCTGCAATACAGTTATTGTCAATAATTCTAAGCAGCTGCAGCTCAGGAAACACTGATATTAAAGGGAGATAAACTAATGCAAAAGCAAAGCAAACAGTTCACTGCTACACTCATCAATGGCTTCCAGTGGGGAGTTTAAGATAAAGCAGAATTTTCAACAGACAGAACCCTGCATTACTAGTTCCAGCTGAAGTGACTGCGACTAAGAGGAAGAGAAAGAAGTGCTACTTACTAGCAGTACTTACCATCTGAATCAATGCTGTTAAGAGCAGTAGGAGGAATGACAGACACTTTGCAGAGGCCAAGAGGGCACTTGCTTGGCAACAACTCTTTACATGCTGTGTGTACCTGAAAACACCACCAGAAAGGAATAATTCAGACTCTTTTGGACACTGTGGTACAACTCTTAAGCTCACCCAAAAGGAGTTGCAAGAGGAATAAAGTTGGAGGGGATGAAATCACCAAAAATATCAAATGATGAATTTATTGATAAAGTTACTTTAAGCATGATCTAATCATAGCCTTCTACTAATTCTCTGCTAGTATGTACTTTCCTGCCATTTGAATTTATGAGACCAGCACTTTGAGTGCAGATACCAGATTCTGTGGCTTTAGGAGCCTTCAGGCATCCTGCTTTCAAAATCCCAGCCTCAGCTGAGGTACCTGAAGTAGCAAAAAAAAGAAAAAGCTCAAAACTCAAGAGAAAAGAAAGCAAAAAACAAAGCAGGAAGACATGAGGGACATAAGAGGTAGGAGAAAAAGAGAGAATTGAAGCCACCCAAAAAACGAAATACAAAGTAGAGCAGGGCTTTCCTGGTACATGAAGACTGCAAGATAAAGGGTTTGATTGGCATTTGAGCTTCCCATTCTAAAAACATATTTTGTGATACTTCTCTTACTCACACAGACAACTGGAAACATAGCAAGATCCGTATCACTTCAGCAATTAGGCAATAGCAATCTAGTGCAATGGAAGGGAAATTGCTATTACTAAAATAGCTGAGATTCTTTATAGTTTATTGCACCTTTTCAACCTGTAGAAATAACGAATAATAGCTCCTTAAAATCCAACGTAGTCTATGACTGAAGCTTGGATTCATATCTGGTATAATTATATTCTTCTATGAAAACTTACTCTCAAAATAAGATGAGCTTGGCTAGAAGCTGGACACTTTTTTTATCACAGAGACACTTCTGAGGACAAATTAAATTTCTATTTCTTGCAGAACAATAAAGTTCTTCATGGCAAACACTGACAGCATGGTTAGAGATTTTATTCTAATAAAATGTCATTAAAAGAGCATAGCAGAGAGCTGATCAAAAACTGTCCTTTTACTGAAAAGATCACTCTTATTCAACTCACCATGGCTTTGCACCACAGGCAGCGCCAGTCCTGCAAACGCAGAACACTGCCACAGGTTTTATCACATACAGTGCATTTGGCACTCACGGGCAGGTTTCCTTCTAGCCACTGATGTGGCATTGAGATCTGCAAAATGTACAGAGGGACAGTAGCTTAAAGGTACAGGTCTCATGAATCTGAGATACATACAGAAGCAACTCTTTATAAGTACTATTTAAGGACAGCAAAGGCAATTTCTAGAAAACACCTGAGGACCAATTCTGGCATTTTATATCACGTTCAAGCACAAGGAGTCCAAGTTACTCACCCCAGGCTACCCTGGAAACCCTGACTTGCATCAGACATCCCAATATGCTAAGGAGCTGTTCCAAACACTCGTTTATTTTTCTTTTGCCAAAACACATATCAAGTTCCCCATGTCTCCAATTATTTAATCTCAACTCCCCCAGTCTATAGCCATTTATTCCTACTAAGGAGTTCCTGGCTACCCTGGTTGGACTTTTCACACAGAATCTCATGCTCTGATAGTAGAAATATTTTCCATGTAAAAGTAGAATCTGCTATTTATTAAGTGAAAAAAAAGCTATAGAATACAAGGCAGTGCTTCCCTATCAAGGTAAGGCTGGAAGAATTCAGATTAACACCTACCCCATCTTCATCCTCAACGATATCCTTCCCAATAGAGGCCAAAGTTGTCCACTTGCAATTGTTGTTTGCCCGCACAGCACAGCGCTTGTGGGCTTTAAACTTGCATACTAGGGAGGAAGAGAAGAACATACTAATCGTGCCTCAGAACGTCTAACGTGGCAGCATGCATTTGGCTCCATAATAACGTATGGACACACACCATCCTTTTTAGCACCGACAAAATTATCAGCTCTAAGGGTTCTGATCTAGCGATTAATTCTTGTCTTGTCATTTTTGCCAGTAGCTTGTACAAAGCTTAGTGATGACCTTGTTTAATTTAACATGATTTACACAGTTGCACACTCTTCCATCATTTTACTCAGTGTAACTGTCATTGCATTCATGTTAGAAGCATGAGCTGTGCACAGCCAGGCATTTCTGCTAAGCCAAAGCTGAGAAAGAATAACCTCCTGGTACTCAAATATTTAAAGATGTTCTTGCAAAATTATTCTCATGAATAGGAGACTTCTTATGAATATTCTCTCAGATATCTCAGAAGTGTGTATCTGCTCATTGCAGACACATGACTTTAATAAGGGATGGCAGTATTTGGGTAGATGGGCAAAAATAAAAATAAAATGAGGCTGTCCCTCCCCAGGCAGAAGATGAGGGCACACTTACCTTCACAGGACAGCCCATGTGATGTGACCCCGGACAAGGCCTCCCGACACACATTGCAGTAAGTTGGCCGGGCATGGGAGCAGGCATACCAGTTATGCATCCCTGAGAAATGATCCATGCTGTACTGGGTAGACTGATGATATAAATGTATTACAGCAAGGTCTAAAGTGGAATAACAAGACTTTTTTTTTTTTCTGAAGACTTGCATGAAGCAGTCAGAAAAATCAGAAACAGAACACTTTTTTACTAGGAAAGAGTGGGCAACATGCAGTTTATAAACATTAGCTGCAACTCAGGAGGGTCTCTAAGTCAAAAGAGACTATATGAAGAAGCCACACCTTCATTACAGCTCCTGTACTGCCTCTCATCCTTGTCTTACTATAAGTGTGTCTAGGGAAATGAACTGGAGAATTGATCTGTTGGAGGATTTATCACTATTTTTTTGTCAGATTAAATTTTCAGAAAGATGAGTTCCCCAGCCTGTTTCATTGTATAGTAGAGAAAAGCTTGTGCCAGCATAAGGGAAGCAAGCATCAGAGTGGGGAAAACACAAGACAGCTTCTTGTGGTGGCAGTGCTGGTCTCACTCAGCCCAGGAAGCAGGCAGATGCACTGAAGCTGGCAGAATACGAAGAAGGAAAGATGTGAATTAGGACAGGGAGGATAACTGAAGAATGAAAAGACAGTGAGAGGGAACTTTGTTTCATAACCCACCCATGCTCTGAAGAGTTCTCTTCAAATTCCCAAAGGAGCATACATAAAGCCAAACATTCTTTGGAGAATCACTTCTGTGTATTTGAGAACAATTTTACAAAAGATCCTAACGCTATTACCCATTACAGTTTATAAAATTACTTCTATTAACTTGACTGGAAGCCGATTCTCAAAACAAGCTGTTATTTGGTAGATACGACACAGAATACAAAGGAATATATTTTCCTATTACCTCAAAATGTTCACGGTTTTGTACAGTCTTCAGTGTTGCAATCCAATCTTCCATCTCTTTTCTGTTATCAGCACAAAGGATGAGCTTCCGACATGGAGTGATAATCTGAAGAGAGAGAAAATGAGGAGTGGACATCAGTGAGAGGCAGCAAGAGAACACCTCACCACTAGTGCAGTCTGTTGAAGCTATTTTCAGAGCTGTATAACAAAAGTTATTTGCACCTTTGAACCGTGTTTCTCTTCCACCACAGCCCATCTTAATTTTTTTCTAAATGTACAGAGCCACTGAGATTTTAGCTGTCATTCCCAATACTGAGCTGAGAAATCTCTCATACCTAAATAACTGCACAACACAAACCAAGCACAGAGCAGAAGAATAATTATGTGCAGGCTTTGCACAAGTCTTTTTAAAGGACTTACTGTACTTTAAAAACTGGTAAGAACATTAAGACATTTTGTTAATAGCATAATATACCAGTTTCTAGCAATTAATTAATCAGATAACATATTCTAAAATATCATACTAAAAATTTGTTTAGTCATGACAATTTGTTTAGAGTCTCTCCCGTGGGGAGGGGAGAAATAAAACAAATAAGCAGTCTGAACCCTCATGTTTCCTGTGGGCTTGTCTACATACCTAAAAGATAATCCAATAAATGTTCCCCCAACAGGCTGAGGCTGTGATGAGTTCACCTCCCTCTAACAATCCTGTCCTCAGTGTGTTTATACCTTGGGCTAATTCCCATGCATTAGTTGCCCTGTGTTAAATAAACAATGTTTTAACAAACCAGCAGAAGACACGCGGGGTGGCCAATGTTTCCCCCTGCCCAGGCAAGGCACCAGGCCCCCATGTCCTCTACCACCAACTCTCTCTCCTTCAGTCATCTGGTGGTAGCAGAGAGAAATAAAAGCTCTCTGCTTTTCAGAGGACCATATCTGCTGTTCTCAGGGCTGCCCATTCAGCTGGAGTCCACACTTGAGTATATATCAACCTTTACTCTTCCCAAGACAAAAATCTTTCTTCCCCACAGTGTAGTTATCTCACTGTCTCTTTGTGCACACCTCTGTATTGATTTCCACCAAGCTGACTTAAATTAGACCAGTCCTGAAGTGTTTGCAAGACCTGGACTTAAGAAAAGCTACATGAAGATTGAGCACTGTTAACAAAAATCAAAAGGCTCAACTCTCAAAATTTCCAGCAGTCCAGACTCTCCTGCAACCTTCTACATATTGTACACGAAAAAATGTGTCCACATCAACTGCTTTTCAAGCAAATTGTACCTAACAACTGAAAAAATTGTTTAAAAAAATACAGGATCATGTCAATCTCATGAGGCCCAACCTTTCAGCCAAAGTTTTGTTAATGAACACTAAAACCTCTGAAGCTGAACACCAAACTTTTAGTTGATGCTTGTCCTGGGGTGATGGCATGATGCTTGTATCCCCCAATCGCCTGTTCTGCTTATGCTGGATATTAAGTTCTGAAGCTTTAAGCTAAGCCCAGAAAGACTGAGAGCGATGGGGAAAGAAGACGTGCGCAGTTTGTCTGCAGAAGCTTCACTTTACTCCCCCAGAATTCCTTCTCATACTGTGCTCTGAGGTCAGACAGCGAAAGAGAGCTAAGACTCTCTGAGTGCCCTCTCTGAGTTCTCTTAGCTTTACCAGAGGGAGACTTTGCTTTTTTCACTGGTTTTCATCGCCAGCTGAAGCAAGAAGAGCTTCAACTGAACTGCGGATTTTCTTCTGGGGCTGCAGCATCTCTCCAGTTCAGGACATCAGGACAAACCCCCAGGGCCCCCCAACTCTGCAGCTGGGCCTGGGTACCAGCCCAAGCCCTGGAGACTCAGACTGACAAAGCCACCCCCACAGAAGGATTCTACGAATTTGCCATCTCTTCAGAGCAATGAGAGGTTTCATTGTTTATTATTATTCGTTTTTTCATGCTTGTGAATACTTTGCTTGTTAAATAAGCAATTTTTTCCATTTTTCTCTAAGGAAATCTTTCCCGAACCAGTTGGGGGTGGGGAGGATGAAACTGGCTTTTCTAGAGGAGACCCACTTGGAGGTTTCCTCCTAAAATTTGCCCTAAACCAGGACAATATTGAAGTGCCTCAGAGCGTCCGCCAAGAAATGTGGATATAATGTCAACAAAAAAGATACACCTAGAAAGTTCTGCTTTATTTTAAGGTCATCAATTTTCTAACTCTATTTCTTTTCATTGACAGACTGCAGATTCACCTGCAATAACACCACCTTACCCAGAGGTATGACAAATACTTAGAAACCAGTGCTACAGACACATAAAGTAGGCAATGAAAGGAGCTAAATCCCTTTTTAAAGAAAGGACTGGCCATTCATATTAGAAACACAGTTTTAGCATTTGGAGCATTCTCTATTGGACAAAATGACCTGATCTGTATCCACTGTAAGCACACAGAAGTAAATATTTACACTAGTCTAAAAATAAAACTTTGAAGAACTCCTTCTCTCACTTTCCTTTAAGCATTTCCAGCCTTGAAAAAATTTGTTTCCAAAGAAGGTAATCACAGGAATGTTTCTTCTTCCTTCGGAAAGCAGGAAAGTGTTTAGTTAAATGTATTTTCATCAAAAACTTTGCTATGTAAGAATGGCTACCCTACAAAAATTTTTTCCAGAGTGTGAAACACTGATGCATAAATCGGTATGAAGTTAGAGAAGAACACAGAGCATGTCTGAGTCCTGCTAAGAGGAAGCAGCTTTTTCCCTGGAAGTAAACCCAAGGTTAACTAATTTGTTACGACACCACTGAGCCTCACTTTCTTCCTTGTAACAAGGCCAAGAACATCTGTAGTTGCATATGTACAACAGTAGCACATATGAAATCCAAACATTCCAGGATGAAGCATCCAAGGACCTTTCATGGCTGTAAAATCAGCCAAATTCTGTAAGGAACCACCAGTTCATTTGAGTCACCGGCACACTCTGGAGCATTGGGGAAGAACAGCTTCAGAACACTCCTACTCAGTGCTGTCCCTTTTCCTATTTTGCAGCCTTTCTGGGGGGACGGAAGGAAAATGCAAACTATAGCATAGTTTTTAATCACTGAAAGACAAGAAATTTAAAATACTGACCTAAAATACAGAAACGCAGACACTCCTTTGATAAGAATTATTTTCTGAGGACATGACTTTCTGGATCATTGGATAGATCATCCAATATAGAAAACAACGAATTCCTTCTTAAGCCTCCTACTACATAATCTTAAAAATCCACACATTCAGTGTTAGACAACCTTCCATTCAAAGAACAAAGTTTATAAGAGGATAAATAAAGAGATCAAAAGATTTTCATATATGAATAACCTAGAAAAAAGAGTCACAGAATTAAAATAAAGGGCCTACTGCATAACTACAAAACCACAAATAAAAATATAACTGTGCAGAATAAATATATGAAGAGCATTCCCCATTAGTCAAAATGCACTATGATTTATTGGTATCACCAGAGATGGGAAATTAAAGATCTCTTTAAAAAGCTTTCTCCTAAGGAGAATAAACTGGGACAATTCAGCCTTCACTGTGAAGGACAGACAAGATTCTCATTTAACTAGTGCAGCAATTGTTTGGGGCAATGAAGAAACCATACAAACCTGTTTTCCTGATTCATATGCAGTGGTATTACAGTTAAACATCTTAATGACGATAATCAGGAATCCAGAAACGTGCTTATAGGGCCCCTTCCTTTGCAGAGCAGTTCAGCAGCTCTGTTGTTCACATAACCCACGACCCGCATCCCAGCCTGGGCACCTGGGAAGCATCAGCCCCTCTTCCCTGCCCTGTACCCTGACAAGTGTTCAGCTCCTTCCTGTGTGGGCTAGTGGGCAGCACGTGTGCTACAGCACTGGGCTGAGGAACGGAAACCCTCACTCACACTCCTCCTCTCACTGTTCCCTCCCTCTCCTTGAATCAGCTATTTCGCTCCAGACATCCACCTGCTGAAGGATACTGACAGAGGGGCAAGGCTGGTACATACACTGCCCTGTCCAGGCAAGAGCGATGATCAATTTAACATCTTGCATCAGAAAAAATAAAATCATTCTTGTCATCTCAAAAGAAGCCACACCAATCTTCTCCCTGGAATGCTGTCCTTTCCCAGCCAGCAGTCCAGGGAGTTCACTCTCAGTTACAGCTAAAATGAGACAACACTCCGGAACACAAAGCTTGGTTATCCCTGTTGGTGAACATGGCTACAAATGAGCATGGTCCAGATATTTTTTTTAATGTTCCAACTACAGCTTTTGAGTAACATCCTGGAACAGTATATTCCACAGGATGACAACGCACTAGGTGAAGTAGCATTTCCTTTTACTTGTTCTAAATTTACAAAGCAGTAATGTCATCCAGTGACCTCTTGTTCTCATAAATGGAGAGCACAAAAACAATCTGATTGGTTCAGAGTTAGCATGAGGGCTGCCTTACTAGGAGTTCAAAAAAACCCCCAAACAATAAAAAGTCTTCAGATTTATTTTTAATCTCATAGATTTTTGACCTGTTTGGGGATTGGCAGAATTCTGAGTGTTCCTGCCCCAAAACAGGTCAGAATTCTATCTAGATATGAGCAATTATGCAAATTAGAAGTGACTGTTCTTTTTAAAAAGTGAACATTAAAACCTTTATTGATCCTAAATGCTACTGAACTTCTGGGTATGATTCTTTAGATTTCACTCATTAGCAGAAACTGGGTGCCCAGAGCTCACCACATGGTGATATGATTGACATCTAATTCTGACCAGAAAAAGAGCTCCACAGTCATGTGCGGAAAAAAGTTGCCAATCCCTCTAATCACTCTGGGAGAGTCATAAGGACACATAAGAATGGCAGGAAGGGTTAAAGACATTTTAAATCAGGATACAAGTTAATAATCAACTTCTCACTGCATGTGAAACCCCTGAAATACATTTTGCAGAAATGGGGGTGATAGTCAGGTCCTCGGCAGGTAGCTATATGCCCTCCATGAGTCATCTCAAATCTATTAGAGAAATTCTCAATTTTCAAGCTTGCCCACTCTAAATCTAAAAATAACCATGCCTTCATTGGCTGTCCTGTGCAAACACAGACATTCTTGACACTGAAAATTTAGCTTTATCTCCTCTCTCTCTCACATGGCCCATTCCCTCTTAGCAGCTGTTAACCCCCACCTCTCACGTTGACCCACATTCCTCTGTCTAAAACTAACACCAGTTTAACTGACATTTCAAATCCAGCCAGCTAACAAATAACAGAGCCAACCAAAGAAAACTCCTCATTTCATGTTCTAAAAATGGACTAATGTCTCTGGATGTCCTTCCCTGATGAACAACTGTGAAAAATTAGGGCAGTCCAAAAAAGACTCCTAAATTAGTCCAAATTTTAAACAGAAACCTGATATAATTCACCGTTTGTTGTACTGAGCAACTTTCCCTCCCCAACAGCTGGAGCATAAACTGCATCCTCTTGTCTTGCTGCCACCCAAGACACTCTGCTCACTTGGGGCGTTTTCTGGCTGCCCAGAAACTTCTCAGTAATAAAGTGACAGTCTAGCCAAGCATGCCCTGGGACTGTTTGTTATCAGAGTACATCTGGCAAGCTCAGTGACCATAAAAGATGGCAAGACAAGTTAAGATCACACTGGCCCAATCACAGAGCTGACAGAAGAAATGCTGCAGGGGCATACGGGGTTGGGAAGCATTGAATTTTGCTAAATATAATTTTCCTGATGTGTACATTTCTCAGAATGGCCAAAAGTGGGGTTATGAGAACACCTGCTCATTCTGACTGCTTCCTTTTACTCATATCCTGTTCCAATACAGATTTAGATTCAAAGGCGCTAGCCATAAATTCCCCTAAGAGATCCTGCATTATTCCAAACAGTTGACAACTTGACTACAGAGACAACAGGAATTTCTGGAGCTCCAGAGACCTGGAAATTAGAGGAAAATAAAAAAAGCTGCAAAACCTTCAGTTTGATCACATATGGCAAAGGTGTGGAAACCATTCCCCACCTGTAGCTAACTGCTATGTCTGCTCTGTATGGTGAAGAATGATCTTGGGATCCTGAGAGCACAAGACTCAGGAAGGAAAACTGGGTGAAATTGTAATGAGGACTTTTCTACTTCAGTTCCTATTTCAGCAACAGCAGTAGTGAAATGAACACTGGAATATAGTAAAACACTTCACCTGTATTCAGCTGCAAGATTCACAAACCTGCAAACCCAATTCAAACACAATTACTGAACTCACGCAGAGCAAAATGGCTCAAGTGTGGATTAGCAAGTACTACTCCCTTAGCATATACACAAAAAGAAGACTGAGAAAGGGAGAAGAAAACACAAGTTTGAGATTCAAACCAGTCCTTAACACTTAAAATCTTCAATGTCTGTCTCACTGATGTCTGTTTCTGAAACAATCTGGAGCTCAGCATCAGACTAGCAAAGCATTAGGCAGCGAGTCAGTATGACTTCAGCAGGTCTCTACAGTTTGGAAGAGAGCAATAGTATGAGTATCAAAGACTCATGGGGGCCCAAGCCTTACCTTCCTCCCCAGACTACAGCCATATTCTATTCTGCAATTCAGATTTCACCCAGTTTTGCCAACAAGTCCAGTACTATTAACTCACTGAAGAAGTCAGTTAGAGTGCTCTAGAACTTTATCAATTCTCTTTCCCCAAAACCTGGATGACACGGGAAACAAAAAGTAGATTTTTATATAACACTGGAGAAATGCATCAGTTTTGTGTGGGTTTTTTTTATAGTGGAAGACCTTAATTTTCTGCTAAAATGACCACCTTCCACTTATGGAAACTCTCATTTCCACCAAATAGAAAAAGTCACTAATGTTCTTATAGTTGTGCCAAATTCCTTTCCCTTTTTTTACAAAATAGCAATAACAATATTTCCCTCAAAGCCCTAAGTGTAAAAATCTCTGTTTACAATACACCAGCCAATTTAACCCCAACTTCCATGTGGCTGTTTTACCTTCATTTTCAATCTATAAAATCCAGGACAGGTCATTTCCATAGGAAAACAGTCCAGCATGTGTTGTGGTCTCTTTACAACCATTTTTCATTATTGGTTTCATGCACCTTGCTATCTGTCCCTCCTGAGCCAGGGCAGCAGTGCATGTTCTCTGAGCATTGGCACTGGCACTTATTGCGCTATGGTGTGCCACAGGTCAAATTCAACTCATGCTGACCCTCTGTCTGGGATTTCTCCCAGTCCCTATCCTCCCCCATGCTGCAGCAGAAAACTAGAGCAGACAGAGCGTTCTCTGGGAAAATTATCATCTCTCATACAGGGTCACATTCCTACAGGCTTCTGGAAACTGTTCCGAAACAAGGCACATTCCTGTTCTTGGCAACTGGTAAGAGGAGCACAGACAAGAAGAGGATTTTAAGACTTTAGCAACAACAGATATCAAAAGCTAGAGCATGCAAGGTCTTTGCCACCAGCAGCAGGTAAGAAATGCAACTATCCTGGTAGTTCAGACCTGTTAATCCCTAGACATATCTCCACGGATGAAGCAGTACCCAATGGGAGTGGATAGGGTGGCTGTACCAAGTGCCAAAGCATCTTAGCACAGCTCCATTACACGCAGACCCTCCACTTAATGCAGCAGATGCACAGGCATCCCTTTACTTGTTTTCCAAAGGACACAGGCCTGGCAGGGAGAGCTCCTAAAAATGCCCACTCTGTTCAGAAAGGGCAGCCCATTTAGGAAGGTGAAGGATATTTCAGAGAAAGCTTCCTACTCACTCAAACAGAAGCAAACCCATGAAGAACAGAGAGGCAGTGCTGTTCCCCAGTGGTAGAGTTGCTATGGGCTCACACATGGCAAGGGCTGGCACCCAGTAAATCAAAGCACTGGGCAATAAAAGATCCTATCCATGGTAGGAAAATTACCTATTACTGACACTTTATTGTTAGTAGCAGCTCAAGGCCCCCAGCTTCAGCAGTGTTGAACAGAGGCTGGTAGCTAGCACAAAAGGACATAAACAGCTTTCAACAGCTTGATGAACCCAGGAGCTTTCCATACTGGGCCACCAGGCTAAGAGAAGTCCTATTCATACACCATCACAAGCACCAGAAATAGGGAGGCAGCGTTTCTGTAAGTAATGCTAGCAAGCCTCTCCCTGCATAAAAAGGAGCCTTTCCTTCTAGAGCAGCTTCCATGAAAGCTGAACATGTTCCCAAATGACCACATGTTGTTCTGCCTTTGTGCACTCACCTGGAAGGGGGGAAGATGTTGAAATTTGCAGTCTTGCTCAGGAAGGTAGGTGAAACCCAAATTCAGCACGATGGTTACAAAGAGCAAAGAAATTATCAAACAAAAACTTCCAGTGTTCAGGCACAAGGGCAGAAATTAATTTCAAAGCTGTAAACTTCCCTCTAGGAAAACAAAAGCTCTTCACAGTAGCCTTCACTTTTCAGCTCCTTCTCTATCCTGTCTCATAGTAAAAAAGAAAAAGCTCAGTTTGACTACTTCTTACAGAAGTTTCATCTCTCTCAAAACCTCCCGCCTATTTTCCAGTCACTCTACAGTAGCAATTGTCAGATCTCTCCACACACCGCAAATTCTTCCAGACTCTCTAACTCTTCCATGCTTATTCTCCTCTTTGGTAGTTTTTCTCCAGATTTTTCCTTCTATTGTGACAGCAGACTAATGACCAGCTCCCACAGGAGGCTGGATTAAGAGTCCCAAAAATCCTTGACATAAAAGCATTTTAAATTACTATTGTCACTGACTAACAGTGACTCAGAACAGTCTGTTTACCAAAAGGCCTTTTCTCAAGGAGAAAAAAACTGCACATAAGTCTGGATTACAAACTACTAAAATAGTAAAGTATTTTGAAACTGCAGTGGTTCTGACAGGAAATGAGGACTGAACTGCACTTAATGAAGGGAGGTGGAAAACCAGCAGAATGATTCTAGACATGGCAATACTTGGCTCTACTCATCTTTTCACTTGCTTATAAAGGAAATTCTGACAGCTGCCAATATAAACAGAGCACCAAGCACTAGCAAAGAGTGTACAATTGCTGAACATGTACACACGTGGGTGTGGAAAACACAACCCCCAGCAAAAACTGAATTTCTAACATGCGCTCTAATTTTGCCCAATTTAGGGAAGAGAGTTTAGAAACAAGGAAGAAACAACCAACCAGTTCAGAAATCCCTCTTTTCTAATCTTTCTCTTTTCCAAATATTAACAGGGCAAACCATGACTGTATGAGAATTCAGGATACCTGGGACTGCCCTGTGTCACTATGTTGCCAGATCAGTCAGTCTTTTTACCCAGCTGATGCCTTCTTTTTGGGTCCCTTTACCCCTCCTTCTTGAGAAAGAAGAGGAGGAAAATCCTCTCCCTTGCTAGGAAGCCCAGTGACTCCCTGGAGCATATGTTCAACTCCATTTTCTTCAGAGTGCTGAGGCACCACAGAATCTGTGCAAGTGTCAAACCACACAGATTTTCCTGATCTCTATCAGCCAAAGCTTGAAGTCCAACTATGACTTCCTGCAAATGGCTTGCAACAAAAGTTCTTATATTTTTTTCTCCTCATAAAAATAAGTCACATGCTCTTTCTCAAACTTGTATTTTAAACCAGCACAACGAACCTCTGATCTGGGTTCCAACAGCACCTTACAAGCACAGAGTTCCCGTGTTAGGCATGAGCAGCAAACTTTCTGTAGCTTCAGCAGCTCTATTTTCTTTCAAAACTAAACTCTTCAGAGAAGATTTCACTGCCTTCTTGGCTGAAAAGGATGTATTTTAGCTTAAAAGCACCTACACAAATAATTCAACCTGACACAAAATCATGAAGAGGCAAAGGCACTTTAACTTCATTGTGAATGAACCTGAAACATCAACAACATACTCTCCCCATCAGGAAGGACTGTCAGCACTTTGATTTTTTTACCCAAGTTCAAGCATTTTACCCTCTGTTTATAGGAAAGGTTACTTACCCAAAAACGAAAATTCATGCTATTTCTCCACAGTGTCAATAAGCCCTGGGACAATACAGCAAAAACACACACTCTGGAGGAGATCAGTAATGTAAAACTTCACACGACATAACCAGGCAACTTTGCTGCTGAATTAAGTCAGTACTAAGTAACAATGTTATAATAAGAAAAACCACATAGCACACCTCAGGCTTCCATACAGCTGGAGAATGACACCCATACTCCTTCTCAGAGATGATTGCACTCCCATCCCATTCAGGGGCACCAGCAATACCCTGTTCCTCAGCCTACCACAACCACTTTTGCCTCCAGTCATGCAAGTGCTCTGGAAGAGAGATATTATTCCAACCTCATTACTTCCTTTTTCCTGGGACATTAGTCAGAGTGAATCATCAGTTAATAAACAGTAACTGGGTGTATAATTTCCAACAGCACTGCATGCACACTTCCCCTTACTCTTAGAAAATACAGCTACATAAATCCACTCAGAGAAGAACACCTGAACAGTAAGAACTCATAGCAAATATATTCCAAAGAACCTGAGCTTCTGATAGGTGTTACACTGGCACAGGTGGCATGTTTCCCAGTGTTCAATCCAGAAAACTCACACTCCTGCTCTTGCCTTTCACGTTCAACCTTCCTCTAAACTAGTGTCCAGAGCAGCCTACTCCATCAGAAAAACAAACCTAAACAGATTGCCTGACATGCAATAAATAGGATTAGTCTCATCTGTGGTCAGTCTCTCTGAGCTACGTTACACTTGCCACAAGCTGATTAGCTGCTTGCTTAAGGAGGAGCTGAGATAAGTTTTCTCCTGATGGCAATGGAGAGGCAGGTGTTGACTGAAATAATATGTTGTTTCCTGTTTGCAGCTGAGCTGAGAAGTACTTCCCAACAAAAAAGGGTTAACAGGAACTCAGGGGCTCAAGCTCCACCTCTTTAAGTGAAGAGCCTTTAACTATGCAGGAGGGGTCACTAGCATAGCTCCTGGCACTCAAAAACACGCTCTGAACCAGCATCCATTTCACCGAAGCATCAGAAAGAAGACATCAAACTACACAAAATTCCCTCTCAACACAGAGGAGCTTTCTCCTGCGGAATCTCAAAGTTCTGAAACAGATGGGATAAGAAGTAAATGTTGTAATTTGTGCTATGTGAATGAGGGTGAAAGTCCACACCACCATGTGGTAGCAATAATTGGAAAACATTTACCAAACCACCATGTGAGAATCCCATTGGAACACAAAATAAGTACCAGGAAAGATATGATGTCCTCTCCAGGCCCTCCCCTGACAATGACAGACATTTTTGACTAGTATTAAAGAATACATACCTTATCTTTATGCAAATCCTCTACAAAGCAGGAAAGGGTCAATGAACTGATAAAGACTCACTTCTTTTACTGTACCAACTACACTGAAGGCAGCAGCCTTAGCTCAGTGGGCACCTTCTAGAAAAGAACACATCTTCAGCCCATACACCAGTCAGAGGAGGAAGAAACATTTACAAAACTGGGCCAAAGATGATCCAAAGTATTTTCAAAGACTTTTGAGGGCACAGCTGTGGTGGCAAAGTGTTGACCTGAGCAACAGGCAAGAGAGTTATTTGTGTCCCCCACACCTTGCAGGTGGTCCCAGGGGAGAATAGGCATGATGGATGGCTCAGGTCCATGACACAGGTAAAGCAGATCATTTTGAGACAGAGATCAGTAAAACCTAGGCTTCTCAGCATTAACTTGAGAAAACACTATTCCAGGTTAAAGTATGGAGCTCATCCTCATTGCAGATTTTGTTTTAATGCTCCTCACAGAACTGCAGGCTAGTCCATCATGTGGGCACCTTAACAAAACTGCACTGTCCAAGAAAAAACTGTTCATGGACAGAGGTAAAGTCTCACTGAGAAGACCCAATGTACCCAGTGTGATGCCAAATCATCTGCTTTTTAGAAATCACAAGAGTTTTTGAGGGTATGGCTAAAAAAGTGCTGCTCAGAAATCAGGGCCAGGCTCTGACCTCACCCATCCAATGCTGCAGATCTCTATTTTGTTAGGAGTACAAAATAGCATATATTGATGGCAAGAATCCAGGCTAGAAGTTGATCGCTCTGTTGGAAATAAAGGGTCCTGAACTACTAGGACAACACAGTTATCATTGCATTTGTGCCACAGCAGATCTTCTCTAAGACCCTGTGCAAGACAGCAACCCTAGGAAAAGGCTCTAGGAAGAAACCTATGATGTACCACGTACCAAGGAATCATACATGGAAAGCACCTGTCACAGCCCAGACATCCCAAAAGAATTTACCTTGTAGCTAGCTGTCTCTCAAGGACAGAGATGACAGAGATGTGACACCTAGAAACTTAATGAGAGAAGAGAGCTCTGGCATGGGGCTGCTATATGATTTGTTCCCAGAGGCTTCTTATTAAATACCTCTGCAGCAACACAGCCTGACATTAAAGAGCAAAGCTCTAACAAAGCTTTCCGTTACACATCAGGGGATGGGGCTGTACATCTTAAGCTCAAAAATGCCCCACTGTCATATGTTCCCAGCCTATTCTATAGTCATCTATCCATTAACTCTGGGTAGCAGTCCTGAAAACTGTCCCCATTGCAAACAGGATACACTTACTGAGGAAAACTATGCAAGATCAACCAAGTAAACCACAGTGGAATTTGTTATTACATGCTTTTTTTTTTAAGGAAGAGGTCTGTGTCTTAAAACTCACTTTTCTTGCTCTCTTTCCTGATGAGAGCAAACAAATTACCTGTCAGTCATGTCCTATGTAAAAGGTTTACTGGCATCTATTTTTTAACCTTACTCCTCTATCCATACAGCACAGCCTTTACTAGCTTTGTGCTCTGGTTTTCTCCAGTCATGATGCTGCTTCCCTATGCTCCTCAATGCACTTTCAGTAGTTTCTCTTTGGACTGGTCAGCCTTTATTACCTCTTTGTTTTGGACACACATTGTTTCTCCAGGTGGTTTATCTGACGTTTTTGTTGCTTGTCTTTTTGTCGGGACTTTAGGGATGTCATTCAGGCAACTTGATCTCCAGAATTTATACATTAGGCAGTACAGATGCCTGGACAGAGGCTGAGTTTTCTCAGAAAGAAACCATTCTTTTATAAATCCACAAGTACCAGTCTCCATTGAAGAAAAAGAAAACCAGAAAGAAAACCGAAAACTCTGCTTACAACACCAAATGCTATATAGTTTCAGTTTAGGAAAAAAACAAATCATATGACACACTGATTTGAAAGAGAGAAAAAAAATGCATCAAAGAACTCTGAATTTTAGAAAGGAAGATACAGAGGGGAAGCAGAGTGATCTCAAAGAAAGCCAACAGAAAACTGTATGACTGCAAGGAATCCAAAGTACTGACAGCAATGATGTAACAGCGCAAACAGCAGCAAGATTATGCCACCTTCTGACTTCCTAAATGTTTTTAGACTTCAAGGTAAACGGACCAAGCACCTCCATAACCCGCGACAGAAAGAGCATATAGAAATTGAGAGGAAGCATGATTTTCTTGAATTTACCTAAGCACCATGATACACTGCTCAGCTGGAGACAATGCAAACTGTACCTACTTGAATTTCAAGGAAACCCTTTATCTTTTATTGGCTAGGGAAGGCATGGACTGGCAGAGCCTGATACCAGAGTCTTGGAAATAACTCTTCACTGTTTGACTCGGATGGGGCAATCTGAGAGAGCAAATGCACTGCTTTCTTCTGTCCCCAATGCAGTCTTCCTGATGGATATTAGATCTCTTCCAAGTACAACAGTCAGCAGCACAGTAACAGTACCCTTACAGTAACAGTACACTTACCTGAAAAAACAGTCTTTATTTGTATTTGAGAAAACTGAAGCAAGATCCAGGATAAAATGCTTTCCTAACAGGTAAATAACATCACATTCTTGAAAACATATCCCCTACTCAAATCACTGCATAAACCTTCTCTCTACACTCTCACATTGATACTGGATTATCAATATTTACTTACCATACCCAGATGTGCCTCCTCCATGTCTAACTATGGATGTAGAAAGTGTTTCCAAGCATTTGGGAGGGTATTGGGGTTTTATCTGGACACATGTAAAGCAAAGCCAAAAGCTACAGCTACACAACAGAAATGCCCTTTGGCAGATGCTTAAAGCAGCAGGTCACTCCTGCTGCAGCACAAGGCCCACTGCTCAGGGCTGGTAATCACCTGGAGGATCAGAAGGGATTCCTCCCTTCACCCAGATTGCTCCCCCTTCACCTTGCCTTAGAGCAACAGACTTCCTTTCCCTAGGCCCTCCTTCTCCTCTGTTCTGAGCCCCTCAGGAGCTGTGTGGAAGGTTTGTTGCTGTTCACCAACTTGACACTCACCCTGCAGGGCTGATGTTAATGGCTTTTTTTCTGCACACCAGGTACTCCCCCACACTGGAGCTTGCAGAACATCTGCACCTTATAAACACAACCATTTTTTCTCCCAGTTCCTGAGCCTGGAGAAAATGAAGCAGGGACACTACCACAATTCCAGACTGCAATTCCTTACCACACATTCCACATCTAACAAATATCCTCAACCAATCCCATTGTTATTTCTGTGCTATTTCTTTCTGTTCCTCCTTTTGCTTTCACCCTATATATATCATGCACATACAAACACACACACACAGACACACCCAAAGTCAGAGAAAGAAGTTTACATATTTTAATGTCTATGGGAAAAACTAAATTCCTTTAGCAAGATTTCCAGCATAAATATGACTATCTCCTCTATCTCCCTCAGCAGAACAAATTTTTCAGTCCCACTGTCCAAACAGGTTGTATAAAACCCTCCTAGCAAATAGGGAAGGAAATCCCTGAATGCCAAGTCTTAGCACAATAATTAGTAACCTGAGGTATTTCCCTGAGGTAATTTCCTACACGCACAAATATGAGTTATCATAAAGAAAAGTAAGTTTACTATATTTTTTATTTTTCATGAAAGATGCTGTGAAGATTGTTCAGCTGTTTTTCAACTCTGCAAAAGAGATGGGATGTGGGGAAAAGATGCAAGAAGAACAGAAAATAATGCAAAGTCCTACCGTGAAGCTGTTGTTGACATTCTTCGTGCTGGATTCTGCCACACTGGCATCTGTCAGATCCACCTCATCAAAAATAATGGACTAGAAATAAAAAAATTCAAAATTCCAATAAATTCTTGAATCCAGTGTATAAGCAGTAGACTCAAAAGAAGTCTGCCTAGCATGCTTCATATCACAGCCTTTTATCATTTGAAGGAATGACACAGCACCAATAACATCAAGGACCTGGAAGTCTAGATCCATACACTAGGGATCACTCTAGCCTGTCTTCAGAGAGTGAACATAATGACTTTATTTTTATTAAGGGATTATTTTAAAAGAATACCAAATAACTGTAGGTTTTGCTCTTGTGAAAGGAGGCAGTTATGTATCTATTTGACTACCAACATACTAAACCAGATGCACAGAAGCTCTGATTCCATAAATTTTAGCCTGTCTTGTCCATTGCACTTTCTGTTTTCATTTGTATTCTCTTCCTTCTATTGATTCAGAGTCCATTTTCTACTAACATGCACCAAAGTGGGAAAAAATGTGGAAAAATCAGTATCACAGGTCCACATGATGCTTCACTTCTAAACCAAGGATTTCCAAGTGTGAGGTAAAACATAAGGAAGATCAATGCTTAAGGAGCTCTTTTCTCTGCTGAGGGCTGCTTCCCCACTGACACCCATCTGCCTCCAAAGTCCCTTCACTGACTTCTTTCCTTGGCCTCACAGGTACTGTCATGACCTTACCTTAGCAGTTTTAGCATAGTAGAGCGTTCGTCCTCGCAGCTTAAAGTATCGTCTCTTCCACCGCTGGAAGGAGCTGGTCTGTTTCATCAGCATTCCCTCTTTTATTACAGTCTACAAAAGCATCAGAGGAGAGGGGTGAAGCACAGATTTTACTGACAGGCTTTTCTGCTCCCCAGCACACACCCATAGGCGAACAACTGGAGTTGGAGACCAGTAACCTCAGCGCCCTCTGCTGGAAGCGTTTCACAGATTCCTTCAGCAAAACTGAGCAGCCTTCACAAGATAAAACTCTCATGAACACATAAGCCACATTGTGGTGCGGTTTTACCCTTGTCTCCAGTGCTATCACGATACCAAAGAAGATAAATAACTTAAAACTGAATGAGCATTTTTAATCTAATGGCAACTTGGGGAGTGTAACAGTTAAGCTCACCAAGGTCAGATTTCAGTTGCAGGTAATTGCACCTTTCATTTAATTGGTATCTGATTACGAGCACATACATACCCAGGATATCTATCTCTACTCTTATGAAATTACCAGCATCTACCTGGCACAGAGGTGGCAAGCTGCAAGCCCAGGGAGTGAGAGTGAAACCAGAGCAAAGAAGGAACTATATCCAACCTCAGCATGTGGTATTCTTCACATTGTCTTGGCCCTGCCTCAGTACTCTCTGGCCGGCTGCCATTTCCCAGGGCTACAGTGCCAAAATTGTCTATGCACACTGACTTTTTTCTTTAACTGCTTTATAATTAGACTGAAATATCAGCATACACAGGCTCACATGTTCGTTCATATACTGTGCCCATGTGGGAGTATGGATTTAACCCACATGCACTTCATTCTGCATTGTCAAATACATTTGATTCCTTTGCTGAGGATGGGTTTGAGTATCAACAGCTACATGGAAATAATCTCAAAAACTGCAGCTCAGAAAACCAAAAGGGAAAAAAGTCTGGGCTGAATGTCCAACTCAAAATTCCTGATTATAAATACTGCCTAGGAGCGACAAGCAGTGCTATGTCATGCCTTGGTACCACGAGAAACCTACTTCTCTCCCCAAAAGAGTCGCAGGAACCTACTTCTTGCTGAGAGAGCCCAATGTGATAAACACACAGCAAAAACACAGGACACAAATGGTCTGACAATCTTGTAAGACAAATTATTCTAGATCTTGGTGCCAAGAAAATGACACAGCTTTAACATACCAGAGGTCTCAGTGGAATTCAGGTTTGTAACCGTCAGGTTGCTGATAAGTATCAATCAATTCAAAAACAGCACCAAGTGGACACTGCCAGTCTACTACTACAGCACACAAAATAAAAACTCTTACTGATCCACAGGGCTTAGATCATTTTAGAACTCCTTTCCAGGGTATTAAGCTTGCTTTTAAAATGCTATATATATTTTTAATGTGTGCCTTTAGTTTTTGGAACAGATGTGGATTTTAATACATTCCACATACACTGGCCCTTGCCAAGCTCAAAGCTTCCTCAAAACCACTTTGAAAAAAATGCTGACTATAAGGAGAAACATCCATCTAACATGCTTCTCTTTTGCTAGACTGAGCCATACCCAAACTGGCCTGAGAGATCACAGGGTCTGGACCACCATGATGAAGCCTCTACTCACACATCAGCTGGGAAAGAGCAGGCTCCACAGTCTACTAGATCCTAAAAAGAGGTGTCGAATATAGAAGCCACTAAAATCTTCCTCCTCTGTGTTGAGAAAAAGGGAAGAGCACCTGTCTCCTGGATGATGGCAGAGATCATGACGATATCCTGGCCAGCTCCAAGGTTAGCAAACCCCAAGTCTCAACGCTTCCCATGGGTCTGTTTCACAAAACCACCTCCACACTGGCAGGAATATCTGCCTCTTTGCTCAGACAAACACCAACTTAGTGTGCCTGCTTCAACTGGGAATTGCCGAACTCCAGCAGAACTTCCAGAAGAATGAAAAGAGAAAACAAAAACGCACAATTGAGGATTAAGCTCCTATAAGAAAATGGCTGTTTCTCACACCAGTTCCTCCACAGCTCTGAAGCAGTCACTGAAAGGCATTCTGGCACTCATTTTCACAGGACACAGCAGTAGGAATACACTCTAAGAAGCCATAAAGCATCTGGGAGCAGCTTTAGGGTCTGGAAGTTAAACACACTATAGCAATACCTAGTAACAAAAAGTTAAACCACCTTAGAGATTGTGTTATGTAAACTATCTTAGCTGAAGCTTCAGCATAAGAGAAAATGGAGTGCAAAGAGTGACTGAAGAGCACCCCTTGCTGAAACGACCCTGAAAGCAAGGCCAGAGCTGAAGGAACTCATCTGGAACCAGGAAAGATGCATTCATGCTCCTACTGTCATGGATTTTTTATGAGTTCCTACTAAAGCAATTTTCACCCTGTGTGTCTCCATCCCCTATCTGTCAAGGGGGCACCTGCCAACTTGGTGGAAACCTACTAAAATATATATTTCTCTCACCAATTATTTTAATCTCCAGCACCTGAGCATCAAAGAGAAATGTAAAGTACCAGCATTCAAATTACCATGCTAAAGAAATCACACATTTCTGCAGCTCATTTTTTTTACAGGGAAGAAACTGGGAAAGTGGAAGGAGATTTTCCAGCTTAAGATAGAAACACAGAGTGATTTTTGCATTCCCTGGAAAAAAAACACATATAAATAAAAATGAGACACAGAAAGCAGCTACAGAACTCTGCAAAGCCATGAACCAAAATCAGAGAGGAAGTAAAAATTCTGGGGAAGACTCCTGGGGTGAAAAGCCTGAAGATATCAAGTCAGCTAGGAGGCTGATCAAAAAACAGCAACTTGCAGGAGGAGATTTCAGAGCTCTGTTGCTATGCTTATTTACAGTTATGGTTAAACTGGGGTCAGCCAGAGCCCTTACATACCCCAGGCTCAGGCAGCATCACTTTAGCCAAACTCTTGTCCAGCCCACCAGTGCAGTAACTCTCAGCAAAACAATGCCTCTGCTTTCCCTCGGCTCCCACCTGCTCCCTCACCTCAGTTGGGCTCACTCACCTCTGCACAAGACATGCATTCCTCCATTCCTCTTTTAAACCTTTGTATTTTTTTACCAAACGGCAACACTTGCAGAGGTCACCTTGCCCCGCTGTTAGCAGCATTTTCTGTCCTTGCCAGGCCCTATCTATAGAAAACCTCACAGCTACCCAGCTCAGACATGAAAGGCCAGAGCAGGAACATAGACTCTGCTCACAGCAAACATGTCTCTGGTTCAGCACTGCCCATGTCTGCACGAGAGCAGCTGAGCCATTTATTTATAGGCAGTCAGCTCAGTAGTTTGGTGGGTTTGGGCAGAAAGGGCTAGAGATAAGATCAAGATGACTATATAAAATGATGCAGACATTACTGCCTTTCTCCTCCTCTATTTCGACTTTATGGCCAAAAGACTTGTGACTTGCAGAGGAATGCAGCTGCAGAAAATGAACTGGGGAAATCACCTGACTGCAAAGTGGCACAAATTAAATAAAAGAGGGGAAGTGAACAGTTACACTTCTGCTCCCAGGCTCTTCACATATTTTTAATTGAAGATCTACTCTCATCAGATTACTGGGCATGTAATTCATCAAGATAAAAGTTTTGCGTCTCCCATAATGAAAATAGAGTGTTAAATCTATTTTTAATATCATATATTGGATCCTACTGGAAAAGCAACTGCCTTGAAACATTACGAGGTTTGATTACGTGCATCCTATCCAGGATAAATACTAAAATTGTTAGCAATGGAATTATGCAGAATGTTTTCTATCCAGCTGAGTCCCTTTTCAGTGTGGTGTCCTGTGGCATGGCATTCCTCAGGCAGACAATACTACAAAAACATGAATTATCTTCTTGGATCAAGCATAAAATGATGTGCTACTGGTTTCAACACTGACCCGTTTTATCATATTGCAAGTCAGTGTAAAAATGCTTACTGAACAAGCTGGCAATTTAAAGCAACACTGCACATAGCAGAGTTTCCTAAGAGGTCTGAAAAGAACAAGATTAGACAGCTGAGAAGCAAGGCCTAGAAAATTTCTAACATTTTAGTATTAATCTTTGGCCTTGAAGAACAGCAACCTCCTGCAGAAAAAAATTCAGTTCATGGCAACCCTCTCTCCAGATCGTCCCCTTTCAAAACTTAACATTTAGCAAGAGCAATAATATGTTCTCAGACTTCTCCTGTGAAAATGGGTGCAGGGCTCAGGTCTAATCCTGAATTGAAAAAAGAAAAGTTTTGCCAATGAGCTCAACAGGAATGGTTTCAAACAACCCAGAGGACTTAAAAAAGAACTTAACAGAGAGCGTTGTGCTTCACGGTTTCCCCTTCCTGCCTTGTAAGAACAAGAATCCAAAAGACTAACAGGAGATGTTCAGAAAACCAGCAAGACAGTTTTGGTTTTGGCAGCACAGCTCATCTGAAGTGTCTCTGCACCCAGTAACCCATGTCAGGAGGCCAGAGAGCCTATGCAGATTAAGTGCTTTCTCCACTGATAACATGAGGGATTCTACTAAAAGTTAGGAAGGATTACGTCAGATTTCAGCTACTTTCAGATTACATCCCTTGTTCTCCTGCACATAATACTGCTCATCAAGTGAAACACAGGAGCAGACAATCCTTTCCTGAAGCTTAAACCTATTGCCCTATTTGGAAGTAGGGCTCTTGATAAAACTAATCTCCTAATCTGGAAAACAAACCCTATTAGCCAGACTGAGAGCTAATCGAGTGTGACTATCAAGTGTGTCCAGTTGTCAGGCTGGCAAGGGTCCCTCAGCACAGGGAGACTCCAAGCCATGTTTGATAGAGACAAAGGAAGAACAATGCAACTTACTTCACAGCTGAGATCATAATATATTCTTAGGGACAATTACTCAGTGCAGCATACCTAAAACATGCTCCACTGACACTTTTTTCCAAAGCAGAAAAAGAACTACGTACAAGGTAACAGTAAAATGATACAAAGCTATCTAAATAGTAACTAAAGAATTCCAAACCCTAAGTCCTCAGCATCTGGATTTCCGTTTTCCATGTGTTTTCAGAAGGTAAAAACTTCAGGACACACACTGTTTTCATTCGTATGTACCACAAAACACTGACGCCAAACAAAAAATAATTTACTAAACAAAACACTAAATACAAAGAGGAAAAAATTAAATGCAAAAGCATATGTAGGACTGGGCTATCTTTATAGATGCTTACTAGGGAATTTTACAGGCAGTTGAATCCCAGGGACCAAACAACCTCATCTAGTCACTGATTTTGGGAAAGCCATGGCAAAAAGGATAGGAGTAAGTCTGCAGGTGCTTAAACATGGCCAGACAGTCTTGCCATGCTAGGGCAGGTATAAATCTTAGTGCTGTACCTTGTTGTGGGTAAAACAGTTTTAGTAGCTGGTGTCATAAAAACTCTCCGTGGTCATAAACATAAAATTAATTAATATTTAGAAATCAAATAAAACACAGTAAATCCAACAAAAAAACTACAGGAATAAATCTAACCAACCCTATAGAATAAGACATGAAAGGTCAAAATGGGAAGAGTTAACAAGCTAATCTGAGAGCAACATCCTTCCACCAGACAATGGTCACACCCTGGAAATTAACTCCAGGAAGCTTGGAGAGGGGAAATCTGGATCACTAAAGCAATTATAACTATGGGACTCACAGAGCGCTATACAGATCTATAGGGGAGCACAACGTAATTACAAGTTGCATAGACCTGTTTGGGAATTCTACACTAAATGCACTTGGCTCTTGAAAAAGTGAAAATCGCATTAAGATTTCTTTCACTGGTATTAAAAGAGCAAGACATTATGAAAATTCAAATCTGCAAAAAAGAAAGAACTCCAGAAGAGGAGAAGAAAAGAAAATCAGAGCTGGAATCAAATCTCAAAATAGAAGCTAGGGCAGTGAGTCAGAGGCCAAGTACTACAATTGATGAAGGGGGTTACAGTAGAGACCTTTATACAACCACACGGGAAAGCCTGAGAACACTCTCCTAACAATCATCCTCCCAATTCTCCTCTGCCCTCCAGCCCTGTTCAATGAGCTGGACTCTGCACATTCAGTGAGAGACTGGAGCAAGCACAGCCGACAGCTCTCCTACAGCTTCCCTGCAACTCCCAAGACAGTAGAACCCAGAGCAGAGATCAGCAATCTATTCATGGAGTAGTTGAGATGTCACTGAAACAGGTAATGCAAGCTCATTCTCCAGATCCACAGTAAAAAATAGGAGTTTGTATCAAATAAATTCTGAATATGCTTTCATTTGCCTTGGTACAGATAAATGGTCAAACACTTCATTCTTCATTAGTTAACTCTGCAGCCAATAAACAAAAACCAGGTCTTTGAACCAGGTTCTTTCAAAACCAGGTTCAGCTGCTACTATTATGAACAACTCTCCTAAAAGGAATGCACAGTCACAGATGTAAAGTGAACAAATT
Source organism: Petroica traversi (assembly GCA_025920805.1). Classification (NCBI taxonomy): domain Eukaryota; kingdom Metazoa; phylum Chordata; class Aves; order Passeriformes; family Petroicidae; genus Petroica; species Petroica traversi. The sequence continues at coordinate 294,679 of JAHLSL010000215.1, read as the reverse complement.
ACCATATGAAAAACAATTTGAGAGCATGCAAAAATGTGTATGGGGAAGGAAATACAACTTACAGCATATCAATGCACAGTTCCTTGGTAAAATGAGCACTGTCAGAGAGCTGCAAGAAAGGTTCTAAAACAAATGAATACTCTGGTCTTCTACTTAGAAGGGTGAATGAAAAACACAGCAGTACACTGATTCAGGATGAGTTAGGAGCTGGGCAACTCCTGACACACTAACTGCTAAAGCCTCAGGATGTTTTCCATAGCCTCCTGGCCTCCTTCCCAAACACATTTATCACAAGAGGGAAACTCAGCACAAAACACCATAAAAACTAGAAGATAAGGGCTCAAACCCATCTACAGAGGTAACTAAAGCCAAAAAGGCAACAGTTTAATAGCTACCTGAAAATTTTGGAACGGAATAAATTTGTAAAGGGTACTAATTATATGTGAACTTTATATATTTAAGGACAAACAAGAAAAGTTTGACAGTTATTTTTTCTACCATCTAAAATTATATATCCATGACTACATCCCTTTCTTGGGCATCTTCCCCCCATGCACAAAAAATGCCAAAACACGCTACCTACTGCAAAAGTTTCTGAGACATGCTTGCCACAAGCTATGCACCAGCACCACAGGACCTCCAGTCTGAACTCAGAAGCACATGGCTCTGCTGCTGTGGCACAGCAGTAGAACTTAATTTGGAATCACAGCTTGTACACAGAACCCACTAATGCTGCAGCCTGTACCACCACTGCTTAAGTCACACTCTTATTCATTCAGAGAGACAAGTTGCTACCAAAAAACACATGTCTAAGCTCACCCATCCACTTCTCTAGCAGTCAGAAGAAGCCAGGCACTCACCATAGTGGGCTGTAAGGGCGATTTGACATGAGAGTACCAGGCTGGGGAGTGGAACCAGTGTGAGCACAGAACAGTCAATGTATGGGAAAACACATGCAGAATACAGCTACACTCATAATCACCCCATCCTTCCCACACCTCTGAACATCATGGAGATCTTGACCAAGTAGGAAGGAAAAGTCAACAGAAAGTACCAGTAAGAGAACTTCAGCATATGGGAAAGCAAAAGTTATGCCTTGAGGAAGAAAACTGAATCCTTTGCCCTTGTGTTGAGGAGGCTGAAAGAAAGACAGCTTCCTCCCACTGTGTCTGGATTCCCACCACCTGTGCTACTGAATTCTGCAAGGAGCCTTGTTTGGTAGGGACTGATAGATGCAGAGCCAAATCCTCACCCTTTTACTCCAACTGGTATTCAAATACGTTGGGAGCAGAAAGTAGCTTTTAGCCTTTGGCCATTTAATTAATACTTAGATATCTTAGAATTTATTTTAATCTCATCTGTGACAACTGCCATAATCAGATTTTCCATATTTATATATTAAACAACCTATTTTTAAGGTTTTTTTTTCTCATCTATTTAACATAGTTTTTAAAAGATACTGCAAAGTTTTAATTTGTTTTTCTACTTCCCCTATTTTAACATCCTGCAGATACCTTTGATCATGCCAAGCCTTCTTGATCAGCACCAGCAAACACAAAGAAGATGAGCACTGGGAACACCATTCTGTTAACTTGCAACTACAGAACAGAAGGGGCTGGTGAAAGTTCCCAGAATTCTGATTTTTAATAAAACCTCAAGGATAGACCTACACGTTCTAGATAGCAGAGCTCTGCCCTGCTTCAGCTGACAGCGGTTCCAAGAGCCGGCAGCTCGCCCTCCCTGTTTAATCAGACGCATTTCTGTCATTCAAAAACCACTAAAGGCAGCTCTCCTATGGCGTTAAATAATATCTGGAGCTTGCACCACCTGCCTCAGTTCTTAGGTATGGGGATGCCCTGGGTGATTTCTTGCATTTGATACAAAAGCATGTATCTACATTTTTCCTACAGGAAGCCGCAAGCGGCATCACCTCTCCTCACCAGAAAATTACATGGATAAATTTACTAAAGCTTCCAAGTCTCAAGTGCCATGTGCTTGATGTAAGCATTATATTATCAAGAGGGCATTTCCTTCTCAAAAAAGGCAAACCACAACATTAGTACAGTGATCATATGTAAAACTTTTCAACTTAGCAATGAGACAGTGAGGAAACAAAAAGTTCTCTAAAATAAAACGAAGCAATCCTGTATTAATCAATTGCCTAACTCAGAAGTGGCAATGTGGTAGCCATCAAGCCAACTCTTTCCTCTCTGGATGAGAGGAAGGCAGCCAGCTTTAGACCTCCTCCTCCTCCTCCTCTGTGTAAGCACTCTCATGTCCTGGTGTGGTCCAGGGCCTGCAGTCTGCAAGCTTCACACCCTGTAGAAGCACTGTACTGCTGCTGCAGAGGTGCAGCACTCCTGAAAATGCACATAAGCTCATTCCTTTCTGGAGTGTTTTATATAAAATGTGTGAGGAGGGATCACAAACCATGGCAGCTGCTGTGGAACAGTGCTGCTGACTCAGATATTCTGCCTGAAGCTCACCTACCCCTGGATAATTATCCCATGGGGCTGCAGTACCAAACAGAAGCATCTTCTTTCTTTAAGGGTCACGTAAATTATTAGTGAAACAAGAAGCAACAACCACTCAGTGAAGAAAAAGCAGAGAACAAACTGTTTCAGTGGAGAGTTAATAAAATACTGGTTGGTGCATCTGAGATCTTGAAAATACGTGTTCCAAGAGGAAAATGTGTTCACTTGGGACAGTAGTATGCTGCAAAATTTCCAGTGATGCTGTGCCAGTATCTAGGGCAAACATTAAGTTTCCCAGGAAGAAGAAAAACTCTATCTCACCTGTGCTTTCTCTTACACATGCAGGTATAGCTGCTATTTCAGGAAGAATCAGACTGGATTTGTAATTAAAGGTGGTAAAGTTATGCAGCTTCTTACACAGTATACTGGATGTCCTAATCAGGTAATCTAGAGATTGACATTTCACAGTTTTCATTTATAATCCTGTATTCCTCCAAAGTAAAAACTCAATAATTTTTCTGTAACGAGAGGTTTTGAGTAGGGGAAAATACTCTAAATGTTTAACTTCAGTTTTATTTTTAAAAACCAAGCAATCAAACCAAAACATTCAATACATATTATATTTTCTCTCTAATTTTATTAGAGAGAATAATTAGTAGCCTGAAAACTTTTTAGCAGTGTGGTCTAAATTCACGCTCTCAAAACATGCAAAAGTTTAATGTTAGCTCTTTAGTTCTTGGAACCTGACCTATAGTTAGAAGGAATGAGTAATGACAAGTGCATGTGGTTTTGTGCTTTGTTTTGTTGTGCAGTATGGTTTTTTTTAGTTTGGGTTTGTTGGGTTTTGTTTTTTTTAACAAGGAAGTAACAGCTGTTGCTTTCATACAGCATACAAAACTCTCCAGCAGCAAGGCAAACTTACAGTACATCAGTGGAAACAGTGCTGGGAGGCTTCCCAAATTGTGTCAGAACAGATGAGTCTGAAGTGCACACGATACAGAATGTAGATTAAGGGAGAGAAACATTCATACAGCCTAAAATCACACCTTGGTCCTTAGTGCTCAGAGAAGAAACTAGTATGACCATGCTATTAATCTAGGAAAATTCATGTCCTTAAACCTGTGCTCAAGATGTTCAGTTTCAGTTCAATCACAAAAACTTCTCTTTTGCAACAGTTCTCATTCTTTTTAGGTGAAGAGTTCCCAGTTTCCACCTGGCATAAGCCCCCACAATTTATGACACATGAAGATCCTGAAACATCCTCTTTCAGACAGTTGCTGCTGAAGGCAGTAAACAAAACCAGACAGACATTTTAATATGTTTTAGTGGAAGATGCCATAGACAGAACATGAACTAAGTAATTAATTCCTGAAAATTCCTTCCTCATTTCTTGTTTACTTCTTTTACAATGTTGCTTGCTTTACTTCTTATCACAATACTTCTTTCAATACTTGTATTTCAAACTAATAAACCTTTCATTTGTCTCACTATAATCACAGGAAACTTTAAAATATTTGCTCTCCGGAAATAAAAATAACACTCCTTTACCTATAAAATGGCCATTTTATCTAACAGGGAATACAAGAAGAAACAAAATGAGCTTTCTTCAGTTGCTCATGCTGCCCACCATATGTCTGAGGACTCAGCATGGTATACTCTGGAAACTTGCACAAAACCCAGGAGAAACATTTTGCTTCCTCTTGTTTTTCTGCCTTTATGCTGCAGGGTAGCTCCAAGACCTCAAGGCTACTGGTCAGAAAAAGAAGCACAGAAGGCATCACTTATCCCTGGTAGACAGCACAGAGAAGGGAAATGTGGCAGTTCAGATAATGAACAGTCTGTCCACTGCAGCATAAAGCTCATCACCAGTTCATTTGTACTATTCTTCAGAATATAAATGAACTTGACATATCCCTGCTACTGGAGCTAGACCGCTTCCCAGAAAGTTTGGGGAGCTGTTTGCTCTGTTTTAACTCTGGTGAAATATATACTGCAAACACATCTTTAAAAGTTCAAGGCAATGACAAATGCTTATAAGAATGATAATATTACAGAGAAATTGCTTGTGAAAGTAAACAGAACTTAGACTGAACTAGTCTAAACAAGAAGTTCTCCTGATGCCACCCAAGGATATTGCTGAAATCCTGTCTGGTAAACAAACTGAGAGCTCAACATACCAAAGCCGGCAGGCTGGAAACCCCACAGAAGTGATGAATGAAATGGAAAGATGGCCTGTTCGTCCACCATCCAACTTTCTGAGGGTTGTAATGTTGGAAATGAAAGGTCAAGTTCAAAGGAAGAAGCACACTTCACTATCAGAGCTTATAAAAGGCACTGTGCTCCTTGGTTTCATACCCTCAGCTCCCAGGACCACTTTGGATATTCCTGTGCCTCAGTCCACGTTGAGTGACAATGAGATGATATTACCACTTCAGCTGGTTCCAGCTGAAGTCTCAGCACTGCTTAGGAGGTGGGATCAAGGTCCTGCTGTTGCCTCTCCTCACACACATCTTCTTTCTCTTAGCTCATTTCATCTCTTTCCTAATTCCTATCCATTCAAAAATCTTAATCTTAGCAGACCAACAGTTTCTACAGCTGCACCAACACCAGCCTGAAACCAGACAGGAGCTAAAAGCAGTGCCCTCTGAAGCTTGACACTGGTACAAGTCCATCAGGTCTTGAAATGGCTGCTCAAGCACACAATTCAGCCTCTGCTTCTTGGCTAGCTGAGACAAAAGCACTTACATTGCCTGCTATACCTGATCATGTGAGGCTTTCCTCTTTCCCCACAATAATAATAATAATAATAATTTTAAAACTGCTAAACATGCTTCCCTTATACCTTCTTCTCTGTCTCAAAAGTTCTTCCTAGCTAAAAGCAAGTAAGTACATTAGAACATTAGTTCTTCACTTTCCAAACACTGAGCCTTCCACTTCTCCTTCCCCTGCCCTCTGCCTCACAAGGGACAGGGTTTTTAGCTGAAGAGATGTTACCTGTGATTTGCTTTTAGACCCTGCACATCAACACTGCAGTCCTTAAACACCCAAACGATTCCACTTGCCCACTACTACCACACCAAGCTACTTCAGTCAAACACAGTTGGACAATCTCTGAGCTTTGAGACAAATTCACTGAAGTTCTATAGTCTTGCAAGCAAGCAACCAGCTTTATTTTACACCATTTCAGATGGCAGGACCAGAGGAAGGAAAACATACCTTCAAAGTGCTTGAAACTGTGACAAACAAATAAATTCTGAGGAATTCCATGGCCACAACAGATTTTGAACTCAAGATGTGATAACCATAAGCTTCCATGGTGATTTAGTTGTACAGCAGGCTGCAGTTAACTTAAGCTTACTGCAGCAAAAGATGTGATCAAAAGAGATTTATATCCCCAGGCCACAGTAAAAGTCTGCCTGCGTATCTTACTGTCACTGACGGACCTGTCCAACAGCTTCTACGGCTTTCAGTAGTCTGCACTCTGTCACTCAACAGATAAATTCAGAAATAGGTCTGCCTTTACAAAGGAAGTGAGCTCCTCCAAGTTTCATCAAAACCATGAATATCGACAAAGTCATCTTTGCTCTTTGTCCCGAAGGCAAGGAAAGAGTACACATGCAGCAGCATGCAGAAAAGACAGTGACAAACTAAAATGACATCAAAAAGCAACAGAACAAATCAATCCTGAATACCATAATACCTGGGCTTACTTGGAAAATTTGACACTGTTTAGTCAAGGGGTTTTGGCAGGTTAACACAGAGGTTAACAGAGGGCTTAATAGCTGTAACAATATCTGTTTGTAATCTTTGTTCTTAATATGCTTATGTTTGCATACACAAGTGGCTGGTTTAATCTTTTTCTAGGCATGTTGACATGTGAAGCGATTTAAAACAGGGAAAATGATTAAGTAGGGACAGGAGGACGTGCTCCCACTAGAGCACTAGAGAAGTCTTTGTATCCCATCTCTCATCACAAACACCATGATGGAGACAGACTATAGCATTCTTCCTCCCTTTCCACATGAGAGCCCTGCCACAAGTGGTGTTAATAAATCCCAAGATTCATCCAATCTCTAGCAAGCCAAATTCTTAATATTCAGCACTCTGGATACAGGAGAAATCTCAAAAGGCTTATTTTTTTTTCACAGCAGAATAGCAGACTAGTTTAAGTCACCTGACGCTTCAGCACAGATGAAAACTGCTTGATACAAAACATCAACAGGTTTAGATGGCTCCAGGGTTTCCTGGTGTGTTCAAAAGAACCATCTCACAGCCCAGTTCCACGGTGCCTCAGCCCAAGAAGTCAATGGCAGTGCCAGCAGCATCTCACAGATAGAGGAAGCAGCCCCATCATGATCCTCACATATGACGGCACTGGGACCAATGCAGCCAAACAATGATGTATAGCAGAATGATGGCAGGTCCTGTGTTTGAAAGCAGGGGAAACAAGCCAGCATGAAAAAGAGCCCTTTGAACAATGCTTCAGACACTGCACTATGCAGACAGGTTTACTCTCCTTTGCTATGAGTACAAGAGAAGCTGCAGTACGAGTGCTGAGCAAGCTTTTGCATCCCCACAGCTGCACCGTGCTTGCCCATGCTGCAGATACAAAGTAAGCACAGGTAGGTGATGGCAGAGTAACTAACCTGGTATTTCTAAGCAGAAACAAATGACAAAACAGTCCAAGAGTTACACAGGAGCTTAGTAGCTACAAAAAAAATCATGCTCCTATAATCAAAATAGTACAGAAGAGGGAAACTCTCTATGGGTCATTCCCACTCTAAGTTGAAGGAAACCTTCACATCTTCTTTTACAGTAACAATACAGAAGAACTACAGTTGTGGCTGTAGTTACAGAATGTTGTTACAGCCCCTAAAAATGGTGATACTGTTTCTAGACAAGCCACAGAGGGATAAAATATGACCGGGTCAAGGGAATCTGGGTGGAAAGGACTGTTACCTTACCAGGAAGGCAAAGCAGGACAGACAAAGCTGGGAACAAAGACTAACCAGCTGTAAGATCACTGCTTGACCAGTCAGAAAGCTAAATATTGCTATATGGCTATAGTAAGGTAAACAGCACATGCAAGATGAGAAAGAACAGGATGCACAAAAAGGATGAGAAGATGGTGAGGGAGGCACACACAATGACTGTAGGGAATATTGAGGGCTGCACCTTCCAGAGCAGAGCTCTGATGAGGAGACAGTGACTTGTGCCAAGTACAACTGGACCACAGAGGAGGGAGGTGTTGGAAAGTGATAATGGAACAATGTGACAGGGAGCTATGGCTGGGATGGCCAGAGGTTCTCAGGGAAGGCATACAGAGGGGTAAGGAAGGAGCCCATGGCAACTGTGACATGGGGAGAAAATGTGAGATGCAGCTTCATGGGGTGAGGATGCCTGTGAGGATTCAAATACCAGGTAAATGGGGCAGCATTAGGGAGCAGGAGCCCAAGTCTGACTCCATGACTCCAAGAAAATATTACAGGGAAAGAAGGTAATGAAGGAGAGAAGCAAGACCAGGTCCTGCTGAGCCTGGGAACACTAATCATCTGAGCTGGAATCTCCCTGGAAAGCCTGAACCTGGGCACTGGGAAGAAGGTGGCCTAAGCTGGGCTACTGGAGAGGTTCAGAGAGGCACCGGGGTAAACTCCAGGAGCCTCTGAGGGCAATTTGTGGGGTGCTGGCAGACGCTGAAGGGCATTAGGGGGTAGCTGTTAACGAGCACCCGAGAAACAGTTATGTGGACCCCTAAGGGGCATTTTGGGGTTCAAAAGTGCCTGAAAAGCTGTTGGGGGTGTTGTCAGGGGGTCTCTGTGGAGTGGGTTGGTGGTCGCCAGCAGGACCCTAAGGGGTGGTTAGGCTGTCACCGAAAACGACACGATAAATAAACCCCTCTAGCATAGACACAATTACAATTAAAGATTTTCCCAACGGGGGAAAGGCGGAAATGGCCGAGTCCCTGAGGGGGGCTTTGGCGGATATGAGGTGGTCACCGGCAGATCCCAGAGGGGTCGTTGAGAGGAGAGAGGAGCAAGATGTGTGGGGGATCGCCGCCAGCTCCGTGAGGGACGGGCTCGGTGGCAGGCTTCAGGGGTCTCTGGCAATTCCCAAAGCGGCGGCCCGGACTGGCGGCGGCGCGGACCGTGCCGGGCGGGAGGGAGAGGCG